>JASPKZ010000450.1:600000-1015000 GCA_030220185.1 Diploptera punctata
TTTAAATCCCTTCCAGATGACTTGTCCCTTGGATTTTTTTCAATTCTGAAACAACTATCGACCCCAGTCTGGGTTTGAACCTGTGACACTCTGTACTAGAAGCAAAGAACATAACCACTAGATACTATCCTTACTGGCTAATGGCATGTTGGTTGGCATAATTACTCTAGAAACCAATAAATGAAGTGGCATAAATAAAAAACCATTATTTACACAATTAGTTACAAAAAACAGAGCTATAGGAAATGTTCTAAGACCTGCGAGTTACTGAAGCTAATTTTACAAAGAGTTGTCTACAATATTTTATCTATTTATAATTCAGGTTAGGAAAACCAGCTTGAATGGGTGGGGTACCCAATATGCTGACCACATATCGCCCCTATACTGGCGGTATATCATCCACTTTGTGATTAACACATATGGATGTGAGACCAGCAGCTGGCTGGTAATCCAAGGCCTGTTGCACTATGGAGTTTTCTTTAGTATAATTAATGAATTTTTATATTCGAAAGAAAAATTACGTTCGAACCCCGGATCTTTGACTCTGTACATCAGTACAGTATTACATCAGAAAGTGTTAATTTAAAATATAACATCGAAATAACTCATTAATGAAATTTATTTTTAAGATGCAGGAAATAAATTTATTATAAATTGCACTTTATTTGACTCAGCCAAAGCTAACTTGATGTTTTAAATGTAACAAATGAAAATTACAACAAAGTACATTACTATGCAAGTATATTTTAGGTTTTATTAAACCTGTGTTTTACATTTTATTATGTGTTTTGTGTTTTATAGAACTGTAATGATTAGCTTTTGTTATCTGTTAACCTGAACTAATAGTGCAGTTTCATAACAATAGTAAACCTTTATTTTTTCCAACTCATAATTCAATAAAAATTTATGTAGAGACCTATTTATTAAAATCTTTTATATTATCTTGCTTAATTTATGTATCATAACAATCGATTCTTTTTTTTTTCTAGTTGTCACCATTTTTTTTTCGGCACAGACACGGATAAAATTAATGAATTTCAAATCCTATAACTAGGACTCGGAAGATGAGAACCTATAAAAGACCTTTAAAAAGAACTTAAAGATACCTAAAAACTGAAAAAAAATTATGTAAAAAGTGTTACAGTTGCTAACGAGTGGATAAAGGTAATCTCGCTGCCTTCACCCTCTGCTGGAGGTAATTTTCACAAAGTGGCAACTTATTAGAAAATTTTAAGTCATATACAATAGTTCAGGCGGTCAGTAGCTGGTGGTTTTAAAAATAATGGGATATGTTGTGAGGTTTCAATAGTTTCTCGTGGAAGAAAAGTGTTTTTAAAAGAAGTTGGAATTGAGACTAGACTCTGCAGATTCTTGAATTATATAAATAGTTTAATTATGGTCAAAAAAAGGTAACGTTGCAAAAAAAAGGCCAAAAAGATCTAAATAAAAAGGCTAAAAAAGGACCAATAAGTTAAAAAATGTCGAGAAAGGACAAAAAAGACAAATAAACCCACTATTTTCTGGCCTACAATGACACAAAATGTATATATTATGTTGGGCTTTGTCTTCAGACATAAAATTAAAAAAAAGGATTTTTCCTCAACATCCGAGCCCTACCTGTAACCTATTGTTACTTACATTCTTAGATTATTTTGCTGAAAATGAATTGGTCTTACTAGATATCCCCTGTGAATATGATAAAAAGTACAATGTTTATGTTATATTTTTATTTTTATGTACATTTATAAATGTGTGAACATTTCTTCAGAACATTGGTATGGTCAGAATATTGTAAATGCTAATTATCTATAACAAGAGTTTTATATAATATTAAGTGTTAATTTTTAAGTGAAACAAGAAATGCTCTATTTGTCTTGTAACTATGATGTAATTAATGTATGTCTGCCATGGCCGACAATCGTGGCGATTTACGATATAGCTCCTCTAGCTAATCATAATACTGATGGACCCTTTTTGGTGGTCCACTTAAATACATTTCCTGTACAAAGTACTGAATAAATTCCTACAGTTTATGTGAATAATAAATATTTTG
Organism: Diploptera punctata; assembly: GCA_030220185.1. NCBI lineage: Eukaryota > Metazoa > Arthropoda > Insecta > Blattodea > Blaberidae > Diploptera > Diploptera punctata. Next base: position 602,054 of record JASPKZ010000450.1, read on the forward strand.
TTTTGTGATTTCAGATATCCATCTGTATCCTTGAGTACTACCTAAGCATTCCTGATAGATTCCATTCCTTAATCCTTTAGCATTTGGTATGCTGATGTAAGTACCTTACTACTAGCTAAAAAATCCACCACAGAGGAAAATTCTCCAGGAGAGACTTTAAGCCTTGGATCCCAAGTTTTAAGATTTTCAGGCTTGTATAAACACTTCAAGCCTAAATTAGAACCTCTAAACAAAATTTAATTGGCCTTTCTCATCCAAGTATTACAGCAAACTCCTGATTATCTATGCATATATTATCTGGTTTGTGGATTATCCGGGCATGACTTACTGTATTTTCAAAAAGTGACTATTTAACTCATGCCCCAAATGGGAGTCAATAACCAATCACATTTTAATGATTTTTTATTTACAACCAATCACAGTCTTTTCCACCTCAATTTTATCAATTTAATTTTATCACTGTAAAATCAAGCTCCTCCTTTTTGACATTCTGAATAGGTCATAGCATTATTTTTCAATGACCCCATGTGGCTACCAGACTGTATATATAGTGCATGAATGTACCCTTATCGTGGTTGTGGGAGATAATATAAAAACATTTGTAGCAATTGATTATACCACAAAAAAAAAGGAACCACTGTTTGCACTTTCTTAAACATATTTTTTCCCAGGTAATAACATTCCAGAAAAATATAATTGACATATTTACATCATAGGACGTAACACAGTTTGATGTGTTTAATTTTTTCTTACAATATTGCAATCCTTTGGCAATAAATAATATGATCTGGTTGTAGTGATAAACGTTTCTCATTTGTTTCCAAACATCGCTGTTTACGTTAAATATATAAATAATCAATTGAGTTGGTGTTTACTTGATGAAAATCCATATTTATTAATTAAATAAAAATAAATATATAAATATTTTAAAATAACTATTTAAATAATGATTTGTGAGTAAACTGCTTAATTTTATTCGTTTAAATAGTCCTAACAAATGCCATTCTTGATTTCCCCAATTCTCTAGATAAATTCACTCCTCACTTCGTGAGTCGTGAATTTATCAATAATTTGGAATCACTCGTGGCATTACTTATGACTATTTAACTCATACCCCAAATGGGAGTCAATGACCAATCACATTTCAATGATTTTTTATTTACAACCAATCACAGTCGTCTTTCGCCTGGAATTTATCAACTGAAGTTAATCATATTAGAGAGAGCTCCTCCTTTTTAACATTCTGAATAGGTCATAGCATTATTTTACAGTAACTGACTCTCTAAGAAATACAGCTACCAGATTGTATTTATAGTGCATGAATGTCAGCAGATAGCGCATGCGGGAGATACAATAAAAACATTTGTAGCAATTGAATATACCACAAAAAAAAAAATAAACCACTGTTTGCACTTTCTTAAACGAATTATTTTCCAGGAAATGACGTTGCAGAAAATTATAATTGATATATTTACATAATAGAACATCAGAAATTAATTAATACCTATAATGTTGGTTATAAATTTCTCCACTAGGGTGCATTCTTACAATATTGCGATCCTTTGGCAATAAAATAATATGATCTGGTTGCAGTGATGAACAAAAAAAGCAAATGAAGTGTACCAATTGTTTCTCATTTATTTTCAAACATCGCCGTTTACATTAAATATATATACATATTTTAAAATAACTATATTTAAATAATGATTTGTGAGTAAAGAGCTTAATTTTATTCGTTAAATAGTCCTAACAAATGCCACTCTTGATTTCCAAATTCTCTGGATAAATTCACTCCTCACTTTATGAGTTGTGAATTTATCAATAATTTGGAATCACTCGTGGCATTACTTATGATAATACTGTACAGTATTTTGTTTTGTTATGAAAAGAGTGTTTATTTTTAAACATGCTACTGTGAACTGCACTTATAAACTCGCACAATAGAGCAATCTTCACTCACAACCCCCTTCCCTGACATGTTTAATGGTATCTGCCAACACTCTGAGAATACAGTACAGTGAATGCTGTCAGCAAAGTGCATGAGGGAAGGGAAGGAGAAATTGAAGATGAACATGTTCTTTTTTTTTGTATTGGTTTTGCAGTAATTAGTTCTCCATAATCAGTATTTACTCAACAGTTGTAGTGTTATAACTAAATAAGATGCTTTAGAATTAATTACTCTGAAACTGGCCTAAAAAGAACCCAATATGAGGTGATATGTTATTTTTATTAATACTAGCTAATACCCGGCACGCGCTGCCGAAATAAATGTTAATGTGTTTTTTACCATCAGCCATGCGCTGTTATGCTTGCCGTGGAATCTGCTTATCCCAATCTTGGCATCAATGAAAAACAAAAATGGTTATTGTGAGTTATCCATAGAAGATAAACATATGCTGTCATGGACTTTTTTTTTTAGAGTTTTTTGAAATATTTAATTCTGTGTACATTAATTTGGTGTATTTGTTATGGTTTAAGCAGCGTAAGCCATTTAAGCGTCAAAATAGGGACTTCATTTCACATTTTTCACTACAAAGGGTTATTTTTAGGGGTGAAGGGGTTGAATATCACAACTCTCTTATAGCCTATGTTCATCCCGGAAATCTCCTGAACATTTTGAAAAAAAAAACCCATTACAAATTGGATCAACGGTATGGCCATGCATAACGTACGAACAAACGAACATTCAGTTTTATGTATTAGATTAAAATATATTGATTGTCTACTAGATGCCTTTTTGAGGCCATGAGCTAACCAGTTGTCACTCACTGACAACTGTAACTAACTAACTGGCACTATCAAACCCATAAGTTTATGACTGCATGGATATAAGCTTTCCATACATCCCTATCCTGAGGTAATGTTTTCCAATCCTCCTTGTATAATTTACTTCCTTAAAATCATGATTATTGTTATTCTCCCACCTCATTCTTGACCTACCTACTGGTTTTTCTACAAGGAATTTCTGTTTCCGTCTATCATTCCCAATTTATACCACATGTCTGCCCTCCATGGTATCTTTACCTTGTCGTGGTGGAGTGGCTTGCGTGCTTAAATGACCCTGAGAGCTATGCCAGCGGTAGCATTGCTGCTGAAAGGGTTACCCATGCCGGACAAGTGAAGGTGATAAGTCAGATGGAAAAACAGTACCTTGATCGAAACAGTGATGATCTTTCACTGTGAAAATATAACCATCAAGTAGCGCATACATGGGTTCTACTGACATCTGTAGGGAAATAAACTTGTCACAAAAAAATCAAACCAAAAGTAAGGCTAAATTAATAAAACGAATAGAAAACTCTAAAGAGCTCACAGTTTTGGGGGGGAGGGAAACAAGAAGGAGAAAATGAATTTTGAAATTCCTGGTGAAAGTGATTTTATTTTGTGGTTCATCAGTAGAGCCCGGATTTGTATGAAAAATAAAATACTAAATACGCAAAAACAGATAGTAATAAAATTAAATAAATTATATTTGAAGAGAAAAATATTTTGCCTAGACCGAGACTCAAACCCGGGGCCTTTGGCTTTCTGGGCCAAATGCTCTACCAACTGAGCTACCGAGGCTTTGTGGGTAATCTTATCTTATTCCTGGTTGTTACAGTAGATAAGGAAGGTTTTCATGAGGTCTTCTTGTGTGAAGCTCCTACATCTGTCAGTGAAGAATGTTTTGTACAATGAAAATGTACTTTCTACATCACATGATGTCGCAGGTGCATGTGAAAAACACCACAGTTCTTCTTCAGTGAATTCCTCTTCGGTTACAGTTTTTTCACTATCACCAGAGAGCATTTTGCAAATTTGACAAATTCTATTGTAGCCAGGATTTTTATTTAATACTTCAGTAAGCTTATCAAAAATAATTTTAGCAATACCGTAATATTATTTCTCAAGGCCCACGGGTATTCCCCTCTTACACAGATGTAAATATATGCATTGTGCTTATATCCAAATGATTGTAGAGAATTTATTAATTTAAAAAAATTATAATTATTAATTTAATTAATTATTAGTAATCAGCTGAAGGAAAATTTAATTTCACATTTAGGAGTAAAATATGCATTTATGCTTTAAAAATCTAAAATAAGCATTTTGCCCCAGAAAATGCATTATCAAATACCACTCAAATTTCGCGAGGGCAGTGACTCCCCCCAATTTATTGGAAATTGATCGTAAAAGGGCATAGATGAATAAAAAGTATCATTCTGGTTGGTGGGGGTAAAATTGTGTGTCTGTGAAGGGGTCAATTAACATGTAAATCATTTTCGCATACTTTTTAATGTGTAAAACAAAACATGCATTTCACATACAAATCCGGGCTCTATTCATCAGTCTACCAACAGAGGGAGTAGGAGGCGATTCTTCAAGATGACATAATATCATCATCATCATCATGAACAAATTCGTTTTAGGCCATGTGGCCTGTACGGTAAACCTAGCGAAGATGGTCTTGATCTTTCCACCAATGTTTTGGTCTTCCTTGGTCCCTATGTCCAGTTGGGGTATATTGGAATGCCAATTTTGGAAGTCTATTTCTTGCCATTCTCCTCAGATGATTTTTCCATTCTGTTGGTATCTTTGTATATCTTCATTTAAACTTGTTACTCCAAGTTTTCCTCTGATAATAGTGTTCCTTTGGTGATCCAGTCTATTAATTCCTAACAATGATCGTAAGAAGCGCATTTGGCTTACTTGAAGTTTATGAGAGTTTCTTTTATTTAAAATCCAAATTTCACTTCCATATTTTAGAGCAGCTTTTGATGTGATGTTATGTAATCTTAGTTTTGTCTCTGTCCTCATCTGTTTACCAAAATGTCTTCATATTACCCATTACCCCATTCATTTTATTATATTTTGTAATTTTGAATCAATGTCACTCTTATACTCTGCAAATACACTTCCTAAGAGAAATCTGACACTTGTTCTATAATTTTTCCATCAATCTCAATTTTCACCCGTTGTATGTTTTTTCCACACATTGCCATTGTTTTGGATTTTGAAGTGGAAATTTTCATATTATATTTGCTGGCAATTTTGAATAATTGATACGCTGCTATTTGTAAGCTATGTTCGGAATCTGATAATATTATTTGATCATCAGCATATAATATTGTTTGAATTATTTTATTCCTAGTTATTGAAATTCCACTATTTACTGTTTGTTTCCATTCTTGCACTATTCTGTTAATATAATTTATATTAAATAAGTGTGGAGATAGTCCACATCCTTGTCGAACACCTTTGCTTGTGTTTATGTGTTCTGTTATTTCTCCATCTGGTAATTTAATTTTGATTTTAGAATTTTGATATAAGCTTTGTATGGCTCCTATTACATGTGAGTGTATATGTTCTTCATGCAGTATCTGCCAAAGTTTATCTTGGTTTACATTATCATATGCCTTTTCATAATCTATAAATAATAATGGTCATGAAAGTACTGAGAATGGAACCAATAAGGTTCCTAAACCAGTCTAATAGGAAGAAGGATATGAGATGAGATGATACAATTTTTCTTAAATTAAATTAACTTTAGCTTAGTTAAGCATCTCCCACAAAGAAGCATCCTTGTAGATGTACAGACAGACATTACAAATGAATTGTGCAAACTAATCAAAATCCTCCTCAATTTGAATTTCTGGTATTATTTTGCTGCTTTATAGAATATAAGTCATTCATTCATTCTGAGAATTTTCCTCATCATTGAGGGTTTTTTTTCCAACAAATCTTAGTAATTAACATGAATTTAAAAAATATATATAAATGTCTACGGACTTATAGACTATCATTTTGCAACAAACATTCACAAATTTCCCTTAATGAAAGTTCTCCATTGTTCTCTGTCCTCTGTGTCTTCATCTGTTACACCAAATTTCCTCATTGAATTTTGAATGTTGTTCTTCCAGGTTGTTCTTGGTCTTCCTTTTCTGTTCCTTCTTTCAATTATCCTTGCATAGACGGTCTTTGGTAGTTTTCCATCCTGCATTCTTCTTATGTGCCCGTACCATTTTAGCGTCCTGTGTTCAATCTCATCCATTACATTTCTTTCTGCATTCATCCATTTTCTAATTTCTGTATTTCTAATTTTTTCCAGTCAAGATTTTCTGGCAGCTCTTCTCCAAAAATCCATTTCAACTGAAGTTATTCTGTTGACATGTTGTTGTATCATTGTCCAAACTTCCGATCCATATAACATTTTACTTTCTAGCATGGATTTATAAATTAGTTTTCTTCCATTACTAATCCTTTTTGCTAAAAATAAATATAAGTATGTTAATTAAATTGTATGTATCCAGTTTTGTTGTGATGAAACAAATTAAAGCTGATACAACAATAACAAATTTTGGGTTCCCGATACTAGAGCATGTCATCAAATCTTTAAGGATGAAGGCTTACAACTCAATGGTATTATTAAGCTGTTAGTTTATACTGATGATGTAGTACTATTGGGTGATAGCGAAGAGATACTAAGGGCTAACATGCACACACTATTGAGTAACACTAAGGAATTGGGACTGGAAGAAAAGCTCCAAACGTGACAGGCCTAGAAGGACAGTGGCCTATCAGCCGGCTGCTGGCATTACTTCCACATGTGTTAATCACAGAGGTAGACGATCATAAACCAGTGTAGGGGTGACATGTGGTCAGCATTTTGGGTCCCCCAGCCATTATAGCTGGTCTTCTCAACCTGGAGTCGCTACTTATTTTAGCTACCCAAATGTCTCACGATGCTGGGTGGGCACCGGTCCCATACTGGCCGAAATTCCATGAGAAAATTTCTTTCCCATGGGGACTCGAACCTGCGCAAGTCCCGTAGCTCTGCGCCAAGGCTTCTTGCCTTAACCACTCGGGTAAGGCGCGGGACAGAAGTAAATATCAATAAAACTAATATATGGTCACTCATACAAATACATTATATAATGGAAATTGACAACTAATGACAAATGAGGGAAATTTTGAAGAAGTGGCTGAATTCAAATACCTAGGAACAATAATCAGTAATCACAAATAGGAATGAGATTACTTACTTACTTACTTACTTACTTACTTACTTACTTACTCACTGGCACTATCGAACCCGTAGGTTCATGGCCGCGCGGACATAAGCTCTCCATACATCCCTATCCTGAGCTAATGCTTTCCAATCATTCCCTGTATGAGATACACAAAGAAATTAAACATTGGCTCAATTCTGGAAATGTATGCTATTATGCGTTACAGGGACTTTTATCGTCCCAACTCCTTTAAAAAAATGTTAAACTGAAAATATATAAAACAGTTAATCTACCAGTTATATTATATGGATGCGAAACATGGACTCTTACTTTAAGGGAGGAAAGGAGATTACGAGTATTTGAGAGTAAAGTTCTTAGGGAAATGTTTGGACCAAAGAGAGATGAAACGACAGATGAATGGAGAAGACTACATGGCCTTTATAGGAAGCCAGATATAATAAGAACAGTTAAGTCTCATGGACTACAGTGGGTAGGACATGTGGCACAAATGAGGAATGAAAGACGTGGATGGAAGCTTCTTGTAGGAAATCCAGATGAAAAACGCCCAGTTGGTAGATCAAGAATGAGATGAGAGAATAGCATTAACCATAATTTGAGGGAAATAGATTATACAGGGAATGATTAGAAAACATTAGCGCAGGATAGGGATGTATGGAGAGCTTACGTCCGTGCGGCTATAAGCCTATGGGTTCAATAGTGCCAGTATGATAGTTATACCAAGTATCATTGCAAGAAAACAAAAACAAAAAAAAATCTAGCCTTTAGAGCAATTTTTAAATGTTATCTTTTAGTTAAATCCGGGTGATTTCCATGAAGCTTCTCAGTAAGATAAATGTCTCCTGGAAGCGTTACGAGCGCTTCGCAGGACAAGGATGGTGGAAGTGCTGCTTCCTCTGAGCCTCCAAACATGCTCCTCTGGGTATCCCCCCCCCCAGAGAGGGCTGCTTCTTCCACTCTTCAAGCCCTACAAGTTTAGCTGTGCTATTCCTCCAAAATAAATAAATTTCAGACGGTGTGTGGAACAATACAGAGAACATTCAAAAATAAAATTAGAAAAGAAACCAAGATAAAAATGTATAATGTTATGGCAGTTCCCACAATATTGTATGAATGTGAAACTTGGGCTCCAGTGAAGAAACAGAAGGATAGAATACAGACGGCGGAGATGAGGTTCCTAAGACAAGTAAAAGGATGTACAAGAAAACTTGATAGAATAAGAAATGAGGATATAAGAGAAGAATTGAAGGTACAGCCTTTATTGGATAAAGTCACAAATTACAGACAGAAATGGATTGATCACATGGATGGAATGAGTAAGGAGAGATATCCATTGTTAGCAAGAAATTATCAAGCAAGAGGAAGACGTGATGTTGGAAGACCTAGAAGACGTTGGGCTGATGCATTATGAAGTCGGAACGGGCAATTGCCTAATCCCTAGAGTGATGATGATGATGATGATCCTTTAGTTAAACCTCCATTTTTGCTAATTTTTTAAAGAATGCTTTTCTCATTTTATTTCAATAGCATGTAACAAGTTTCACAAAGAAAAAGAAAACTGCAGCCACTTTAGCAATTTTGAAATTTTTGCTTCAAGTTATCCCACTCCCCGTGGTCAATTTTTTTTTTTTGGCTAAAAACTTTTACTTGCTTTTTATAATTAATTTTTATATCCCAAGTTTGGTTCTGAAAAAAAAAAACTACATCTTTCAGAACTTACATAACTAACTCACCAGCACTATTGAATCCATAGATTCATGGCCGCACAAACATAAGCTCTCCATACATCCATAACGAACTCACTGGCACTATCGAACCCGTAGGTTCATGGCCGCGCGGACATAAGCTCTCCATACATCCCTAACTAATTAACTAACTCACTGGCACTATCGAATCCGTAGGTTCATGACCGCACAGACATAAGCTCTCCATACATCCCTAACTAACTCACTGGCACTATCGGACCCTTAGGTTCATGGCCGCGCGGACATAAGCTCTCCATACATCCATATCCTGAGCTAATGTTTTCCAATCATTCCCTGTATAATCTATTTCCCTCAAATCATAGTTAATGTTATTCTCCCACCTCATTCTTGGTCTACCAACTGGACATTTTCCCTCTAGTTTTCCTACAAGAAGCTTCCATGCATGACGTTCATTCCCCATTCGTGCCACATGTCCTGCCCATCGCAGTCTACGAGACTTAACTGTTCTTCTTATATCTGGCTTTCTATAAAGACCATGTAGTTCACTGTTATAAAGTTTTCTCCATTCACCTGTGTGTTCATCTCTCTTCTTGAGCTAATGTTTCCCATAATCTACTTCCCTCAAATCGTAGTTAATTTATTCTCCCACCTCATTCTTAGTCTACCAACTGGGAGTTTTCCCTCAGGTTTTCCTACAAGAAACTTTCATGCCCCTATTTCATTCCCCATACGTACCACATGTTCTGTCAATAGCAGTCTAGAGGTGACCTAACTGTTATTGTTATATCTGGTTTCCTAAGAACTTTATTCTCAAATACTCGTAATCTCCTTTCCATATTTCGCATCCATATAATATAACTGGGAGAATAACAGATTTATAAATTTTCAGTTTAACTTTTTGAGAAAAGTTGGGACGACAAGAGTCCCTATAATGCATATAGCATGCATTTCCAGAATTGATCCCTTACCTGATGTATAATAATAAAAAATAATAAGCATATTATTATTATTGTTATTATTATTATTATTGTTATTATTATTATTATTATTATTATTATTATTATTATTATTATTATTATTATTATTATTATTATTATTATTATTAATCACACATTCACGCCGTAGCGTAGTGGTTAAGGCACTGAGCTACAAGCCGGAGGGTCGAGGGTTCAAGTCCCGTTGGGGTCAGGATTTTTAAACTGACCCAAACCCTCTGGCGGCACTATGGCCCTGGGGTCGACTCAGCCTCTAACGGAAATGAGTACCAGAAGCTTGTTCTGGGGGCAAAGGCGGCCGTCACGCAGGGCTGACAACCCGGCTGACATAAAGTGCCGATTGTCTAGAAAAAGTGGGAGCCTTAACCTCCTACTACCCCAAGGGCCTCCGGGCCTGTTGTGGGATCACTTTACTTTACTATTATTTTTAGTATTATTATTACTACTATTACTATCACACATTGTTATTATATTATTATTGTTATGATTATTATTATTATTATTATTATTATTATTATTATTATAACCATATTATTAAAAGTAACATTTAATATAATATATTGTATGTTTACTAATTGTCAGTATTTGGTCATCCCTGTTAGACAAATGCATCTTTGTCTCCTTTCGTTTGTTTTGGTTGCGTTTGAGTCTTACCTATGCTAGGTAGCAGCACCATCGGAGCGCCAGGTTCTAAGCTAACTATACCATACGTCCGTGTGTTCTTGTACCGCGCGGTAGTGTTCTGTGAAACGCTTCAAACAAAAACAAATCGCGAGTGTTTGATCAAAGCAATTTCTAGAGAATTGTTATCTTATTATCAATGGATTAATTTAATTATAACAATTATACTTGTGATGATAAATATTTTATGTTCATTAGTGTGTTTTGTTGAGACATATGCCCATTATTTTTAAGTGAAAGTGTATGCGGCTTTATTGACGTGTTGACTTATTTTGTATGAAGTTAAATATTATTCCGCCATAAATTATCTTCAAATTATCAAACGTGTTAATACATTTACTTTCTATTTCGTGTGTAAGTGTGTTGATAAGTGGTTACAAGTTTTATGTAATAAAACTATTTTTTACAGTTTAAATGATAATGTTGCATGCTACCTAAATGCATGGTCATTATTTCGGTTTTAAACGATTTATTTTAATGTGCAGTGATACAGTCTGAATGTATTTATTAAGGGAATATTTTACAAAACATCTAGTGATCAACAAGCGCCTTTAGGGGTGGGAAATCTCCATTGAAGCTGTAGAAATACGCGAATAGAAACTGTCTTCGTTAAAGGTGAGTTTTAATTAAAATCGTTTTATTTGCATTATTTATTGAGTGAATGCTTATTTACAATATATTATGGACTAGATATCGATTTAGTTCTTCTAGAGTCTGGAAATTGCTGAACTATTTCACTGACCTAGTGCATGTATATATATATATGAACGCATGTATGTCTGTCCTTTATGCATTACTACACCATTCATCGGATTATGATGGGGCTTTTTGCAAAATATTCAGGAATTTCCCGGGGAAGGTTTTAGGCTGTAAGAGGGTTGTACTACTCAACTCCTTCGCCCTAAAATATCATCCTTTGTAGTGAAACGTTTGTTTTTCGGGACTTTTTGGACGCTTAAATGACTTAAGCTGCCTAAACCATAACATATACACCAAATTAATGCAGAATTGAATATCTAAAAAATCTACAAAAAAAAGCGCGCACCAGGATATGTCTATCTTCTACAGAAAACTCATAATAATTTTTGTCTTTCAGTTCATTGATGCCAAGAAGATCGAGATAACTAGATTTACCGGGCAAGAGTAGTAGTATTCTTTTACGGACAACTCTCAATAATAATTTTTTGTCTCAGCTCATTTATGCCAAGAAGATCGAAATAAGTAGATTCCCGGGCAGCGCCGGGTAATCAGCACGGGGTATATAAAAATAAATGTATAATTAGATTTCTTTTTATTTATTTAACTAAACGTAGAAACACGTTTAATTTATTTAGGCGTAGCAGCGCACGCTGGGCATTAGCTAGTACATTTATAAAATTCACATATCTTTATTATTCTATATATTTTAAGCGATAATGACCTTAAACTTTAAATCTATTTTAACTCTTATGCCTAATTTTAAATTAATATACTGTCAATAAAATATTTAACTCATGCCCCATATGGGAGTCAATGACCAATTCTGTTTCAATGAATTTTGTTTTACAACCAATCACAGTCGTGTTTCACCTCGAGAGTTATCGAATTTTGATTACCAAAAATAAAGAAGATTCCTCCTTTTTAATATTCTGAACAGGTCAGAGCATTATTTTGCAGTGACTGACTCTCCAACAAGTACATTGAATATAGAAAAAATGAAAAGATTCCTTCGACCTACATATTTGATAATTGTGTTTTTAAATACTGATTTTACTGAGTTGTTTCCGAAAAAAAAAGAATTAATAACCTATAATGTTGGTTATAATATACAGTTTGATGTGTTTAATTTTTTCTCCACTATGGTGTATTCTTACAATATTGCGATCCTATTTGGCAATAAATAGTATGATCAAGTTGCAGTGGTGAACAAATGAAACATAGGCCTATTTAACATTTTCCAATACTGCTATTTTAACACAGTTCCAATAATGGATCATATTGTAGTATTATAAGGATATCGTGAAAAGAAAAATTAATGTCTGAACCAGGAATCGAACCGTGGACCTCTCCTTCTCCGTAGGAGTGTGCAGTCCACTACACCATTCTAGACTTGGTACAAACATTAACAATTATGTGGAATACTTTTTTTTGTTCTTGCCCTATAGTAATATGTTATATACGTCAATTATCCCAAGAAATCTTCTAAATGATGGTAAAAATCCCATTAAAATGTCAAGTAGTTTTGAGTCCATAAAGAACAGACGTTCATTATATATATATAAAGTGGGGAACGGTACGTTTTCGGACATGAGTTCCTGTGCTAAACGTAACCGCCTTACTGTCGCGTCTGTTAAAATGAGAGACGTCGCGTCATATCTCCAACATGACACAAAAAGGTTTAAAAATAATTATAATTTGGGACTTTAGAGTTCACACTACAATCAGTTACAGCGGCAAATTCGATCGTTGTTAGCATACTAGGCTTCATGAGAAACTACTTTTTTTTTCTGAATATTTCACAACTATGACATGCCTAACTTCTGACGTACCAGATATTTTTTTATTATCCGACGATAGGGCCAATATCATTTGACTAAAACACCTACTGTTAGCAATCGATCTCAGGACAGGTGATCAGTCACCTGATATTATCAGTAGTGTAAAGTGGGTTAATGAACAATATAGGACCATAAACTTTAAAAGGTTAACACTGTTTTAATAATTAAGCAATACAGTATTCTATTGCCACACTCATTATTAAAACTAATCTTCCTGTACAATCAGGTAACGGGCCAGTATCTGTAACACATTGGAATTGCGTTAACAAAAAAAATAATACATTACTTGATATATAAAAAAAGTAATAGCCTATAGAACAATGCTGATTGGCAAAAATCAATATTTTTTCGAGACCTTGAAAGTTTATTATTAAAAATATATTTTACATTTACCCTAGTTTAGCCACTCCCTCTATAGGTATATTACGTGCCCCACCTCACCCGAGCCTTAAAGGGATACGATCGGTCGGGAGAGGACTCCGATAACACTGAGCAACAACAAATAAACTTTTTTTTTTGTCTCAGAAAGAAAAATGTGTGATTCGGATAGTATTTGTTCTCCTGAATTCAAATATGATATCGGGTTTTCTCCATCATGCAAGGTTTCCGAGAGACAGGAATTTATAATTTCAGACACTTTAATATTTTTCTACATTTGTAAGTACACAATATTCGAACATTCGTACTCACCTAGAAAGTAAAAAATGACGATTTTCTGCTATATTTCGCCTGTGGAGCATCCCTCTTGATGGTCCAATAATAATCGGCCAGCATATTAGAATTCCATTTGCCTTGATAGCCTATATCTTTTCCATAGCTGAAATCTCCTGATGAAGGTGTTACCCGTTGTATTTTACAATGGACAAATGGACGAAAAAACGTTTATTAAAAATAATTATTTAAATCCATTAATTGAAATTGAAATAAAAAAAACCGTGAGTGATGGAGAAATTCCGAATACATATTTGAAAACACGATAAAAAAAACTACATTAAGTACAACTATGTGTACTCTTGAGACAAAAATCATGTTGTCCGTGTAATAAGTCCAGAAGCATCTTCTTCTTCATCATCCAGGGATTAAGCCTGTTGGCTCGTTCCGGTTTATGAAAGATAGAATTGTTAAAATTGTTCAGACCATCTTCTGTGTGGGTGTCCAACATTTCTCCTTCCATGTGGTTTATAATTTAGCAATCATTTTGGAAATTTTTCTTCTGGCATTCTATCAACATGTTCTTTCCAGTCGTTCCTAGATTTAATTATTCGATCTTTAAGTTTGGAAATATTTAGTTTCTTTCTTAAAGTAAAGTGATCCCACAACAGGCCCGGAGGCCCTTGGTGTTAAGGTTCCCACTTTTTCTAGACAATCGGCACTTTATGTCAGCCGGGTTGTCAGCCCTGCGTGACGGCCGCCTTTACCCCCAGAACAAGCGTCTGGTACTCATTTCCATTAGAGGCTGAGTCGACCCCAGGGCCATATAGTGCCTTTGGGCCAGTTTAATAATCTTGACCCCAACGGGACTTGAACCCTCAACCCTCCGGCTTGTAGCTCAGTGCCTTAACCACTACGCTACGGCGTGCCCCCAGTTTCTTTCTTATATCTTCATTTATTTTCTTATCCAGCAGAGTATATCCTGCTATATTTCTTAAAAATCTGATCTCAATTGCTTCCAATCTTTGTTCTCGTCTTTTACTGATCGTCCAACATTCTGATCCATACGTCAATACAAGAACTGTCATTACTTTATAAAATGCCATTTTTTGTTCTTTTTCTTGTGTTTTTAAGGGTTCTTTTAATAGTACCACAAATTAGATTAAATTTATTTATTTTATCATTAATATCTTCAATTTTAACATATGATAAATTGAAACCTAGATATTTTAAACTGTTCACTTGCTCTAAAATTTTATCATCAATTACTATTTTTGCTCTTAAGGTATCATGTCCTTTATATGCTAACATTTTAGTTTTATTCTTTGCAATTTTAAAATTATAATTGGCACTTTTTTTTTCAAATTAAAAATAGCTCTTTATAGATCATCTTCTGAACTGGAAATCACTACTTGATCATCGGAAAAAATATTGTATCAAACAATTTATTATTTATTTAAAAATGTTTATTTAAATGAATCTGCCACTTTAACATAACTTCGACCATATGTAAATTAAAAGAGAAAGTGATAAAGGACACCCTTGTCTGACACCACGATTTATTATCATTTTTTGTTGTTTTGATTTATAACCCATGTCTATTACTATTTTATTATGTACATATACACTTTGAGTAGCCGTAATCAAATGTTGCGGAAAGCAACCGGACTGAATAGAAGTATCTTTGAAAGCAAAGTATGGGTGAAATTAAGTGTTATCAATATTTCTAAATTATGATTCATATACTTACCTTTTGATCACACAAGGACGTAGAGGGACTTCCTGGTTGAGTGAACATACCGATGCCAGACCCACTTCCGAGACAACACGAACATATAAGACAAGATATAATTCACTCACACATTTAGCCTTTACTAAACAAGGCGAATGTGATATGGATGATTATGATGGCCAAATGGTGTTCGAGGATCGTTTTAGCCTTAAAGTTTTCTCATTTTAATGTTATTCACCCATCCCATTTTTGGTCTACCAACTGGGCGTTTTCCCTCTGGTTTTCCTGTAAGAAGTATACAATTGATATTAAATTTAATAAATTATAAATTATTATATCCCTGTGGTCTCGTAAGCAGTGGGCTCGGATTTGATCCCCGGTAGAGACAAGTTTACTGGGTGAAGTTTTTTTCAGTTTTTTCTCCAAACTACACGGCGCTACAGGCCTAGAAAGCCCTTGGCCTACCATCCGGCTGCTGGAATCACATCCACATGTGCTAATCTGTTCTTTTTTCATAAGGACAAATTTCGAGAAACTTTTATGTTCAAAATATAGTCCCTGATCACCGTTTGCCCATTATACTAATCTTATCATGTTCCTTGTGTAGTATGAATATGTGAATATTTGGTGTGTCCTAATTGTCCGTGCTGTCTCAGAGGTGCCCCACATTGAGTTGATCCCTCAATCGGAGGTAAAAAAAGTAAGTATGTGATCCGAACTTAAAAACATTCTCTCCCGACAGATCGGCTTCCAACAAGGCCGAGTGGCTTGGGATACATGAAAGTACCTAGAAGAGAGATGTTATACTAATAAGGGAACTGTTAGCCATTGTATACCGAAACCTACCTTGAAATTTCTTCCAGAGAAGGGTCGTGATGTACAAAAGCCGTTTCCAAAAAAAAAAAATAAAATAAAAAATATAAAAAAATGCCTTTTTAACTGGAAGGCACCAAAATCCAGCGCCAAATCTCTCATATAAACTGTAGGGAAGTAACACCTGAGTTGGTATATTGGATAACCTTCACTGCCTGCCATTCGCGCCGCTTCCCGCCTCACTCCACTCCACTCTTATTCATTCAGTGAGTCCATCTGCGCCATACAGTGAGTTGCATTACTGTATTCTGGCTTCTATTTCTGTGCTTTTGTAGTTAAAAATCGCAGATACTTTTTTGGACACGGCCTTGGTACATCAGAACGTTTCTCCGAGAGAAATTTCAGGTAGATTTTCTATAATGTCTATAATTTCCCTTATTTCTGTATTTCGTATTCTATCCATTCTAGATTTTCCAGCTAATCTTCTTAAAACATCCACTTCTGTACTTAAAATTCTTTTCATTTCCCTGCCAGAAATTTGCCAGACTTCAGCACCGTATGTTAAAAGGCTTTGAATTATGTTTTGATATATTTGTAATTTTCTATTTTTTGTAATATTTTTGCTACACCAAACAGAGTTTAAAGCATTTATTACTTGTTTTGTTTGTGCGATTCTATTTTTAATTTCCACTGTTTTATCGCCTGAATGGTCTAATTTTGTTCCTAAATAAGTGCATTTCAATACTAGGTTTTAGTTCTTCTCCATTGTTGAAATTTATATTTTCCATTTCTTCTCGTATACACATATTTAGTTTTCTCCATATTTATATAAAGTCCCCATTTTTCATATTCTTCTTTTAGTTTTTTGCCATATATTATATGCCATCGTGGTCTTGTGCTATTAATACCTGGTCGTCTGCAAAATTGAGTAAATATACATGTGTATTTTGGATTGGTATGCCCATTTTTTTGACATTTTCCCCTCCAGTCTCTTAGTACTTTTTCAAGATAAATTTTGAATAGAGTTGGAGATAAACAGCAACCCTGCTTTAAATCTTTTGTAATAGTAAATACTTCTGTTATATGATTTCCTAAAGAAATTTCAACTAATGTAAATTTTACCTTGACGGCCGAGGAAAACGACAAAAACTTACAGATTGAATCGCGACCTGAATGAGAGTCTCAAAAGCTGCCGTTTAAGCCAAGTCGTTCAGTAAAAACTTGTATTGTTTACTGTTTTTGTGGTGCAAACCTAAGAGTAATGATATATTAAAATAGTAATGCTTTGTCATCCAGACTGAGGGAAGTGCGGGGAGGGCGTTTACTTTAATTGGACAAGGACGTCTATAACTGTCCGCTCGCTAGTATTTCGTTTAACGGCACGCCTAATACCTGTATTACAACCAGATATATTTGTTAAATAACATTTCGTGAGATAGGGCAAACTCCGCTAATTTCGTGACACGGATGATTTCGTTATATTTTTTTATTTCGTTTGTAACGAAGTTGTACTGACATAAAAAACAAATTATTTTTCTGTCTCGTAGATGGCAGAAAGCCTACTTTCTTGCTGTGTTTTCATATTTGTGACAACAGCGTCCCTTGGGTGTATTTTATGTAAACTTGTAGAAGAAGTGTTTTCATTCATGTTAGCAGTTGTTAGATTTAATACTTGTCTGTGTTTGAAGAAAATTTTTGAGTAGATATTCTTCGACACTAAATATGAACGGATAAAATGTCGAAAATGTGATCTGTGGTTCCATGAAAAGTGTCAAGGATTGACTCTTTATAAGTTGGATTTCAAATTAATTGGATGTAACATGGAAAATGATTAAAAAGTGTGTCACGAATTTACTCTAATGTTGTCACGAAATTACCCCAGTTCTTCAAACCTCCAGAAAAATAATAGATACATAATTTATGCCATATTGGTAATAAAATAAAATATATATTCGATAACTCAGCATATATATATATATATATATATATATATATATACATTCATATATCTTTAACTGTAATATTCCTAAGACTCTAACCAGAAATTGTCATAATATGAAGGTATAATAGTCTAAAAGCATAGTATCACGAAATTAGCGGAGGTCTTGTTCTTTAATTCGTTATGTTTTTATTTTTCTTCACTTCTCTTCTTTAGGCATAAATCTGTTTATTTACACACACTATGTCAATGATGATTACATCTCATTCCATCTCTTGAGGGGGCTGCCTACTTCTCTTTTTCCTGTTCGCTGCTTTAATAATCCTCGTATCAATCAGCTCTGTCCACGAGGGTATTCCATTCCCTTTTCCTTGTTGTAATACATGTCTTAACATCTATGATATTGCATTCCTCCCTTACATTCTAGTTTCTAACTCTGTCGAATCTTGTTTTGTTTACTATGGCTTTTAAAGTATTCATTTCTGCTGTTATCATGAGTTGTTTCGTTTGGCTAGTGTCTGCAATTGTATTTTTTCTTCACTAGGAACGAAAAAAAGTATGGTCTTCACATCATCCTTTAGGCCTACTATTCTGAATGCATTCATTCAGTTGTTTACTTTATAGTATATTATGATGCGAGGTTTTCAATTTCCGAGATTCTGTAAAACAATTCACAAACGTGCGTTGTACATTTTTTTTTTGCGCGATGGTGATTTCAAAATAATATATAATAGTAAAATAATATCTTTGTTGGAGATATTTGCGTTCATTATAAACAACTGACTGAAGTTAACAGCGTGGGCAATGTTTATTAGTTGAGACTACAGACACCAATCAGTTATAAAACGGTGGCAAGTACGCATTTATTGTTATATATTGCTTCAAATAAAGTTCAGTTAATTTAAGATGCAGTGATTTGTGTTTGGATATATTTTTGTATATACATTGTACTTAGTATACATAAAGGGCAGTTGTTTTACTTTCCCGCACGTGGTTTCTAATATTACAGTATAGTTATTTAGGTTGGTAACACCGAAATATAGGAAGTCGAACTTTCAATCATGGTCGCCATTGCTGTAAGTACGACAAAACGCACTATCGCGTAAAAATTAATTTTAAATCATTTAACCCATAAACGTTTCCGGACATGGGTTCCTTATCAAAACTTTATCTACTGTCCCCTCTACAATTTCTAGAAGTCTCCAATACTTATTCTGAAATATCCTATATGTATTTCTAAATGTAGCATATAGTTAAAAATTTTGGAGCAGGTGAATAATTTTACATATCTAGGATGCAATATCTCATATGAAGAAGAAAAGGATGTAAATGCAAAAATATCTAAATTTTTAAGAATTTTAGGGTTAATAAATTCTATCTTCAAGCCACAGTTAGTCCAAAAGCATTCAAGACTGAAAGTGTATAAAAACATGGCTCTTCCAACTCTTTTGTATGGTAGCGAAGTATGGACGTTGAAACAGAAGGATATACAGAGACTTAGATCTGCTGAAATGAGATATCTTCGGAGGACTGCAGGATACACACTACTAGATCACAAAAAAAAAATGAAGACATCTTAGAAGAATTACACATGGAATCTTTAGAAAACAAAATTTCTGATTATAAGTCAAGATGGATACAACATGTTCATCGAATGGAAGATCACAGAATACCCAAACTAATGTTAAGATATCAACCTGCAGGAAGAAGAAGACCAGGACGTCCACTCAAAAGACTTCTGGATGGTGTTTCTCTTGAGGCCGAAACAGGTCAACAAATGGCCTAAATTCGTGAATGTACTATGATGATGATGAGTTAAAATTGCCATAAGAAATACATATGAACAAGCGGTTGACCAGCGTATTAAATTAAACTGGGCATTTTAGAAAAAGACCATCTATTGTATATATCCATCCATAGTAATTCTGCCCGAAGGCAGGTCCTTCACTGTTATCATAGCATTTTCATGCTATGCTTGCAGCTTTACTAAGGAATTGTAGGTGTGGTAGCTTCCCGTTGCTTTCCACACCGGTGAAGGATGATGATGATGATGATAAGGATGATGACGATGGCCATATGATTTCGGGGACCGTAAGGGCCTTAAAGTTTTCCTGACATTTGTCTTACAGGCGAGGAAAAAACCCCGATAAAAATCTCACCCAGAAAAACTGCCCCGATCGGGGATCGAACCCGGGCCCGCTGCGTGACAAGGCAGCACGCTACCTCGAGTCCACAGCGGTGGATATATATAATCATCCTTCACCGGTGTGGAAAGCAACGGGAAGCTACCACACCTATAATTCCCTAGTAAAGCTGCAAAGCATAACATGAAAATACTATGATTGCACTGAAAGAACTGCTCTCGGGCAGAATTGCTATGGATGGATATATATATATATATATATATATATATGTTTTTTTTTCTGTTGTCATTTTTTGTGTTTACTAGATAGGATCTGTGAAGATCTATAACATTTTTCAAAAATTATTTCCTTGAGAACAACGTCAATAGCTTTATTCCTTCGGAATGCGCTAAAAAAAGAAGAATATAGGAAGCTTAATCAACTAATTTGCTAATTAAGATTAAACATTCTGTTTGCTTAGTTACCATATACATGTAAAGTAGCGAACTCATTAAAAAAGACAATCGCCAAGTGTTGCTAAGAATAATATGCTAGATGGTGTTTTTGTTTCACGGCAGGTAATTTTTATCACAGTAATGCGTAATTTTTCCCAGCGAGACAATTTACAGTGTGTACAACCCTCCCCCCCACCCTCCGGGAACAAATAATCTGAACCACCTTGACATTTTATTCAAGTCAACTCTTATTTATATTCAAACTTGCTGAATCCGCTTTCCAAATTAAACGCCATTAAAACATTAAAATTGTTACTACAATAAACACTTTATTTTGATTTGTATCTCATTTGTGTTTATAGACGCTAAGTTGACCACTTTTAAACATTTAAATACTAGGATGTTATCGGTACCTCTTTTTCTTGGATGGGTGATTTTTCAACCATGTTACCATCATATTTGGCATAACAACCCGGGTCGAGTCATAGCCTGCCTATGCATTCTCCTCCAGACACCTCTATTCCTGGTGACTGTCCACCAATTTCGAATTTTAAATGGGGTGACGGGTGCAATTTCTATTTTCTACATTTTTTGAGCTAGAGACTTGGTTTTTTGTACAAACATTCACTGAATGATACACAATGACGTGTTTAAGTTTCATTCTTGTGAGACATTTATTTTATGAGTTATTACATATTATATTTTTAAAAATGCATATATTATAATTAAATGGGTTCCACAATTTTTTAGTAAAATGTCTGATTCTTTTACAAGACCCCAAAAAAATATAGAAAAAACATCATGCATTAGAATTCTTATAAATTGAATACAAAGGGAGAAAAAATGTACCTCATGCGTGGAATTACAAAAAAATTAATAATTGCATACATTAAATTTTTTATTTCTTAAAATACTACTTCAATCATGAAACCCATGCACTTCTTTGTTACTCATTATTTTTAGTTCATGCAGTAAAAATTGGAACCTTCTAGGACAAAACTTCAATTTTGAATGTACAAAAATGCAGTGAAAATAAAACTGTGAAAAAAAAAAGAAGTTTAAAGATTCGCATGCAGTTTAAATACAAAATGTAATATACAGGCCTAATCAGCACTTTAGGGCACTTAGAAGCGTTATAGGTCTCTGAAACTTTGCCAACATATACATTAGAGTACAGGCTATTTTTAGTACAAAAAAACAAAAAATACCAATTTTGATCTCAAATGGTCAATTTTTCACCCATCGCCTCACTTAAGTCTTTGGACGTCTTCCAAAACTCCATCCATCCATCTAGCTTTAGGTCTTTCAGTGTTTTCTTCTTCCATCTGGATGGTCCATCATTCTTTTTTTAACAGTTTCACTATAATCTATTCCCTGGATATGTCCTGTCCATCTCAATCTAGCTATTTTAATGTCTGTAACAATGTCTGACGACTTACACAAATTATATAATTCATTATATCGTGTTCGCCATTCTCCTCTTTCCTGAATGGGGCCAAATATTCTTCTTAGAATTTTTCTTTCAAAAACTCTGAGCCGAGCATTGGTATTTTCAGTCAAGATCCAAGTCTTACTTCCAGGCTTTATAAATGTCTTTTATAATCTTATTTATGTGTTAAAAGTGAGCTATTTTTCAACCATATATAGGCCATTATTTTATTTAGACTGATGGGTAGGGCATGTGGCACTAACCTAGAATAAGAGATGAATGAAAGAAGAAATATTCAGAAAAACTAGAAGGAAAGGCCGATAAAATGAGGTGGAAGAGTAACGATATCCATAATTTGAAAAAAAAAAGTCAATTATATAGGGAATGATTCCAAAACATTAGCTGAGAACAAGGATATGTGAATAGCTTATGTCCTCGATAGCATGAATCTTCGGGTTTGAAATATCAATGAGTTAGTTTTTCTTTCGCTATTTAAAGCAAGATATAATTGTTCGAAGCGTATAAAACAATTTTGTATCAAGATACCAACTTTTCACAATAAAATAATTTGGCTGCCAAATTGAATATGGCAGCTGTAAATTCTGTTAAAAAGAGAATAAGTATAAAGACAGATAGGCGAATGGAGAAGACTTAAAAACAGTGAGCTACATGATCTTTATAAGAAACCAGATATAATACACTGCTCAAAACAATTAGAGGAACACTATGAAATATGCAAATATTTTTTCATTGGATAAAGGTACAAACATGAAATTAATAAAGTACATTATTTGTGGTTATTTATTTATTTATTGCTCATGTCAGTAAAAACAAATGAATGACACTGACAATTAACTTTTCAAATAATTCCGTATGTAAGCAATTGAATCTTGTGCTTATTTTTCAAAGTTAAACACTCGTTATATATAGTTAGTATCGTGTATGGCCTCCACGACATTCGATGACACTTTGGCACCTTCGTGGCATGCTCCCAATAAGATTCTGGATTTCCTCTTGCGGGATATTCTCCCATTCCTCCTTCAGAGCATCTCCAAGTTGCTGCAGAGTTTGTGGAGCTTGATGTCGGTTCCTGACCTTCCTGTCTAGATGATCCCACAAGTGGTCAATAGGGTTGAGGTCTCGGCTGACCTCTGGCCACTCCATTACCTCAATTTCATTCCTCCTCAGGAAATCCCTGGTGACAGCCGCAGAATGTGCCCTGGCATTATCCTGCATAAACAGAAATCCAGGGTCTACTCCAATGGCAGCAGGTACTACATGCTCTTCCAGAACGTGCTCGATATACCGTACAGCATTCAGTCGCTGGGGAACAAGTACAAGGTCCATACGATTGTTGTACATACTCCGGCCCACACCATTATGGAACCTCCTCCGAATCTATCAGCCTCTGCAGAAAATCTTTCTCCTGGCCGTTTCCACACCCTCAATCAACCATCACAACATGTAAGACGTGGATTCGTCCGAGAAGAGCACAGACTTCCACTGATTAAGGTTCCAATCACCATGGTTTTCAGCATACGTACGTCTTGCTGCCTTATGCCCATTTGACAAGCGTGGTTTTTTAACGGGCCTTTTTGGACGAATATTCTCTTTCCTTAATCTGTTCCTTATGGTTTGGTCTGAAACCCGGATTCCGAAAGCCATATGAAGGTCATTCTGCAGTTTTTGTACGCTGTCGAAGAGCAGAAAGAACAACGTATCTGTCATCCTGGGGGCTTGTTTTAAATTTACGGCCCTGGCCATGTCTTCTACAATACTGACCTGTCTCTCTGTGCCTGTTGCGTAACCTGGACACCACGGAAGGAGAAACCCCAAGCTCTCTAGCCACTTGTCGCAGAGATTGACCTTATCGTAAAAGATGTAGAGCATGATACACTTCAAACTCATTTAAATGCCTCATATTGTCAGAGACTTCAATAAACAAGGCAATAATCAACATTCGTCACTATAGCAACATCAGGAAGCTTACCAATTAGAAGTGGCCAGTGCCTTCCAAAATAAAACATTTCTCAATATTTGTTATTTGAGGTAATTTCTCTGTATTTAGGCCATGGATCTTTAAAATTTGTATCCAATGATAAAATTAATAATTCAATTTACATATTGTCCAACTCTCAGCATCACAGCTTAAAAAAACAATTACTTATTCAATTTATTACAAGTGTTCCTCTAATTGTTTTGAGCAGTGTAAAAACAGTTATTTCTCATAGACTTCGATGGGGAGGATATGTGACACTAATGAGAAATGAAAGAGGGGCATGAAAACTCCTAGAAGGAAAACTAGATGGAAAGAGCCCTGTAGGTAGGCCAAGAATGAGGTGGGAGAACCTGTATTATACAAGGTCAATAAAAACCCAAATCACCAATTAAAAAAGTTAAAAGAGTTAACGTGTTTCAGTAGCGACGCTACCATTATCAAGACTTAATATTGAGTCAATATTAAGTCTTGAAAATTGTATCGTCGCTACTGAAACGCGTTGACTCTTTAACTTATTAATTTGTGGTTTGGGTTTTTATTAACTTTGTGTAATATCATTTTGTCACAAGAAGATCCTATTTATTAAATAAAATAAATAAATAACATTAATCTGATTTGAGAGAAGTAGATTATACAGGAGATTGGATAAATATTAGCTCAGGATAGGGATGTATGGAGAGCTTATATCCGCGCGGCCATGGGTCCGATAGTGCCAATGAGTTAGATTGGCAATATTTTAGTAGACTATTTAACTCTTACCCCAGATGGCAGTCAATGACCAATCACATTTCAATGAATTTTGATTTACAACCAACCGCAGTCGTTTTTCAGCTCGATTTTATCACTTTCATATAATCAATTGGTTCCCAGATTGTATATATAGTTCACGAATGTAACAGATTCTGCTTGCGAGATATAATAGAAAAACATTTATAGCAATTGATTATACCATAAAAAAAAGAAACCACTGTTTGCACTTTGTTAAACATTATTTCCCAGGAATTAACGTTGCAGAAAAATATAATTGGCATATTTACATCATAGGACATCAGAAATTAATTAATGACCTGTAATGATGTGCTTAATTTTTTCTCCACAGGGTGCATTCTTATAATACTGCGATTCTATTTGGCAATAAATATGATCTGGTTGCAGTGAAGAACAAATGAAACATAACGTTTCTCCTTTGTTTTCAAACTTCGCCGTTTACATTAAATATATAAATATTTTAAAATAACTATATTTAAATAATGATTTGTGAGTAAACAGCTTAACTTTATTCGTTAAATAGTCCTAACAAATGCCACTCTTGATTTCCAAATTCTCTGGATAAATTCACTCCTCCCTTCGTGAATTTATCGATAATTTAGAAATCACTCGTGGCATTATTTATGACTATTTAACTCATGTCACAAATGGTAGTCAATGACCAATCACGTTTCAATAAATTCTGTTTTACACCAATGACAGTCGTGTTTCACCTCGCTCTTTATCGATTTCTCTTTATTAGCTCCTGCTTTTGTGTTGAAGAAAGTTCCTCCTTTCTTAATATTCTGAACAGGTTAGACCATTATTTTTCCCCATCAGATACATTGAATATAGCAAATGATGAATAGATTCAGTGATTTTACTGAGTTGTTTATTCAAAATATAAATGATTAACCTATAATGTTGATTATAATAGTTTGATGTGTTTTATTATTTCTCCACTAGAGTGCATTCTTACAATATTACGATCCTATTTGGCAATAAATAATATTAATTAAATAAAAATAAAACTGCGTTGTATTTTTATTTAATTAATAAGTATGGATTTTCATCAAGTAAACACCAACTCAATTGATTAATTAATAAATAATATGATCGAGTTGCAGTGAATAAACATAACCTCACATTTCTAATTTGTTTTCAAACATCGCCGTTTACATTAACTAGGCCTATATAAATATTTTAAAACACCGGTAACTATATTCAAATAATTTTTTAGTAAAGAGCTTAATTTTATTCGTTAAATAGTCCTAACAAATGCCACTCTTGATTTCCAAATTCTCTAGATAAATTGGAAATCACTCGTGGCATTACTTAAGGTAATGTTTAACTATACGATCCGTTTTGCACTCACTACATAAAAACCCTGTGTAAGAACGGTGAATTTGTTTTTACATTAACGGCATTTGTTTATTTTGTGAGCTTGATAATTATTAAGGTAACTGTGCAGCAAGTTACTGTTTGGCTGTAATTTACTCGCTTCAGTAGATCACAGTGTTTGAACTTAATACTACGATAATTTTCTCAGGTAACCGACAGAGGTTAGACTCTAAATTATGATATATGTCGATAGATTCATCATTATACACTGCTCAAAACAATTAGAGGAACACTTGTAATAAATTGAATAAGTAATTGTTTTTTAAAGCTGTGATGCTGAAAGTTGGACAATATGTAAATTGAATTATTAATTTTATCATTGGATACAAATTTTAAAGATCCATGGCCTAAATACAGAGAAATTACCTCAAATAACAAATATAGAGGAATTTTATATTTTGGAAGGCACTGGCCACTTCTAATTGGTAAGCTTCCTGATGTTGCTATAGTGACGAATGTTGATTATTGCCTTGTTTATTGAAGCCTCTGACAATATGAGGCATTTAAATGAGTTTGAAGTGTATCATGCTCTACATCTTTTACGACAAGGCCAACCTCTGCGACAAGTGGCTAGAGAGCTTAGGGTTTCTCCTTCCATGGTGTCCAGGTTACGCAAGAGGCACAGAGAGACAGGTCAGTATTGTAGAAGACGTGGTCAGGGCCGTAAATTTAAAACAAGCCCCCATGATGACAGATACGTTGTTCTTTCTGCTCTTCGACAGCGTACAAAAACTGCAGAATGACCTTCATATGGCTTTCGGAATCCGGGTTTCAGACCAAACCATAAGGAACAGATTAAGGAAAGAATATTCGTCCAAAAAGGCCCATTAAAAAACCACGCTTAATAAATGGGCATAAGGCAGCAAGACGTACGTATGCTGAAAACCATGGTGATTGGAACCTGAACCAGTGGGAGTCTGTGCTCTTCTCGGACGAATCCAGGTATCGTCTTACACGTTCTGATGATCAGGAGAAAGATTTTCTGCAGAGGCTGTACAGGAAATTGATAGATTCTCTGAACACACTTAATAACCATTTTACAAGCACATTCTTTACTCCTAAAGACAAAACACATACAACAAGTGAACTACTATTGACAAATCCACCAGACAGAGAACATTTCCATTTTTCATATCTTACAGAAAATGACATAAAGAAAGCTCTCAAACGAATAAAAACAAAAGCAGAAGGTACTGACCGTATAAATATCACTCTACTTAACAAAATAATCGACGTTATACTACCTACCATAACTCATGTTTTCAACTCCTCACTACAAACCTCTATATATCCCACATTATGGAAGCAAGCAATTGTACGCCCACTCCCGAAAGTAAAAAACTCCCTTAACTCCTAATGATTTTCGACCCATTAGTATTTTACCTACCCTTTCAAAAGCTTTGGAACGATTAGTCCACAAACAACTGACTGACTACCTAACTGAACACGACCTTTTAGATCAATACCAATCAGGCTTTAGGACAGGACACAATACAAATACTGCTCTACTAAATATATGTGAAGACATACGCGAAGCATCTGATAATCGAAAACTTACTATTCTTACACTACTTGACTTTAGTAAAGCATTTGACACGGTAGACTTGGAATTATTGTTGCTTAAACTAAAAAACCTCTCACTTTCTGACAGTGTCACGCAATGGTTCAACTCCTACCTTCGTGAGCGCCAGCTATATGTTGTAGGAAATTCTACATTACGCTCTTCTTGGACCTACCGTAAAGCGGAGTTCCACAGGGCTCGGTGCTCGGCCCATTGCTTTTTTCAATCTATATAAACGACATATCTGACTCCCTAAAACATTGCAAACATCATTTATTTGCGGACGACATGCAGATCTACCTTCACTCAGACAAATATTCTTTAAATGACGCGGTAACCAAAATTAACGAGGACCTTGACTCGCTAACGGCGTGGACAGAGAAATATGGACTTGAATTAAATCCTAGAAAGACACAAGCAATCATTATGGGCCATCAGAGACTATTATCCTCAATTAACACAAATGCAGTATTACATGTGTCACTTAATGGGGTTCAGATCCCTTATAGTGAGACAGTAAAAAATCTAAGAGTGTTTATGGATAAACATTTAATTTGGAATAAACAAATAAATAACATTTGCAAAACTATCTTCTCAATAATACACTCATTAAATCGTATAAGAAATTGTTTACCGTTTTCTCTAAGAAAAATGCTAGTAGAAACACTCGCAATGCCCCATTTTGATTATTGTGATACTCTTTTTACTGACCTAAATACTGTTCTTACCCAAAGACTTCAACGTGTTCACAATTCTTGCATACGTTTTATTTGTGGTATACGTAGATTTGATCACGTTACACCATCCCTGGAACAATTGTCATGGCTTCGTCTTCAAGATCGTAGAACCATCCATTCCCTATGCCTACTCTATAACATATTACACACATCTTTACCTTATTATTTATCACACCGCTTCACTAAACTCTCTGATACACATAACTTAGATACCCGATCCCTTGAGCACAGTGTCCTTTATATCCCTCCTCATCATACTACCTATTATTCGAAATCTTTTACAGTTTCTCTTGCTAGAACATGGAATTCACTTCCACCCTATGTCAGAGACTGCCAAACTTTACCATCTTTCAGAAATAAATTGAAAATAAAATCACTAACAGAAACAACTCACTAATACTACTTTTTAAGAATTAATAATGCGTTTTTGCATTATTTAATAAAAATAGACTTAGGATTTGTTAATATATTTACCTAATGCCTTGTATAAAAAGCGTAGATTAATTCATTGTAGTGTTTTTTTTCTCTTCTTTTTATGCATAGTAGATTCGAGCTGTTATTCCTTTTTTATTCATTGTATCATTAATTAATTTTAATTGTATTTAGTTTCATTCTATTATTAGACATTAATTTCATTATTATTCAATATGACAGATAATGAATTGTTCAATAACTATTATTGTAACTTTTTTTTGTATTCATATGTAACATGTTTGTCCTGTCTAATATGACTACTATTGTAATTTTTTTGTATTCATGTGTAACATATGTTTGTCCTGTTTTATATGACTATTATTGTATTTTTTTTTGTATTCATATGTAACATATGCTTGTTCTGGTGAGTGGAAGAGAAGGCCACATGGCCTTAACTCCACCAGGCTAAATAAATAAATCTAAATAATGGTGTGGGCCGGAGTTATGTACAACAATCGTACGGACCTTGTACTTGTTCCCCAGCGACTGAATGCTGTCCGGTATATCGAGCACGTTCTGGAAGAGCGTGTAGTACCTGCTGCCATCGGAGTAAACCCTGGATTTCTGTTTATGCAAGATAATGCCAGGGCACATTCTGCGGCTGTCACCAGGGATTTCCTGAGGAGGAATGAAATTGAGGTAATGGAGTGGCCAGCGGTCAGCCTAGTCCTCAACCCTATTGAACACTTGTGGGATCTTCTAGACAGGAAGGTCAGGAACCGACATCAAGCTCCACAAACTCTGCAGCAACTTGGAGATGCTCTGAAGGAGGAATGGGAGAATATCCCGCAAGAGGAAATCCAGAATCTTATTGGGAACATGCCACGAAGGTGCCAAAGTGTCATCGAATGTCGTGGAGGCCATACACGATACTAACTATATATAACGAGTGTTTAACTTTGAAAAATAAGCACAAGATTCAATTGCTTACATAGCGGAATTATTTGAAAAGTTAATTGTCAGCGTTATTCATTTGTTTTTACTGACATGAGCAATAAATAAATAAATAATCACAAATAATGTACTTTATTAATTTCATGTTTGTACCTCTATCCAATGGAAAAAATATTTGCGTATTTCATAGTGTTCCTCTAATTGTTTTGAGCAGTGTAGTAATGCAGGTTTTAATGACGGCAATGTAAATTAAACACTGCACTATGTCACAAATGTGGAACTTCTTAAGGAGGAATATACAAGTTTCAATGCTATAACAATATGTGATCTTTATATATAAAAACTAGCTAATAGCTGACGTGCGCTGCTACGCCTAAATAAATTAAATATTAAAGGTTAATTAAATCATATGGTATACGCTGAGACGGATAGAAATGGATAGACGGTAAATGCACATCCAGTACGTCTTCCTCCGAGGAGTGATTTTGGAAATAAACAGGATGAAAATCCTACAAATTATGAATAATAATAATAATAATAATAATAATAATAATAATAATAATAATAATAAGACGCTGAGACAAACCAAACATGGTGGTTGCTATTTAGTTTTTAATTTCGGATTTCAGGTAAACCTCCACTTCTAATTGTCGGATTTCGCACATTTTTGGGCAATATCTACCCCGGTTTATTTTAATAGGATATACTGGGTTTCGTTGTGAAACATCGAAAATTGTGACCGCTAGAGCGATTTTTAAATGTTCACTTCATGTGAACTCCAACACCTAATGGTTTTAGAGGGTCCAACTGTGAATCTAAACCATCCAGATACCCACTCAAACACATACAAAAAGTGTAATCAAAATCGGTTCAGTCGTTTAGGCAGTTTTTAATATCGGGTTTTAAGTAAACCTCCACTTCCAATAGTCGGATTTTGCTCATTTTTGGATAATACCACATCATCATCATCTTCATGGTAGGCCGTCGGCCTATTCCCATCTCAGAATTCATCTTCCCATCGTCTTCTAGGACGTCCCACATCTCTACAGCCTTGAAGTTGGTACAACAGTGTTTGTTTTGTTAGCCTTGAAGAGTCCATTCTTAAAATATGTTCATGCCATTTTTGTTTATAGTTTTGTATTTTTTCATTTAGATTAAACAATTTGAGTTCTTGCCTAATTGTTTCACTAGGAATGTGGTCTAGAGTATATCCTGCAACATATCTGAGAAACTTCATCTCTGATGTGTTTAGTAATCTTCTGTCTGATCTATTCATGGCCCAATTCTCTGATCCTGGTCGCGCGGACATAAGTGCTCCATACATCCCTATAGTGAGCTAATGTTTTACAATCATCCCCTATGTAATCTACTCCCCTCAAATCATGGATAATATTATTCTCCCTCCTTATTCTTGTGTTTTCCCTCTGGTTTTCCTATAAAAAGCTTCCAAGCACCTTTTTCATCCCCCATACGTGCCATATGTCCTGCCCATCGCAGTCTACGAGACTTAACTGTTCTTATTATATCTGCCTTCCTTTACATATCACGTAGCTCACTATTATGTAGTTTTCTCCATTCTCCCGTCTGTTCATCTCTCTTTGTCCCAAAAAACCTTTCCTGAGAACTTTATTCTCACACACTCGTAATCTTCTCTCTTCGATGCTTAAATGGCTTACTTAAATCCTCACCTTTAATTTGGGTGGTATTCTGTGTGTGTGAATGAGAGGAAAAGATTAAAAAAATATATTGTAAACGAAAGAAAACAAGAAAAAATAGAATATAGAGATGCGGCTTTCTTGTAACTCGGTTGTCGGTTAAAAAGTGATCCCCTGAAAATTTTAGATGTTATAGCCTAGTTAACAATTTATTCCCTGTGGCCACAGGAATATCCCTGAAAATTCGAAGCAAGTCCATTCAATAACAAGCTAGAAAACAAATACTTTATTTAACCCTCAAATTGGCAGTGTATCCTACAAGATACATTGGTTTAATTGATTTAATACTAGCTAATACCCGCCGTGCGCTGCTACGCCTAAATAAATTAAATGTGTTTTTATGTTTAGTTGAATAAGTAGAAAGAAAAATAATTATAAATTTATATCGTAATTATTTTTAGATACCCCGTGCTGATTACCGGCATTGCCCGGGAATATACTTATCCCGATATGCTAGGCATAAATGAGCTGAAAGACAAAAATGGTTATTGAGAATTATTCTTAAAAGAATACCCGCCATGCGCTTCTACGCTTACCCGGGAATCTAGTCATCCCGACTTCTTGGCATCAATGAGTTGAAAGATAAAAATGGTTATTATGAATTATCCGTAAAAGATAGACATATGCTGTCGCGGACTTTTTTTGTAGATTTTTTGACATATTCAATTCTGTTTTCATTAATTTGGTGTAAGTTATATGTTTTGGTTGAGGCAGCGTAAGCAATTTAAGTGTCCAAAAAGTTCTGAAAAACACGTTTTTCTCTACAAAGGTGAATTTTTAAGGGTGAAGGGGTTGAGTATTACAACTCTATTACAGCCTAAAACCTTCCCGGGAAACTCCTGCAAAAAGCTCCATCACAATCGGATGAATTGTGTAGTAATGCATAAAGGACAAAAGACAGACAGCCATACATACATCCTTTATATGTATACAGGGTGTTTCATAAAGGATGGCGCAAACTTAAATGGTTGAAAGTACACAATAATAGAAGTAACAATATCCCAATAAACATGGATTCGCAAACGAGCCGTTTGCGAGATAATTACGAATGTATGGTTACAAACCGCCACTGACGTCATTGTTTGTAACATCGCACTAGGTGATTATCTCATTGGGCCACACATTCCTCCACGAAAACTTAATGGACGGAGGTACCTTAGGTTTCTGCGGCGTCATCTTCCAGGATTGCTTGAGGATGTTTCCCTTCAGCAACGTCGGAGTTTGTGGTACATGCATGATGGAGCTCCGGCACATTTTGCTGCTGCTGTGAGACGGCATCTAACGCGCAGATACGGCCAAAGATGGATAGGTTGAGGCGGATCTGTACATTGGCCTCCAAGATCACCTGATCTAAATCCTTTGGATTTTTATGTCTGGGGTCACCTCTAAAGCGAAGTGTACAGCACACCCGTTAACACGATTGAAGAACTAGAGCAGAGAGTTGTACATGCTTGTCAAAAATTCAGAAATGATCCAGGGGTTTTCGAAAGAATTCGACATTCATTGCAGAGACGAGCTCAGTATTGCATCCAGATGCAAGGAAGACACTTTAACATCTCCTTTAACAGGTAACCCATAAGTGAAGTGAACTGTGAAATGTGAACTAAATGAGATGAAAAATGAATAGTAAAGTCTAAATTCAAATAAATTTCTACTAATTTAGGACGATGTTTACAATGAAGTCAGTGGCGGCTTGTAACCATACATTCGTAATTATCCCACGTTTATTGGGACATTGTTGCTTCTATTATCGTGTACTTTCAACCATTTAAGTTTGCGCCTTTCTTTATGAAACACCCTATATATATATATATATATATATATATATATATATATACATTTTTAATTTCAAATTTCAGGTAAACTCCCACTTCTAACGGTATGATTTCGCTGATTTTTTGGATGATACATACCTCGGTTTATTTAAATATGATATTCCGAGGTTTGTTTCAAAACACCGAAAATTGCGATTGCTAGAGCGATTTTTAAATTTTCGTTTCAGGCGAAATCTTAACCTAATTATTTTACAACACAATAGATAACGGCTAAACACTCGCCGCTTCTGAAACCCTGTATAATACAAATTTTCACGGAGATCGTTTGAACGGTTAGAAACTATAAAGGACAACAGAAATACATTCCTTTATGATATATATATATATATATATATATAGTACATTCACGAATTTAGGCCATTTGTTGACCTGTTTCGGCCTCAAGAGAAACACCATCCAGAAGTCTTTTGAGTGGACGTCCTGGTCTTCTTCTTCCTGCAGGTTGATATCTTAACATTAGTTTGGGTATTCTGAGATCTTCCATTCGATGAACATGTTGTATCCATCTTGACTTATAATCAGAAATTTTGTTTTCTAAAGATTCCATGTGTAATTCTTCTAAGATGTCTTCATTTTTTTTGTGATCTAATAGTGTGTATCCTGCAGTCCTCCGAAGATATCTCATTTCAGCAGATCTAAGTCTCTGTATATCCTTCTGTTTCAACGTCCATACTTCGCTACCATACAAAAGAGTTGGAAGAGCCAGTGTTTTATACACTTTCAGTCTTGAATGCTTTTGGACTAACTGTGGCTTGAAGATAGAATTTATTAACCCTAAAATTCTTAAAAATTTAGATATTTTTGCATTTACATCCTTTTCTTCTTCATATGAGATATTGCATCCTAGATATGTAAAATTATTCACCTGCTCCAAAATTTTATTGTCCAGTACAATTTTACTTCTGACAGGATCTACACCTTGAAATGCCATAATTTTTGTTTTTTCTGTAGATATCTTTAATCCATATTCTTCTGTAATTTTGTTAAGTTCATACAGACCTTTCTGTAGATTATCTTCGGAATTTGCTATTATTATTTGGTCATCTGCAAACAATAGGGTGTTTAATTTTCTATTTTCTGATATTCTTATTCCAAATTTATATGTTTTGTTCCAGCAACATATTACTTCATTGATGTAAATTGCAAAGAGTGTTGGGGATAGGGGGCAGCCTTGTCTCACACCACGATTTATAATTCCTTCTTCAGAAAATCTGTTATTTAATTTAATCTTCATGGTGTTGTCTTTGTAAATATTTTGTATGTTCTGCCGAAGTAAATTTGGTATATTTCTGTCTTCCAATATATTTAAGAGTTTTGATCTCTTGACTGTGTCGAATGCTTTTTCAAAATCTATGAAAGCAAAATGTGTTTCTAAGTTGAATTCTCTTCTTTTTTCAAGCAATAGTTTAACAGAAAATGCTGAATCAATACAAGATCGTCCTTTCCTAAATCCATTTTGACATTCCATAAGGAATTTTTCACTGAAACTTTTCAATTTTCCATTTAAAATGTCTGCATAAATTTTGTAGCATGTGTTTAACAAACTGATTCCCCTATAGTTGTCCATTTTTCTCTTGTCTCCTTTCTTGAACAGGGGTATAACAATGCTTGTCTTCCATTCTTGTGGTATATCTGCATTTTTGAATATATTATTAAAGAAGGACAACAGTCTTTCATGGAACTGTTTGCCTGCATATTTGTACAATTCAGAATTCAAGCCATCTGTGCCAGTTGCCTTCCCATTTTTTAATTCTTTAAACTATTGTTCAATTCTTCCAATGATATTATGGAATCTGTCTCATTATTATTTCGGAAAATTGTATCTTCATAGCTATTGTCAGTCCAAAGACTTTTATAATAATTGAAAAAATCTTCTTTTGTTACTCCGCAATTAATTTTGGTAGATTCTTTAATTTCTTTATTCAAATGTTTTAATATTTTGAAGGCATTAGGTTGGAGCTTATGCAAATCTGATTCTAAATGTGTAACAAAATTTAACCATGTTTTCCTATGTCTCTTTCTTATTTCCCTCTTAACAATAGCTCTACAGCGTTTGAATTCTATTTCATTTTCTACTTTCTTTGTGTTCAAATATTTTTTATAAGCTGCATTTTTTTCTTCAATCAATTGTTTTATTTGATCATCCCAGATTTTTAGAGTTCTATTTCTTCTTTGTTGTATATTTACTTTTCCTAAAGTTTCATTAGCTGCATTTTGAATTATCATAAGTAATGCCACGAGGTGATTTCCAAATTATCGATAAATTCACGACTCACGAAGTGAGGAGTGAATTTATCTAGAGAATTTGGAAATCAAGAGTGGCATTTGTTAGGACTATTTAACGAATAAAATAAAGCTGTTTACTCACAAATCATTATTTAACTACAGTTATTTAAAAATATTTTTATATTTAAAGTAAACGGTGATGTTTGAAAACTAATGAGAAACGATAGGTAGCCTACGCTTCTACTGCTTCTTTTGTTTATCACTGCAACCAGATCATACTATTTATTGCCAAAGGAACGCAATATTGTAAGAATGCTCTCTAGTGGAGAAAAAATGAAACACATCAATCTGTATATTAATTCATTTTTGATGTCGTATACATTTAAGAAAGTGCAAACAGTGGTTTCTTTTTTTGGTGGTATAATCAATTGCTACAAATGTTGACATGTAAGCACTATTATATACAATCTGGTAGCCGTATTTGTTATAGGCTCAGTCACTGCAAAATAACGGTCAGACCTGTTCAGAATATTAAAAAGGAGGAGCTTTGCTTAATATATGATAATCCTAACGTTGATAATTATTTCGTGAAACACGTCTCTGATTGGTTGTAATACAGAAATCATTGAAACGTGATTGGTCATTGACTCCCATTTGGGGCATGAGTTAAATAGTCATTTTAATGTTTTTCCATTCTTCTTCGACATCATTACTTTCTGGAGTTGTAGCCATATATTGCTGAATTCTTCTCGAATATAACCATTTAATGCTGATATATATATATATATATATATATATATATGTAAACAATAGGAAAATAAATGGGTAGAAATTACTTACATTTGCATGAAATTACATAATAATATAATAACTTAGAGTATTACATGATCGTGTTTTCTTTGCGGTCCGGGTCATTTAAATAACTGGCAGGATAAGTTATTGTTTCGCCAATTTAAAGTTATGGCAATTCTTGCAAAACAATACTATTAAATTTAATAAGACTATGGTGGACTTTTTAGACACTTACCATCAGCAAGTCCCAAACAGTAAAATTGGCATTACTTCAATAACTGATTAATTTATGGACACCTGTTTAAAGGGACTATATATAAACATAATAATATCCAGGAAGAAATAAATAAAATAATACAAAATGCTAAGAAATGTTATTTTTTCAATATATAAAGTACTTAAATTAAATATATCCGACACGTGAAACAAAAACAAGATTGTATTAAAACCCTAGTTAACACCCGGCGTGCGCTGCTGCGCCTAAAGGGATGAAAATGTAAGTGTTCTTATGTTTAGTTGAAAGTAAAAATAATTATAAATCTATATTGTAATTAAAATATATATACAGTCAATATGCCCATTTCACCAATAAATATTTAAAATGGTCAACTAGTTTCTACAGCCAAGCTGTCATTCTCAAGACCAGATATTGGTCTTGAGAATGACAGCTTGGCTGTAGAAACTAGTTGACCATTTTAAATATTTATTGGTGAAATGGGCATATTGACTGTATATATATTTTAATATTGTATCACCAAGAAGATCAATTGTGTACTAAATATATTGTAATTATTTTTATACCTCGTGCTGATTACCCGTCGTTGCCCGAGATTCTACTTATTCCGGTCTTCTTGGCATAAATGAGCTGAAAGACGAAAATCACTGTGTTTCCATGCATAAGTGAAAGGAAACATATTGTAATTATTTTTAGATACCCCGTGCTGATCACCCGGCGTTACCCAGGAATCTATTTATCCTGATCTTCAGGGCATAAATGGGCCGAAAGACGAAAATGAATGTGTTTTTATGTTTAGTTGAGTAAGTAGTTTATTGGCCACTGTCCGCCAGCGCGTGTTATGCAGTTTCTTAGCTCGAATCTTTCGTTCTTTAATATTGGACATTCCCACAGTAGATGGTCAACAGTTTGAGCATCTAATCGACAAGGTCACATCGGGTTATCTGTGATGTTAAATCTTTTAAAGTAGGATCGTATTTTCCCGTCACCAGTGATGATAGTGGACATGTTAATATGCATTTGTTGTTTTTTTTTTAGTTAGCTTGCTTTTTACACAAGGAAGGAAAAGTTTAGTTAATTGGCCTTTAGTTGAGGCTTCCCATTCCCTTTGCCACACTTGTAAACCCGTTTCTCGTAACTCACTTTTCACTGCACTTTTGGGAATTTTGGAGTAACAAATATCTATTTCGTTGCTACGTACGAGCTGCTTCCTTCTCGAGATGGTCGGCGAGCTCACTCCTTTGGTTTCCAGCAGTTAAGGGTTAACTGCAGCGATATGAGGTGCTCTGTACTTACTTACTTACTCACTGGCACTATCGAACCCGTAGGTTCATGGCCGCGCGGACTTCAGCTCTCCATATACCCCTATCCTGAGCCAAAGTTTTCCAATTATCCC
This sequence comes from Diploptera punctata, assembly GCA_030220185.1. Lineage (NCBI taxonomy): Eukaryota > Metazoa > Arthropoda > Insecta > Blattodea > Blaberidae > Diploptera > Diploptera punctata. The sequence goes on from JASPKZ010000450.1 coordinate 640,134, forward strand.
CTGTATAATCTACTTCCTCAAATCATACTTAATGTTATTCTCCCACCTCATTCTTGGTCTACCAATTGAGCGTTTTCCCTCTGGTTTTCCTACAAGAAGTTTCCATGCACTTCTTTCATTCCCCATTCGTGACAGTTGTTCTGCCCATCGCAGTCTACGAGACTTAACCGTTCTCATTATAGCTGGCTTCCTATAAAGACCATGTAATTCATTGTTATGCAGTCTTCTCTATTCACCTGTCTGTTCATCTCTCTTCGGTCCAAAAAAATTCCTAAGAACTTTATTCTCAAATACTCGTAATCTCACTTCCTCCCTTAAAGTAAGAGTCCATGTTTCGCATCCGTATATTACTGGTAGAATAATAGTTTTATATATTTTCAGTTTAACGTTTTTTCAAAGGAGTTGGGACATCAAAAATATCTGTAATGCATAATAGCACGCATTCCCAGAATTGAGCCTATGTTTAATTTCCTTGTGAATCTCATTCCTATTCGTGATTATTGTTCCTAAGTATTTGAATTCACCCACTTCCTCAAAATGTCTTTCATTTGTCATTAGCTGTCCATTTCCATTATATAATGTATTTCTATGTGGACCATATATTTAGTTTTATTGATATTTACTTCCAGTCTCAATTTCTTAGCGTTACTCAGTAGTAGTGTGTGCGTGTTGGCCTTTAGTATCTCCTCGCTATCGCCCAATAGTACTACATCATCAGAATAAACTAACAGCTTATTAATACCATTGAGTTGTAGACCTTCTTTATCCTCTAAAGATTTGATGTCATGCTCTAGTACAAAATGAAATAGTAGAGGAGATAATGCATCTCCTTCCTTCAACCCATTGTGGATTTCAAAAGTATCTCTGTATTCACTTAAAATCCTGCTGCAGGACAATAATTCGACAAGTGAGAAGATGGAAAATTTAGTTTAGAAAGTGTTGTAGAGATGATGATGATTGGTTGGGCAGGTGATCGCAAAGCGATGCGGAACTGTCTCACTTTCCTACAAGAGCGCTTATTTTTTATAAAACTGTTCAATGATGCAAAGTAGAAAGTAATGAGTTTACGTTCCGGGCATAAATCTGGTCACAAAAATATATTTAAAGTATTCAGGACATCACAATTTCTGCTCATGAAAAAAGTATGTAATTCAGATTGTAAATAGAGCCCATGCATGGCGATTGCTACAGTTAATTTTTTACTTCGTATTTCAGGCATCATCATAAGTAATGCCACGAGTGATTTCCAAATTATCGATAAATTCACGACACACGAAGTGAGGAGTGAATTTATCTAGAGAATTTGGAAATCAAGAGTGGCATTTGTTAGGACTATTTAACGAATAAAATTAAGCTGTTTACTCACAAATCATTATTTAACTATAGTTCTTTTAAAATATTTATATATTTAATGTAGACGGCGATGTTTGAAAACAAATGAGAAACGATTGGTAAGCTTCATTTGCTTTTTTTGTTCATCACTGCAACCAGATATTATTTATTGCCAAATGATCGCAATGTTGTAAGAATGCACCCTAGTGGAGAAATGTATAACCAACGTTATAGGTTTCTGATGTCCTATGATGTAAATATGTCAATTATATTTTTCTGCAACGCCATTTCCAGGAAAATAATTAAATTAAGAAAGTGCAAACAGTGGTTTATTTTTCTTTTTTCTTTTGGTATAATCAATTGTTACAAATATTTTTATATTATCTATCGCATGCGCTTTCTGTTGACATTCGTGCACTATATATACAATCTGGTAGCCGTATTTCTTGGAGAGTCAGTCACTGCAAAATAATGCTATGACCTATTCAGAATGTTAAAAAGGAGGTGTTTTCTTTATTATGATAAACTTTAGTTGGTAAATTCTAGGCGAAACACGACTGTGATTGGTTGTAAATAAAAAATCATTGAATTGTGATTGGTCATTGACTCCCATTTGGGGGCATGAGTTAAATAGTCGCTTCTAATGGTCGGGTTTCGCTGATTTTTCGATAATATCTACCTCGGTTTAATTTAATAGCATATACTGAGTTTCGTTGTGAAACATTGAAAGTCGGAACAGCTACAACGATTTTAAATGTTTATTTTTGGTGAACTCATATACCTAATGGGTTTAGAGCATAATAGATAGCGACTAGACACTCGCCATACTTGAAAACTAAACTTGTATGTACAATTTTTCGTGACTTTTTAACTCATGCTTCAAATGGTAATCAATGACCAATCACGTTTCAATGAATTTTGTTTTACAACCAATGACAGTCGTGTTCCACCTCGCTCTTTATCGATTTCTCTTTATCAGCTCCTGCTTTTGTGGTAAACAGGGCTCCTTCTTTTTAATATTATGAATAGCTCAGAACATTATTTTTCTCAATACTAATAAAATTCATTGTTAAAATCGTTGAGGTGGATAGTCATAAAATAAAATAAGTTAAAATATACCTTCTTAGGTAAGATCCGTCGTCCTCAACTTATAAAATATGCATTCTTTATGTCTGTAGGCCTTTCAGAACATCCGTTCCGTCTTCAGCAGTCTCTCTTCGCTGCATTATCTGATATGATGGTTGATGCTGCTGGTCCTAATGTGTTGTCGTGACCAGCAGCATCAACCATCATATCAGATAATATAGCGAAGAATGACCTGCTGAAGATGGAACGGATGTTCTGAAAGGCCTACATACATAAAGAATACATATTTTATAAGTTGAGGACGACGGATATTACCTAAGAAGGTATATTTTAAATTATTTTTCTTCAACAAATACATTGAACATATCAATTAATAAACAGATTCCTTTGATTTTATTGAGTTTTTTACTGAAAATATAAATTAATAACCTATATGTTATTTATAATAAACAGTTCGATGTGTTTCATTGTTTCTCCACCAGGGTGCATTCTTACAATATTGAGATCTTATTTGGCAATAAATAATATGATCAAGTTACAGTGAACGTACATAACCTCACATGTTTTATTTGTTTTCAAACATCGCCGTTTGCATTAAACATATAAATATTTTAAAATACCGTTAGGTCATAACTATATTTAAATAATTACTTTTGAGTAAACAGTATAATTTTATTCGTTGAATAGTCCTAACAACTGCCACTCTTGATTTTAAAATCCTCTAGATAAATTGGAAATCACTCGTGGCATTACTTATGAATAGGGCTGAAAAAAAGTATTGGTTATAGGCTAGGCTGCATCATACTTAGACCGCTATGTTTACAAACTATACGTTGACACGCGCTACTTGGGACAGACTTGTACAGTTCGCTTTGTGTAGGAATGGACTCATCTTTGCACAGTTTTTGTTTCGGCTTTCCGATACAACCACACGTCACGTAAACAGGTCTATTACTGAGGAGAGTCGAACATACACACTAGGATTTTTACTTTTAGGACTTTCGTGAAATAAAATATTTTCTGTGCAATTAATGAATGAACTTTTACTTCAAACCATTGAAAAAGGCCTCTATTTCACTGAGCTTCAACAAAAGGTCACCTTCAAATATATTTATATATCAATATTTAATATTGGTCCACCGCTGTGGTCTCGAGGTAGCGTGCTGCCTTGTCACGCAGCGGGCTCGGATTCGATCCCCGGTCGGGACAGTTTTTCTGGGTGAGGTTTTCATCGGGGTTTTTCCTCACCTGTAAGACAAATGTCAGGAAAACTTTAAGGCCCAAACGGTCCCCTAAATCATATGGTCATCATCATCATCATCATCATCATCATCATCATCATCATCCTCCTTCACCGGTGTGGAAAGCAACGTGATGCTACCACACCTACAATTCCCTAGTAAAGCTGCAAAGCAAAGCATGAAAATGCTATGATTGTACTGAAAGACCTGCCCTCGGGCAGAATTACTATGGATGGATGATGGACTTAATATTGATTTGGGGGTGATCTTTTCTTGAAGCTCAGTGAAATGAAGGCCTTTTTCAATGGTTTTAAGTAAAAGTTCGCCCATTCATTGCACAGGAAATATTTTATTTCACAAAAGTCCAAAAAGTTAATAACCCTAATACACACTATCCGCTCCGATGGAGACGCTCGACAAAGACACGCATTTTGTAAACAATGTGTGTAGAAATTAGTTACTATTCTGATACCGCTACTTTTTTTGAGCCCTACTTATGTATATTGTTGTGCCGTTTAGAAGTCTGTATGCCGTTTAGAAGTCTGTAGACCACAAACATAGGAAGGCTGAATTGTTATATATAAAGATAGTTCCATCTTTTATTGCAACGATGAAAGTAGGGAATATATCGCCTTTTAATCTTAGATATTCTGGGACAGGATGTACATTTGTTGTTGTAATGAAGATAATGTTGCTTAGTAGCGTTGTTTAGCAGTCAAAAGTACTCGTAGTGGCAGCTAAAGTTGGGAGTTTATGTGTAGAACATTCATTCCATGCGTAACATTGTTACAAAGAGCCTGGATTCCTTCAATTTAACTAGAAGCAGCACAACCGTTAGTTGTTCTGATGAGATGAGAAATGTAAGCGGTTGAATCAACATAAGTTACACAGTGTTCATAAAATAATAAAACGTTGAGAAAATATAATATTTATTTATTTATTAAATCTCCAAGATTTGGAGCGCTATTTTACTTTGCATGTTAGGGTTGTAGTTACAATTTATAAAAGAAAATTGAAGATACACATAATAAAATATAAATGAAACAAAAATAACAAATGAACGAAACAAGACCAATATTATATTACGATGCGAGGTTGAGAAGTGGTTTTTACAGAATCGAGGAATTTACGAGATTCTGTAAAACACTTCGCAAACATGCGTTCTACATTATTTTTTGCGCGATGTTTTCAAAATAATAAATAATAGTAAAATAATAACATCTTTGTTGGAAATGTTTGCGTTCATTATAAGCAATCGTCCACCGCTGTGGTTTCGAGGTAGCGTAAACTGCCTTGTCCAAGCAGCGGGTCCGGGTTCGATCCCCCGTTTCGGGGTAGTTTTTCCTTTCTGGGTGAGGTTTTTATCGGGGTTTGTCCTCACCTGTAATACAAATCTCGGTCAAACTGTAAGGCCCAAACGGTCCCCGAAATCATATGGCCATCATCCTTATCATTATCATCCTTACCATTATCATCATCATCCTTCACCGGTGTGGAAAGCAACGGGAAGCTACCACACCTACACAATTCCCTAGTAAATCTGCAAGCACTAGCAATGAAAATGCTATGATGGCAGTGAAAGAAGACCTTGCCTGTCCTTCGGGCCGAATTACTTTGGATGGCTAAGCAATTGACTAAACGTTCACATTGTGGGCAATGTTTATTAGTTGAAACATCCAGGAGGCCTTGAAAACAATTATTGATAACATGGCCGCAAGTACGTATTTATTGTTTTATATTATTTCAAATAAAGTTTAGTTCATTTAAAATGCAGTGATTTGTTTCGAACAATGTATATTGACACTACCTTTTGGATATTTTCTGTACATACATTGTAGATAGTATACATAGAGAGCAATGGTTTTACTTGCCGCACGTGCGTGTAAATGTAATATTACAGTATAGTTATTTAGGTTGACAACCCCGAAATATAGGAAGTTGAACTTTCAACAATGGTCGCCATTGCTGGTAAGTACGACAAAACGCACTATCGCGCAAAAATGAAGTTGAAACTTACAAAATTAGTAGTAAAAAAAGGTAAAGCTATCCCACTACAGGCCAAGGAGACTCTTGGGGTAGTAGGGGGTTAAGGCTCCCACTTTTTCTATACAATCGGTATTTGATGTCAGTCGGATTGTCAGCCCTGCGTGACGGCCGCCGTTACCCCCAGAACAAGCGTCTGGTACTATTTTTCCTTTAGAGGCGGAGTCGATCCCAGGGCCACGGTGCCTGCAGAAGATTTGGGTCAGTTTAAAAATCTTGACCCCACTGGGACTCGGACCCTCGACCTTACGGTTTGGAGCGCACTGCCTTAAGAACTACGCTACGGCGTGCTGTGAAACTTTTCCGTTTTAAAATACAAATTTTTGGATTACGGTACGTAATACTTGATTACTTTCAGTTAAATGGATATCTCGAATGTATTGCACGTATATCCGCGAGATGGAAAGTCTAAAATAAGGTGTTAATAGTTGTTCATCATTACCACCTGAGAAAAGATATTGCAATATAATAATAATAATAATAATAATAATAATAATAATAATAATAATAATAATAATAATAATAATAATTATTATTATTAATATTTATTAATTATTATTATTATTATTATTATTATTATTATTATTATTATTATTATTATTATTATTATTATTATTATTATTATTATTATTAATGTCCACCGCTTTGGTCTCGAGGTAGCGTGCTGTCTTGTCACGCAGCGGGCCCGGGTTTGATTTCCGGTCGGGACAGGCTCCTGGGTGAGGTTTTTCGGGGCTTATCCTCACCTGTAAGACAAATGTCAGGAAGCTTAGGGCCTAACGGTCCCCGAAAATCATCCGGCCATCATTATCATCATCATTCTTCACCGGTCTGTGGAAAGCAACGGGAAGCTACCACACCTATAATTCCCTAGTAAAGCTGCAAAGCATAGCATGAAAATGCTATGATTGCACTGAAAGACCTGCCCTCGGGCAGAATTACTATGGATGGATGGATGGATTTATTATTATTATTATTATTATTATTATTATTATTTTTATTATTATTATTATTATTATTATATTGAACACCTCGAATATTCCATGTTCCAACAAGATTTTTTTTTTTTCAAATGCCCCAGATTTGTCTTTCGACATTCCTGGTTTCTCTCCTGGCATGGCGTAATTGTAACCCACTTCTGAGGTTGGGGCGCCGATTATATGATGGGTGATGATGATGATAGTGGTACGCCAGAAAAATCCCTAATCCTAAACTTAACCTAAGATGAATATGAATGATGATGATTGCGATAGCCATATGAATTCGGGGACCGTTTGGGCGTTAAAGTTTTCCTGACATTTGTCTTACAGGTGAGGAAAAACCCCGATAAAAACCTCACCCAGAAAAACTGTCCCGAGCGGGGATCGAACCCGGGCCCGCTGCGTGACAAGGCAGCACGCTACCCCGAGACCACAGCGGTGGACCCAACAAGAAATATTATTATTATTATTATTATTATTATTATTATTATTATTATTATTATTATTATTATTATTATTATTATTATTATTGTCCGGAGCGGTGGTCTCGACGTAGCGTCGCTGCCTAGTATGCAGCGAGCATCGGTTCGATCCCCGGTCGGGAAAGATTTCCTGAATAATATTTTTTTCGGGGTCATTTCTCACCTGTAAGAAAAATGCCTGGATGGACAGACATGTGAAACGATTGGGGAACGAAAGAGGGGCTTGGAAACTCATTGTAGGAAAACCAGACGGAAAGCGCCTAGTAGGTGGGCTAACAAAGAGGTGGGAGAATAACATTAACCACGATTTGAGGGGAGTAGATTATTCTGGGAAAAACATTAGCTTAGGATAGGGTTGTAGGCTATGGAGTGCTTATGTCCGCGCGGCCATGAACATACGGGTTCGGTAGTGTCAGTGTGTTAGAATTAGTTACCTGTGGAATTACATCTGACTCATACGAGGTCGTAAGGCGGTCCAATATTTTCGCCAAACGGATAATCATTTAACACGGTGAGAAATAAGTATGTTAATAATAACCTTAGGAAAAATTGAGTAATATTGTTTATGTTTGTTATTGACCTGTCAAGACATGACGGCATTTCTTGTTGACATCAGACAAGTATGTTTACAGTTGTACTATAGAGTTCAATACCTTTACCACTTTGTGACGTCACGCTCATTATGTCAGTCTCCAACCAACTCTTCATACCACAGAATCATTAAACATAAATTTAGATAAGATTAGATTAGTAAAAAATGGGTTCAGGTTTTTTAACATTCCGACACGGAAATCTTATTTTTGATTATTACCCATTGAATAATTACAAATAAAATCTTCCATTATTTTCCAAGAGGAAGAAGAGATGTCGGACGTCCTCGGAAGAGATGGTCTTAGACCTATTAGTGAAGACGGAACAGGCAACTCTTGCCTAAACCAGGAAGTGAAGAAGAAGAAGAATAATTACAAAAAATTGTAATATTCCACAATACAGTGTTTCTCCTTCAACCCGAAGTGATTTGTCGTCAGAGGTTCCTGTCAAGAGCAGCTTCTTCCCTCATTGAATAATAATAATAATAATAATAATAATAATAATAATAATAATAATAATAATAATAATAATAATGATGATAATAATGATAATGATAATAATGATAATAATAATAATAATAGGAATAATAATAGTAATAATAATAATAGTAATAATAATAATACCATAAGGCCTTCTCTTCCACTCAACCAGCGAATACTAAAATTATACAAAAGTTACACACTCATTACAATTTTAAAATATTAGCGGTGGACTAGTGGTTATGCTCCTTGCCTCTGGTCCCGAGGGTCGCGGGTTCAAACCCAGCCGGGGTCGATGGGAGGGACTTTAAGCCGTGGGTCCCGAGTCTGAAGATTTTCAGGCTCGTAAAAGATCCTTAAGCCTGAATGAAAAGGCCTCTAAGCAAAATTTACCGAATTTTCCCATCCTAGTACTACCTTGGTTTCCTAGATGCCAGTATGAGGCTGAACGCTGACCACGGACCACTCAAATGACATCTGTACGAAAACAAGTGTAACTAAATTAGTATGATTCAAATTCTTCCCTGTAGGGGGAGAGTGCCTAAATCTCTGTTAAGGGAAACATGGGATTACAATAAGAAGAATAATTAAAATATAGACTAAACAAAAGACAATGGGGATGCGATCTAATACTAGCTAATGCTAACAAAATATGGAATATAATAAAATTAAAATAATATAAAATAAAATTAAGTAAGTAAAGCTTCCTAGATGGATATGAATATAGTTGTTATGCAGTTAATGTTTTCATTGTGTCGAACTTAAGATATCAGTTAATTTGTATTTAAATAATGATAGCGATTGACAGTCCCTGACATGACTGGGAAGTAAGTTCCATGCTCTAGTCATAGATATTGTGTAAGATTCAGAGTATTGACATGTGTTGTGGTATCAAAGGTAAAGAAGAGTCTTGTGATCTTATTCCTACATTGTGATGAGCTGATACATTTTTAAAAAGTATTGATAAATGGCTTGATAAATACGTGTGCAGAATTTGGAATAGTAAAACTTGTGAATGTAAAGTTTTTCTGTCATTTTACAAGTATAGAGAACCTGATCTTCTCACTTTTATTAAACAAAAGAAACTAGAGTGGGCATACCATGTACAAAGGCTCTCAATAGACCGAGCATCATAAAAGTGCTTACAGTAAGTTTTATGGGCGGATAGACGAGTTGGAAGACCGAAGAAACGATAGGAGAATGGCATTAAGGAAGATGCTGCAAACTTATTTAAGTGTCGCAACTAGAGGCTTGCCGCGCAAAATAGAAACGATTGGAGGCAGAAATTAAGGGAGGCAAACCTCGAATTTGTGCCTATCAGCAATTGGATGGTGGATGGATCACCCATATTCATGGAATGAATGTGATGAAATGCACTCTGCGGTGGTATGTAGTCTGTTGTGTCGTACCTGATTCGACATACAAGGCGCGACAGGCCTAGAAGGCCCTTGGCTGTGTCCTCACGTTCACACGTGTTAATCACAAAGGTAGACAATCATACAACCACTGTAGGGGTGATATGTTTTCATCATATCTGGTTCCCCCAGCTGTTAAAATTGGTTTCTCAACCTGGAGCCTCTAGCTACCCAAATTCCTCACTATGCTGGGTGGGCACTGGTCCTAACTGGCCGAAAAACCGAGAACATATCTTCCCCATGGAGACTCGAACCAGCGCAAGACTCGTAGCTTTGGCGCCAAGGCATCATACTTTAACCACTCGGCTGCGGTGCGGGACACATGAACCATAACGCCATTTTTTTATTTGAACTGAGCCCAAGTCCTCGAGGAGGGGCTAAAACCATGCCTTTGTCCTCATTCTGCCCTACATTGACGCACAGGCTATAGAATAAATGAGAATGGTATTAATTTGGTTGATATATTAGATATTTCATGGCTAAGCTAAATGAGTGTGCTCCATTAGATCACCACAATCTGTGGTTTACTAAACCAGAGTCTTTTACCTATATGAGTTGAGGTAAATGTGATACGAAATGAATGAATGAATAAGAGATGACATGATGAATGAGAGAAGTGGAGTGGAGAGTATTGGTGGGATGAAAGACAGGAAAAGGGAGAACCCTGAGAAATATACGAAAAATCCCAATGCCCTTCCGGAACTGGCAGAGAATTTACATAAGAACAGATTAAATTCCAAACTCCTCTCCAGTACACGCATGGCAAGAAGGCATGCCATGCTGTTAATATCGATTCGTCCCTCGTGTCGATTGGGTTAAGTCTGACGATTCTCTTGGTCCTCTTCGACAGAAATGCGCTACTTGCCAACATCGGGTTTTACCTTCTCCCTTATCATCATCATCATCATCATCATCATCATCATCATCATCATCATCATAATCCCTCGTGATACACACTTACATAATTCTAAAAGTGCAATCTTCTTACACTGCTATCTGTATACAAGTACACATCATTTGCGAAAAGTGGTCTAAAGAAGTGGTGCGTAAATTGAAAACGCACCAAATTAAAGCCATATATCCTCCTAGTGCGGAACCCGAATTACGAAAAGTGGAATAGGTGGCATTTGAACACACATTTGTTCTCTTAAAATAATAATATAGTTTCATTGGCAATAATTGTTATAATAATTATTATTATTATTATTATATTTATTTAAGGCTTTCTGCAATGCTGTAGTTTTCTTCAACCAAACAATAATATTAAAATGTCCTCCAGTGTATTAATTATTATTATTATTATTATTATTATTATTATTATTATTATTATTATTATTATTATTATTATTATTATTATTATTATATTCTTAATGAATGTCACCACATCTGTTGTTAATGTCCACCGCTGTGGTCTCAAGGTACTGTGCTGGCTTGTCACGCAGCGGGCCCGGGTTCGATCCCCGTTCGGGACAAGTTTTCTGGGTGATTTTTTTCGGGGTTTTTCCTCACCTATAAGACAAATGCCAGGATACTTTAAGGCCCAAACGGTCCCCGAACATCATCTGGTCGTCATTATCATCAATATCGTATTCACCTCATTAGATTAAGTTTAGGTTTAAGGCCTCTCCTGGCGCATCATTACCCATCGTCATCACCCATCATATCATTGGGGCAGCGTAACCCCGCCTTCCAGGCACCCCAACCTCAGAAGTGGGTTACAATACACCAATGCCAGGAGAAAATACCTGAAATGTCGAATGACAAACAGGTGGCATTGAACAAAAAAAATCTGTTGTTAAGAGGATTGAAAATCAAACTCTTATATGGTATGGCCATGTACAAAGAATGGAAAATTAAAGATGGCCAAAAAATATATACCAATGGTCAGATCCTGGAAGAAATAAACGTGGCAGACCAAGAAGTAAATGGAAAACTTATGTCACAACTATAATGGATGATAGTAATTTGGAAGAAGGAGATTGGAATGATAGAAATAAATGGAAACTGAAGACGGCAAACCTGTAAGTGGGTGAAAGCCGAAGAAGAAGAAGATTGTTATTATCATTATTGGAATGGTGTCCACCTGGAAGAAGAAACAAAGGAAGGCCTCGAAACTCATGGATGCAAAAAATAACTGGAATGAGAACAAGAGGATTTGAGGACATGAGGTGGGTGAATAGGTTCGAGTGGAGGAGGAAAATAAACTTTAGGCACAGAAAGATGGCAAACATTGACAATCTATAAATAAATAAATAAATAAATAAAATTATTATTATTATTATCATCATCATCATCATCATCATCATCATCATATGATTTACTACCTTGGTTTCCTAGATGTCAGTATGAGGCGGAACGCTGACCACGGACCACTCAAATGACATCTGTACGAAAACAAGTGTAACTAAATTAGTATGGTTCAAATTCTTCCCTGTAGAGGGAAAGCGCCTAAATCTGTTAAGGGAAACATGGGCTTACAAGATTACAAAATTATCATATGATGTGAGTCAAGTGTTGCGTAATGAGACATGTCTCCTGTTCTCCTGTTGATGATTCATAGACAGTGTGTCTACCCTTATATGTGATTAACATCCTTTTGCTGACAAAACATTGTGTACTATTCACAATTTTCAATTATTTTTCCACTCACGTGTTACACCTGCAATGATATTGCAGATTAATTATTAACTAAGTTTCTTCTCTCTCGTTATTCAATTCTTTGTATCTAGGTGGCTCCCATTAACATTACATATTATCTTAATAATAAACATATTATTTTTATTATTTTTTTCTTATGTATATCTTTAGCAAAATAGCTGTTTTTTTTTCAAACATTAACATGTATCTAACTTCTTCTTTTTCTTCTTCGTCACGGTTTAGGCTTATTTACTAGCCTGTTCCGGCTCCAAATTGCTGCTCTTTCCATCTTTTCTTTGGTCTTCCCAAACTTCTTCCTCGAGGTGAATAACTGTATGCTGCTTTTGGTATTCTATTCTCAGTCATCCTTGCCAAATGTCCTTTCCAGTTTGTTCTGTATTTCACTATTGTTGTGTTTAATTCCTCTATTTTTAGTTGTTGTCTTATTTCTGTGTTGTGTTTTTTGTCTGTTATCTGATATCCTGCTATTGGTCTGAGGAATTTCATTTCAGCAGCTTGTATTCTGGCAGATTGTTGTGTTGTCACTGTCCATGTTTCGGATCCATAAATAATAATAGGCACTGCCATTGTCTTGTATAATTTCATTATAGAGTCTTTCCTGGCTTTATTTTTCAGAGTTCTATTTAGTGTCGCTGTTATATAATTAAACTTATTTAGTTTGTTATTTATATCTGTTTCCGCTGTGTATGATATTTCGCAACCTAGGTAGTTATATCTTACCACTTGTTCTATTGGTTTATTTTCTAATATTATCTTTGTCGGAACTGGATGAGCGCCCTTGAAGGCCATTGCTTTTTATTGTTCTGATGTTATTTTCATGTTGTATTATTTTGATATTTCGTTTAGTTTATATAGCATTCTAGTTCGTCCTCTGTTTTTGCTATTAAAATCTGGTCATCTGCAAAGGCTACTGTTTTTATTACTATATTTCCTGAGTTAATTCCCCCAGTCGTCGTTTCCTTCCATGATCTTATCATGACGTCAAAATAAATGTTTAAAAAGAGTGGTTGATAATGGACAACCTTGTCTAACTCCTCCTGTTATATGTATTGGTTTCCTACATATCTAACTTTAGATTAATATTTAAAAAAAAATAAAATTGATACAAATTTCACGTTCATCCTCTTCCACTATTAATAATTATTCTGTAATGTCCACCGCTGTGGTCTCGAGTAGCGTGCTGCCTTGTCACACAGTGGGTCTGGGTTCAATATCCGGTCGGGACAAACCTTCTGGGTGAGGGGTTTCTTCCCGGTTTTTCCTCGCCTATAAGAACATGTCAGGTAGCTTTAAGGCGCAAAAAGGTCCCCGAACATCATCTGGCCATCATCATCATCTTCTTTATCATCGTTATCGTCATCCTCTTTATCATCATTATCATCTTTAACCGGTGTGGAAAGCAACAGGAAGCTACCACACCTATAATTTCCTAGTAAAGCTGCAAAGCATAGCATGAAGAATGCTGTGATTGAGTGGAAGACCTGCTGGGCTGAATACTATAGAATATAATTGATAATTCTGAGTATATACAGTAAAATAGAAGGATTTTTCCGGAATTGGGAACGGAAGACTTTTGGAAAATTTATGGACCAACATGTGAAAATGGACTTAAAAGAATTAAAATGAACCACGAGTTATATAGGCCGTTTAATTCATTAGATGCAGCAGCTAAAATGAAAGTATGTAGGTTGGAATTGTTGGGTCATGTTTCGAGAATAGAAGACGCAAAGATAGCCAATTTGAATGAGAAACCAGAAGGAAGGAGAAGGAGAGGAATACCAAGATTACGATGGATTGATGATGTGGAGGAGGACTTGAGATTGATGGGAGTCAAGAAGTGAAGAAGTAGGGCATTGGATAGACAAGAATGGGCATTTGTCTTAAAGGAAGCCAAGGCCAAACTGAGAGGACTGTAGTGCTAAAAAGAAGAAGAAAAGTGTTAATATAACTAGAGAGAAACATATTCACATAAACCGGGATTTGAACCCAAGATCTGCGGCTTTATGCACTGGCGCTCTAGCATTGAGCTACTTAGAAGTAACTCCCAGAACAAGCACAAGTCCTCCCCTCTTTAAACCCATATAGACCTATATCTATATATAAAATATGCAGAATGTCCTAGAAAAAGTTGAATGTGAATATTGAATAGGTCTTAAGACTTAAGCCATGAATTGTTAGGTTATCTGACGTGACTATCGACTTAAGGGACCTGAAAGTAATGTTAAATAATACAAGTTAAGAAAAAATTAATCCTGATCCAGGATTTGAATTCAAGATTTCCAGCTTTAGGCGCTACTGACAAGGGAACTGTCAACCACTGCATGCCGTAACCTACTATGAAATTTCTCATAGAGAAGAGTTTTGATGTACAAAGACTATGTCCAAATGATTAACTGCTTTTTTAATTGCAAGGCATTGAAATCGAACTCAGAATCCAGTTGTGGCATTCCACTGTATGGAGCAGTTAAATTCCCTGCCTGGGCAAGAGCAGAGTGGAATGAGGCGGAACGTGGCGAAGATGGCAGGTAGTGAGATCTACTGAGTCACGAATTTTATTACTTTCCTATAGTCTTAATGAAATATTTGGCGCCGGATTTTAGTGCTCTACAGTTAAAAACGGCATTTTTTTTTTTTTGGATACGCTCTTGGTACATCAGAACGCTTCTCTAGAAGAAATTTCAAGGCAAGTTTCGGCATGGATTGGCTGACAGTTCCCTTGTGCGATAATCAAGGGGCGACACACATTTCTCTCTGTTTGAAGTCTCCATATACCTATAATTGTGTATTTCTATTTAAATTACTACAGATTACATCTACTAAGTAGATATTCTGTGCTGTTACAGATAATTACAAAATTTATGTCTAAACGCAATATTTTTTTATATACAGATTTTTAACGTTTACACATCTTTTTGTGCCTAATGTTTTATTTTTCTTCTCCACTCGTCTCTACCATCCTCTCCATGTCCTCCAGTCCTCTTGTTCTCATTCCCGTTCTTATTTCTTACAACCACGGGTTTCGAGGTCTTCATTTCCTTCTTCTTCCAGGTGGACATCATTCCAATGTTTTCCTGGGTAACCTTCCTTACTGCATTCGTTGTACGTTACCATACCAATTTAATTGCTTATATCTTATATAATCTACTATTGAATATCTAATATTCATTTTTTTTTCGTATGACAGCATTTCTTATTTTTTCTAATTTTGAACATCTTGCTGCTCTCCTCAAGAAATCCATTTCCATCGACATTAGTTTTTGTTCTAAGTTTTTATTGAATTTCCAAACTTCAGCTCCATATGTGACAGTACTTCTCAAACCCAAGTTCTCCCGCTTTATGCGCTGGCGCACTAGCCATTGTGCTATTCTAGCAATCCAGGTTCAGATACATTTTTTTTTCTCTTCGGTTCTGTTAACTATATCAAGCGAAAAGCCTCATGGGTTAGTGGTCAGCGTTCCTGACTACTGTTCATGAGGTCCCGGGTTCGATTCCCGGTCAAACCATAGGACTTTTTTCTTCAAAGGGAATTATTACTGTGGTTGCCCATGGTCTGGAATTTAGGTTAAGAACTCTCCTGGCGCTCCATTATCATTTATCACCTAACATATCTGGGTAACGTAACTCAGCCTTCCAGGTGCCCCAACCCAAGAAATGGATTACAATTCTGCCAATGCTAGGGGAGAAAGCCAGAAATGTCATAAAATACAACCTGGTGACATAAGACAAAAAAAAAAAACTTTCAGTATTTCATTCGTAACATTAAATAATGCTGTCTTCCTAATTTATAAAGCACGAGTTGGTGTATGAAGCCAGTTTTTCCTCGTTTCTAAGAAACGTATGATGACGTTTTTTAAATAAATGCCTGAGAATATCTGTCTACATGACTGTATGTATCATGTCCATATTAGTTGTGTCCTTGACCAACTAATTGCATTATTACTTCTTACTTTTCGACATCACGTGACAGAGGATGTATTTCATCTCTATTAATTCAGCATTATTAGTATTTATATACCGCATAATACAAGGGAAGCAAGGTTCAACTTCTAAAGAGAAGAATTTTGGTTAACTTTTAACTTAAATTGTTATGGAGATGACGTAATTATTCTGTAGCAAATTTTATTCTGGAATTGTTGCTATTAAGCAGCCCTAAACGATATATTATTGCCAATAAATTTTACAGTATTGCTTCTTATACAACACTTTGTCCACCTTCTCACCCCTTTATATTTCTACTCGATTCCATTCGCTATCTTTTCACCATAATTTAAACACTCGTTGCGAGAGAAAATTTAACTCTAGCTGTTCCTCTACATAGAACATCTCACAAGTCCTCATCCTTCCTTGTTTCAGCCATTCGACTATGGAATTTCCACCTCTCGTATATCAAGGACTTCCCGACTAAAAAAACTCACTACATATTTCCTTAGATAATATAATATATAACCGTGTTCTAAGTATACTTTTATTATTCCTTTATATTTTAAACTTTCTTTACCAAGCGAATTATTTCAAATAATAGGTTATTATTATTATTATTATTATTATTATTATTATTATTATTATTATTATTATTATTATTATTATTATCGGCCGCGGTGGACTAGTGGTTATGCTCCTTGCCTCTGGTCCCGAGGGTCGCGGGTTCAAATCCGGTCGGGGTCGATGGATTTTTTTAGGACGGAAAAATCCAAGGAGCAAGTCCTCCGGGAGGGACTTTAAGCCGTGGGTCCCGAGTCTGAAGATTTTCAGGCTCGTAAAAATCTTTAAGCCTGAATGGAAAGACCTCTAAGCAAAATTAAGCGAATTTTCCCGACCTAGTACTACCTTGGTTTCCTAGATGTCAGTATGAGGCGGAACGCTGACCACGGACCACTCAAAATGACATCTATACGAAAACAAGTGTAACTAAATTAGTATGGTCAAATTCTTCCCTGTAGGGGGGGGAGCGCCTAAATCTCTGTAAAGGGAAAACATGGGCTTACAATACCATTATTATTATTATTATTATTATTATTATTATTATTATTATTATTATTATTATTATTATTATTATTATTATTATTACGATTATTGTTATTATTACAATTTTTCTTTCTTTCACTCGTGAACTCTATATTATGTAGCTTATACCTGTTACATACTTACTCACTGGCATTATCGAACCCGTAGGTTCATGGCCGCGCGGACATAAGCTCTCCATACATCCCCTATCCTGAGCTCATACTTTCCAATCATTCCCTGTATAATATACTTCCCCCAAATCATAATCAATGTTATTCTCCCACCTCATTCTTGGTCTACCAACTGGGCGTTTTCCCTCTGGTTTTCCTACAAGAAGCTTCCATGCACGTTTTTCATTCCCCATTTGTGGCACATGTCCTGTCCACCGCAGTCTACGAGACTTAACTGTTCTTATTATATTTGGCTTCCTATAAAGACCATGTAGTTCATTGTTATGAAGTCTTCTCCATTCACCTCTCTGTTCATCTCTCTTTGGTCCAAACATTTTCCTATTTTGCATGTTAATATTACATAAAAATCCTAGCCTTATTCATAGGCCTATATTTATAATCGTGATAAAGTAGGTGTACCGGAAGGTGTAGCTAGGTCGATCAAGTTGTTCTAAAAGTTAGAATTTTAATTTCCTCTTGTTTTTAGTTATTTCTCATAGCAAATTTATTTTCAGATTGATAGAATAAGCTTTATTAATTAGGTCACGGATTTTATGCCTCATGAGTGACTTGAGTAGAGTGTAGAGATGTTTTGCGGTAAATTTAACTCCAACTCAAGTGTTAAGAGGGGGAGGTAAATTTTCAAACGTAGAAGGGAAGTGGATAATAAACAAAACACTCACGTACCTCGCAGAAAATATTTCGACGCTTGAATTAACATCCAATTGCTCGTAAATTTGCGTCGGGGCAAAAACCGCGGAAGTTGCAGTTCTCTACAATGCAGAATTTTTAATGAGCTTAATATGTTCTATACATCTGTCAATCCGTTTTCGTTATTTATATGCGACATTCGATTTTTCTCTGACATATTTTGTTGTTAGCTTCTATGACTGCAGAACGCCATTACCACAGATTGTTCTCGAAAGGGAAAAAATTGTAGTACTCCCTTTTATATCGTTTTTAATGTACAAAATAAAAAAAAATACCTCTAACAGAAATTCAAAGCTTCTGGAAACGAAGGTCAAGTTATAAATTAATAAAATGATAATGATAATAATAATAATTTTTTATTCATTTATAGGCCTACATATACAGATTTTTAATGTTTACACATCTTTTTGTGCGTAAAGTTTTATTTTTCTTCTCCACTCGTCTCTATCCATCCACTCTATGTCCTCCAATCCTCTTGTTCTCATTCCCGTTCTTATTTCTTGCATCCGCGAGTTTCGAGGCCTTCCTTTCCTTCTTCTTCCAGGTGGACACCATTCCAATGTTTTCCTGGGTAACCTTCCTTATTGCATTCGTTGTACGTTCCCATACCAATTTAATTGCTTATATCTTATATAATCTACTATTGAATATCTAATATTCATTTTTTTTTCGTATGACAGCATTTCTGATTTTTTCTAATTTTGAACACCTTGCTGCTCTCCTCAAGAAATCCATTTCCATCGACATAAGTTTTTGTTGAATTTCCAAACTTTAGCTCCATATGTGACAGTACTGCTCACTATTGAATTATATATTTGTAACTTATTTTTTTCTGGATATATGTCTGTTCCATAAGACTCCCATTTATTATTGCTGTTATTGCTCTACCTTTATGTATTCTGTTCTTAACATCACTTTCTTGTTTGTCCTCTTTATCTACTTTTACTCCCAGATATAATAATAATAATAATAATAATAATAATAATAATAATAATAATAATTAATAATTAATAATAATATCATCATGAACAAATTCGTTTTAGGCCATAATAATAAAAATAAAATAATAATAATAATGATACTAGTAATAATAATAATAATAATAATAATAATAATAATAATAATAATAATAATAATAATAATAATGGCTAAACTTTACAACATTTGATATGACTTTTAAATTACTTCATAAACTTCTGTCTAATTGTATTCTTAGGGTTTCATTTTTCAAAGTACTTCTCATTTACAATGATTTTTACATCTTTCCTAACGATTGTTTGAATATATTTCTTTCACGATATTGAACTACATGAAGCCGTGGTAGCCATATTGATATTAACGAAAATTCTGTGTTCCAATGCAGTCAACATATAGTTTGTACTAATTAACTAAATAAAATCAGCGTGCATGCTTTCACAGGTTAGAGTACTTAAATTGCGATAGGTTATCTTTTAGGTTGGCCTTTCAGAGATTAGAGTACTTCAATTGCGATACGTTAGCTTTTAGGTTCGTTGGCAACGCGAGTTCAAATATCGTGTATATGTTGGCTGCATCCCGTGATTTCGTAGCGTAAACTGGCGCATGCACATTGTGTATGGTTAGAACTTAGAAAGAATTTTCTTGTCATATGTTGTAAAGTATTTCAATGACGATGATGATGATTATGATGATAATAATAATAATAATAATAATAATAATAATAATAATAATAATAATAAACAAATGCGGATATGGGTTCCACCGGACTACTTCAGGGAATCCATGCCAAAGGATCAAACACAGGGACATGATCATAGGAACATGGAATGTTAGGACTTTATATTTGAGAATAAAGTTCTTACGAAAATTTTTGGGCCAAAAAGAGACGAACAGACAGGTGAATGGAGAAAACGATATCATAGTGAGCTACATGATATGTATAGGAAGCCAGATATAATAAGAACAGTCTCGTAGACTGTGATGGCGAGGACATGTGGCACGTATGGGGTATGGAAGAGGTGCATGGAACCTTCTTGTAGGAAAACCAGAGGGAAAACGCCCAGTTGGTAGACCAAGAATGAGACGAGAGAATAAAATTTTCCATGATTTGAGGGAAGTAGATTATACAGGGGATGATTGGAAGGCATTAACTCACGATAGGGAAGCATGGAGAGCTTATATCAGAGCGGCCGTGAACTTATGGGTTCGGTAGAGCAAGTGAGTTAGTTGAGTTAAATAATAATAGTAATTATAATAGTAATAATAATAACAATAATAATAATAATAATAATAATAATAATAATAAACTAACTCACTGGCACTATCGAACCCGCAGGTTAATAGCCGCGCAGACATAAGCTCTCCATACATCCTACCCCGAGGTAATGTTTTCCAATCATTCCCTGTAAAATCTACTTCCCTCAAATCATAGTTAATGTTATTCTCCCATCTCATTCTAGGTCTACCAACTGGGCGTTTTCCCTCTAGTTTTCTTACAAGAAGCTTCCACGCACTTATTTCATTCTGTATTCCTGCCAATCGCAGTCTACGAGACTTTAACTGTTCTTATTATATCTGACTTCCTATAAAGACCATGTAGTTCACTGTTATGTAGTCTTCTCCATTCACCTGTCTGATCATTTCTCTTTCGTCCAAAAATTTTCCTAAGAACTTTATTCTCAAATACTCGTAATCTCCATTTCCTCCCTTAAAGTAAGAGTCCATGTTTCGCAATCATATAATACAGCTGATAGAATAATAGTTTTATATATTTTCAGTTTAACGTTTTTTCAAAAGAGATAATAACAACAATAAAACTGGTGTATGCTGAAAGAGTTAAGGTCATTTGACCTTCTCTTCCACTCAACCATTAACAATTAATAATGTAGACTCTATTAATATATATATATATATATATATATATATATATATATTATATTATAACTATATTTTTGACATTTGGCAATGAAAGTAAATATGACATGAAATAAAGGCTTTATAATAATAGCTTTATTTTACCTGGCAGAGTTAAGGCCTTAAGGCCTTGTCTACCACTCAACCAGGTTTAAAAAAAAATACAAACAAAACATAGTCTTAAATCTAAATTACAATATATATATATATAAATATAAACGATTACAAGTTATGAATACAATACAATTAATATTTATAATGTATTTTGATTTACTCTAAATTTAACGAATTAAATATATATGTACAATATATATATAAAAAACAGGAAAAGATTAATGACATAGTATAAAATTAAATAAATAGAGAAAAATTAATTATTAGACAACAGGTAACTGTATAAGCGTGACTTAAAGGTACCAAGTGTGCGGCAACCCCTGATCTCTTGAGGAAGGAGATTCCAGGAGCGGGCAGAGGCTACTGTGAAGGAAGTAGAATAGGAGGAAGTGCTATGAAGAGGAATTGTTAGCAGACTGCTATCTTGTGATCTAGTGTCAATATTGTGGTAAGAGGATAACTTCTCAAATCTAGACGCCAGGTAAGTAGGGATGTAGGAATTCAGAAGCTTGAAAAGTAGTGAAAGAGAGTGCAGTTTACGTCTGTCAGTAAGACGGAGCCAAGAGAGGTTATTAAAGTGTTCGGAAATATGGTCATAACGGCGGATATTGAAAATGAATCGAACGCAAGCATTATGAACACGCTGCAGTCTCTGCGACAAGTCATAGTTTAGATCATTATATATAATGTCACAATAATCGAAGTGTGGTAACACAAGATTCTGCACAAGGATTTGTTTTAACGAAACTGGGAGAAAATTCTTTAAACGTCTAAGATAATGTAAGATGGAGAAAGTCTTTTTACATATGTGTTTCACTTGTGTTTGCCAGGTTAAATTTGCGTCTAGATGTAGTCCAAGATCTATTACTGAAGAAGAATAAGGGATAATTATATTATTTATAGTAATGTTTGGTAGTGTAGATATGTCAAAGGTTGTAAGCAGTCTTTGTTGTCCCATTAGAATTACTTGTGACTTGTTAGGATTTAGATTTAGACCGATACTTGAAGACCAGTTAAAGATGGATATGAGATCGTCATTCATTTTTGTCAAGCTGTTATAGAGAGAATGAGGAGGTGAATGTAGGTAAATTTGGAGATCATCAGCGTAGAGGTGATAACGGCAGTGCTTTAGTACAGTTGGCAAGTCATTTATGTAGATTGAGAAAAGAAGAGGTCCGAGAACACTGCCCTGGGGGACTCCAGCCGGCACGTTGCGCCAAGACGAAGATCTAGAGTTTAATGAAACGTATTGTTGACGACCGTGCAGGTATGAGTCGAACCAGGATACAGCGCTGTCAGACAAGTGTAGGTGCTTGAGCTTTATCATAAGTAAGTCGTGGTCTACTGTGTCAAAAGCTTTGCTGAAGTCAAGTAAGGTTAAAGGAGTCAATTGACGTCTGTCCACGGCTTCACGAATATCTTCAGTAATTTTTAGCAAAGCTGTGGTTGTGCTATGACCATATCTAAAGCCGGATTGATAAGGATCAAGGAGGTGATTTTCTTGGATATATTCAGTCATTTGCTTATGTACAAGGCTGAGTCGGGATTTGAACCCGAGTTTCTAAACTCTGTACGTTTAGCGCTCTAACCATCTGGGCGACTCAGGAATCCTAACACAAGCATTTACTAAACTCAGGTTCAAATCCCGACTCAGGCATTTATTTTTCTTTCATGACGGACTTTTTTTTTTTTACTACACATTGGCATAGACGACCTCCACTGATAGTTTGTATTGATCTTTTAAATTAATTTTATTTGATGGGTTATAAATGTTACTTTAAATACTCTATATTCCATAACACAGGAAATCAGAAATTGCTGGACGTTAGAATAATTTAAAAAATCTAGATTTATATTTGCTTTTTGGTTTGATCATTACCTCGTGTAATGCACATGTATTCATTGGTTTAATTCATTATAGAGTATTATACGCTGTGGTCTGGAGGTAGGGTGCTGCCTTGTCACGCAGCGGGCCCGGGTTCGATTCTCGGTCGGGACAGGCTCCTGGGTGAGGTTTTCTTCGGGGTTTTTCCTCACCTGTATGGCAAATGTCAGGAAGCTTAGGGCCCAACGGTCCCCGAAAATCATCCGGCCATCATCATCTTTGTCATTATCATCGTCATCCTTATCATTATCATCATCATCCTTCACCGGTGTGGAAAGCAACGGGAAGCTACCACATCTATAAGTCTCTAATAAAGCTGCGAAGCATAGCATGGAAATGCTATGATTGCAGAGAAAGACCTGCCCTCGGGCAGAATTACTATAGAATAGAATTATCTTACAAAATGGTGTATGTAGCCTATATAAAATTTAAATTACAATTTTAATATATTTTTAATCCATTATCATATCATCATCATCCTTCAAGGATTAGGTCTTTGCTTGTTGTGATCTCACATCTGTTCCATTAATATATATATATATATATATATATATATATAATATGGTTTGGACATATAATGAGAAGAAAGGACACAGAAACAAACAAAGAAATATTGAAATGGATACCTTCTGGAAAAGGGAAACGTGGTAGACCAAAGCCAAGGTGGATAAATAGAATTCAAGACAACGTGAAGAAGAGCAATATAATAGAAGCAGGCACGTAAGACCGGGAAGTTGTGAAAAAAAATAAAATAAAATAAATAAATATATATGTATGTATATATATATATATATATATATATATATATATATTGGTTGAGGATACCTGTGTAAATAACAGGAACAATCCTGAAATATACATCCATAGTAATTCTGCCCGAAGACACATTTTCATGCTATGCTTGCAGCTTTACTAGGGAATTGTAGGTGTGGTAGCTTCCCATTGCTTTCCACACCGGTGAAGGATGATGATGATGATGATGGCCATATGATTTTGGGGACCGTTTGGGCCTTAAAGTTTTCCTGACATTTGTCTTACAGGTGAGGAAAAACCCCGATAAAAACCTCACCCAGAAAAACTGCCCCGACCGGGGATCGAACCCGAGCCCGCTGCGTGACAAGGCAGCACGCTGCCTCGAGACCACAGCGGTGGACATATATATATATATATATATATATATACACTGTAAATATGTATTTGTATATTTGTGCTGGTTGAGTGGAAGTGAAGGCTCATGACCTTAACACTGCATGGAATAACGAAAACATTATTATTATTATTATTATTATTATTATTATTATTATTATTATTAGGCCTATTATTAGGCCTATTATTATTATTATCATTATGTCTTTCTGAGAAAGAACTGATAAAATAAGATAGGGAAGAAAGGATTATGTGGATTTAGAATTACCAAAGATTTATGGCACGTGCTGGTTTGAATTCAATTGTGGAACATTACAATAATATTAAAAAAAAATATGATGTTCTAGGAATCGATCATCTTCCCCTGTCACCCTCTTGAAAGAGAGAAAATTGAAATACGAGAACTGCTTTATCGCATTGAATGCAAATAACTTAAAGTAAAAATACAATGGGATGATGGGCAGCAGGAAACTAAACGAGGGAGTGGTCCATCTACCTCTTCTTCCTATACTTAACGTAATGCATTTGGGGGAAAGTGGCGTAAGGTAGGCTTTCTTAGGTGTTTGTTCATCTAACTTCCATTCCTCAGCCGAATATCGGGATTTTTAATGCACTTTTCAGGGTATTTGCTCATTCTCTTTAATACCTATATAAAAGTTATTCAGGATTAACACATAATTTATTGTCGGCCGCTGTGGTCCGCTGGTTATTTTCCTTGCCTCTAGTCCCGAGGATCTTGGGTTCAAACCACTCTGGGGCCAATGGGATTTTTAGGTGGGGTAATTCAAGGGAAAAGTCCTCCGGGAGTGTCATTGAGACATGGGTCCCGAGTGTTAAGATTTACCGGCTCTTAAAAGAATATTAAGCCTGAAAAAAAGAGGACTCCAAGAAAATATTCAGACCTTCATCATCCAAGTAATACATTAGTTGCCTACTATATGTCTCATTGGGTCAGTATCCTGACTGCATACCATTCATGACATCTGTAAGGAAATAAGCTTAACTAAATTAGCTTGGTCTAGAAACTCCTAAAAAAAAGGAGAGGCTGTTGCTAGACTCAAAGGAGCGTAGCGACAATAAGCACGTAATTTATAGAGAAAGGGTTTTAAGCATGGTGTCCCAATTATCTTGACCCCCAAAATTTCTTTGTACGTAAGTACAAAATGAAAAATTGTTTATACAAAACCTGTCAAACTATGAGGGCGAAATAACACTGATGGTTAGTGAACTTTGTAGCGTTTTTTATTAACAAGATACGAGTACTATCTTTGTTTTCTTCGATGCTTTAATTAAGCACTCCAAGACCTTTTCAAAAATTTATCACAATGTCATCATAATCAAGAATCACGGATTAAGCCCATGTGGCTTGTTCCGATCTCATAGATTCTCATTCAAAGTTGGATCCATCTCTTCTTCGGTCTACCAACATTCCTGCGTCCTTTTGGTTTGTATTTAAGTATAATTTTGGGAATGCGATCATCTTCCATTCTTTGAACATGTTCTTTCCATTTTTTTCTAGATTCTTTTATTCTATCTAAGAGTTTACAGATATTTAGCTCATTTCTAATATCTTGACTTCTTCTCTTATCTAGAAGTTTGCAACCAGCCACACTTCTCAGAAATCTCATTTCAGCTGCTTCTATGATCTTCTCTTCTCTTTTAGTTAAAACCCAAAATTCACTACCATACAATAGTAAGGGGACTGCCACTACTTTATAAAATTTTAGTTTTGTTTCTTTTCTTGTGCTTTTAAATATCCTTTTGATTATTCCACATATATAATTAAATTTATTAAGTTTGTTAAATAGATCTTCATTTTTAAAATAGGGGATTTCATAACCCAGGTATTTAAAATGGTTCACTTGTTCAATGGGTTTCCCCTCCAGAATTATTTTAGTTCTTACAGTATCTGATCCCTTAAAAGCTAGGATTTTCGTTTTACTTATTGATATTTTGAAATTGTATTTCTATATAATGTTATTTAACTGAAAGAGCGATTTCTGTAGACCATCTTATCACAATGTGCCATTCTAATGAATATAACTTTATTAATGGAAACATGTATTGGTCGTGGAGGGACAATTTATGGGTCTGTTCGGTCTCCCGATCTTAACCCAATGAACTGTTTTCTCTGAGGAGTTAATAAAGACATTGTCTAACGAGATATTCCGACAACTCCAGAGAATATGCAGTACTATTGTGCATATTATATTTAATTAATGTTGGGAAGTAAACATTATGAGGTATAATCATTAAAATTCATCGGAGAACATATTGTTTAAACAACTCACCTCATAGGATTCATGCTTCCATGTTATCGCGATTTCAAACATAATCATGTTCATCGTCAGCCATAACTCCGACTCAGAGTCGGAATCGCGATATCATGGAAGCATGAATCCTATGAGGTGAGTTGTTTAAACAATATGTTCTCCGATGAATTTTAACTATTATGCATGTTTGTAATTCCATTCAGCCGGTAACAGGGGAGAAATCAATCTCCTCATTCATTCGCCGATATTATATGTCACTAAAATTGATTACCTGTTTGATCACTTAATGTGAATGTTGTACTGTTCATAATCCATACGGGTAGTACCGTGATATTGCAGGAATAGCCTCACTTTATGTTTCCATTAACATGGTTCATTCATTTGAATGAGATTGACACATTGTGAGTCTCGCACTGCTTAATCACCGCATTGAAAAACACAAACAACTAGGACACTATACACACCCAGTCCCAAGGTTGAGATTTTAAAAATCCCATACCCCGCCGGGAATCGAGCCCGGGTCGCCGGAGTGGAAGGTAGAGACTCTACCGACTACGCCACAGCGAACAAATATTATTCGTACCTTGTAAATAAATGACGCTACAAAGTTCACTAACCATCAGTATTATTTCACCCTCGTAGTTGGACAACTTTTGTATAAAACAGTTTTCATTTTGTACTTACGTACGTAGATATTTCGAGTGGTTAAGGTAAATGGGACACCCCTGTATATATATGTGGTATATTTCACTTTGTATCTTGGCTGTTAGGTTTGTTTTATTAGATCTCCTTATATTTATAGTTGGTATAGATTAAAAAAAAACTTCGAAATCTTCATCGAAGTTTTTTTAATCTATACCAGCTGTAAAAAAATATTTCAAATTTTCATTGAGGGGAATGAAAGCCTTGCATGGAAGCTTCTTGTAGGAAAACCAGAGTGAAAACGCTCATTTGGAAGACCTAGAATGAGGTGGGAGAATAACATTAACCACGATTTGAAGGGATGATTGAAAAACATTACCTCAAGGTAGGGATGTATGGATAGCTTATATCCGCGCGGCCATGAACCTACAAGTTCGATAGTGCCAGTTAGTTAGTTAAATATTCATCGATCCTAAGATACCGAAATAACGATGAAAAATTATATAGCCTATATAGGTTGTGTATATGTGTTGTATTTATTAACGCTGTAGTAGCAGATATATTTTTTCGGAACCAAACTGGGCATATAGGAATAAATTAAGATGAACAAGTTTGCGTTCGTTATTCATTAAAATCGGACCATTAGGAATGGGGGTTAACCTGAAGTGCATCATCATCCTCATAGTACATTCACGAATTCAGGCCATTTGTTGACCTGTTTCGGCCTCAAGAGAAACACCATTCAAAGTATTTTGAATGGACGTCCTGGTTTTCTTCTTTCTACAGGTTGATATTTTAACATTTGATTGGGTATCCTGTGAACTTCCATTCGATAAACATGTTGCATCCATTTTGACTTATAATCAGAATTTTTTTTGTGATCTAGTGGTGTGTATCCTGCAGTTCTCCGAAGGCGCACATTTTAAAAATCGTTCTAGAGCACAACATGTTTGTTTTCTCGCAACAAAACGACATAAACACTTGAATAAGAATAGCAAAAGTTTGTTAATCAGGAAATCGGAAAATAGGGATGGGAGTTAACCTGAAAGTTGAAATGTAATGACAATTCAAGAGTTGGAAATCAAGAGGTGGAAATTTTCAGATTTCAGTTAATATGTGCGTACATATAATAAGGCGTAAATAAACTTAAAGATGAATAGGCCTATGGTATAAAAAACACATTTTTACGCGCTTTATATTAGCTTGACCTATATCTGTCTGTGTATGTAACGGAATCTTTCAACACGATTTTCACCCACTTAAAAACATTCGATCGACTTCAAACTTTGTATACTTGTAAAAGACCAATGACAATACAACCATTTCGTAAATAATATATAATAGGTTGCGGACTTATCGACTTTCTAGTCCATCGTTATAAGAAATTAATATTATCCTCTGGTAGCTCAGTTGGTAGAGCGGTGGACTGTAGTGGTATATAATTTCAGTAATCCATAGGTCGCTGGTTCAAATCCGGTCCGGAGGATTTTTTTTTAGAAGAGTATCGCTTTTAGCTCATACTAAAATAGTGTCGAATTTACAGATATTTACATTTTTAGAAAATCAAACTAAAAAATAAATAATAGTTTAAAAAACTAAAACAACACACTTTATTAGAAAACCGAACTAAAAAATGAAAAATAATTTTAATTTCCAACATGCTTGGGATAAAATTAAAGTGGCCAACAAAAAAAATCATCTCCAACACATCTAGAATAAAATTAGAGTTATCTATAAAAAAAGTAATTTTACCATCAAAAGCGTGTGGTGCTCTATATCAATTAATATATTTGATAATAAACAGATATTGGTAAAAGTAAAGTCTCTAAGAAGAAAACGTAAAAACCATAAAAAGCACCCGACGCTTTTGATAGTAAAATTATTTTTTTTGTAGATAACTCTAGTTTTATTCTACATTTGTTGGAGATGATTTTTATGTTGACCACTTTAATTTTATCCCAAGCGTGTTGGAAATTAAAGTTATTTTCCATTTTTTAGTTCGGTTTTCTAATAAAGTGTGTTGTTTTAGTTTTTTAAAACTATTATTTATCATCATCATCATCATCACTCTAGGGATTAGGCAATTGCCCGTTCCGACTTCATAATGCATCAGCCCAACGTCTTCTAGGTCTTCCAACATCACGCCTTCCTCTTGCTTGATAATTTCTTGCTAACAATGGATATCTCTCCTTACTCATTCCATCCATGTGATCAATCCATTTCTGTCTGTAATTCGTGACTTTATCCAATAAAGACTGTACTTTCAATTCTTCTCTTATATCCTCATTTCTTATTCTATCAAGTCTTGTACATCCTTTT
Source organism: Diploptera punctata (assembly GCA_030220185.1). Taxonomy (NCBI): domain Eukaryota; kingdom Metazoa; phylum Arthropoda; class Insecta; order Blattodea; family Blaberidae; genus Diploptera; species Diploptera punctata. The sequence continues at coordinate 669,597 of JASPKZ010000450.1, forward strand.
ACTTGTCTTAGGAACCTCATCTCTGCCGTCTGTATTCTATCCTTCTGTCTTTTCACTGGAGCCCAAGTTCCACATCCATACAATATTGTGGGAACCGCCATAACATTATACATTTTTATCTTGGTTTCTTTTCTAATTTTATTTTTGAATGTTCTCTGTATTGTTCCACACACCGTCTGAAATTTATTTATTTTGGAGTCAATATCTCTTTCCACATTGTAGCCAACATCACAGCCCAAATATTTGAAACTAGACACCTGTTCTATACTTTGATTTTCTAAAATAATTTTGGATCTCACTGGATCTCTTCCTCTAAAAGCCATGGTCTTCGTTTTCCTTACAGAAATCTTTAGATCGTATAATTTACATATTTCATTTAATGCATGCATTGATTTCTGTAAGTCGTCTTCATTTTTCTGTATTATGATTACATCGTCAGCAAATAGAAGATTATTTATGCACACTTTATTATCCATTCTTATTCCTGGATTTACTAAAACTTTCCATTTATTTAAAATATCGTCTATATATATATATATATATATATATATATTAAACAAAGTGGGTGATAAACTACATCCTTGTCGTAATCCAGTATTTGTTTTGATTGCATCTGTTCTTTTGAATCCGGTATCTATAATTATATTTGTGTCTTCATATAATTTCTTTATTGTTTCAACAAGGCACAGCGGGTATCCTTTCATTCGTAATATTTCCCATAATTTTTGTCTGTTTACTCGATCTATAAATCCTATGTGAGTTTCTAAGTTATATTCTCTTCTCTTTTCTATGAGTTGTTTCAGCGTAAAGACATTGTCTATACATGACCTTCCCTTTCTGAATCCACTTTGATTTTCACTTATTATTACTTCTGTTATGTTTCTTTCTCAATCTATTATTTATTATTTCGTATATATCTTGTAGCCAGTATTCATTAAGCTAATCCCTCTGTAATTCTCGCAATTTCTCCGGTCTCATCTTTTGAATATATTCTTCACAATTGCTGTTTTCCAAGTGGTTGGAATCCCATAGGTCTGCCAACATATATTAATTAGATGAAGTATTCGTAGTTTACACAATATTCCACTATATTTGACTAACTCCACATTTATATTATCTAATCCTGTTGCTTTCCTATTCTTAGTGGTTTTCAAAGCCATTTATAATTCATTTATGTCTATTACATCAATATTTTCCACTTTTATTTCTTCCTCATTGTTCTCTTTTCCTTCAATTTCCTCCTTTTTCCAAAGTTTTTCATAATGTTGTTTGTATCCATTCTTGTTCTGGGATTATATTCAATCTGGCAGAATCTTTCTCAGTCTGATTTAGATGTTTCACTAATTTATTTTTATGAAAATTAGTTGGAAGATCTAGTTCTTACTTCGGCATAATAAAGCATTAGGCATTGTCATAGATGAAAGGCATTAACACAATTTCGCTTAAGTGCAGTCACTTTAGATTCTAAGTGCATTGTGGTATATTATGTAAACACGCAGGGCGTTTCCCCTGTTGAAAGCATCAGCCCTACTGTCTGACATGATCATGTTACCTTCAGTTGACACTTCCATAAAAATGACGCGCCAATTAGAAAACGTAGACAGGCGTCTTATATGTTATACTCTAGCTCTAGAATACTCTCATAATTAAACATTTTGTAATGAGTATACGAAATAGTTTTGTCATTTTAAATATACATTACAATTACATTATTATTTAACATACACAATCTTATTTTTTATAAATAATAATATAAATTCCCTTTTTTTCTCCGTTTTTCTCGATTAAAATTGATTTTTATTAAAAAAACTTAATCATGAAGGCTTTTCAAAACATGTTTCATCTTCGACATGCTATTTGGTACTACTTTTATCAAATAGCATCCCGAAGATGAAACATGTTTTGAAAGGCCTTCACGATTTAATAATTATTAACTAAGTTTTTTTAAATAAAAAATCAATTTTAATTGAGGAAGACTGTTAAAAATATAATATATTATTATTATTTAAAAAAAAACATAATACATAATCTCAATTGTGTAAGAATGAATATTAAAAATATTGATACACAATCTTGAATGGTATTTGCCGCTGCCATACTTGTGAATGGTCAAATTATTTAACCATTTTTCTTTTCACGTCTGGCTTTATATCTTTGATTTTATAAATATATTCAATATGTATTCGCGGGGGATATGTTCCGCAAATAAGCCGCGAATATAGAAACCCGAATAAGGAATGGTAATTTGTTTGGGTACATGGGGGATACGTTCCAACGTTCCCAAATAAAACAAAAATTATCGAAATAAAATCAATACTTACTTCAATTAATGATATATTTGTATTAATAATACTGTCAGGCTTAGGCAAGGGCTTAGAGAACTTAATAATTATTTTCCTGTTTTGCCGCTTTGTCTTTCAATTGATGTTTATCTGTGAATTCAGCGATATAATTCCTTATTTTGTCTTCGGATTTCTTGATGAATCATACAGCATATTCAATAACATTGAAACAGCATGATGTAGATGCAAACGACTCGCCAACGCGTAAACGGTCAAACATTTTTATTTTTACTTTAAGCGGCAACACTACTTCTTTCAGTTTCGAAACTAATTTTCTTTCCTTCTACCCTACATTATAAATTGACTACAAAGCAGAAGAGACACGTGTTATTTAATCAACATTATTGCAACGAATTGCCAGTTGAAACAATAAAACACAGATTGTGGCGAGGACGGCATTTATCAACGGACATAACGGCGGTGGCTTTAACAAGGAACTTTAGGTTTAGTGACAGTAAGGTTTGTTTTACTTTGACATTAATTTGTCCATTTGGTTTGAATCGCTCCTTGTAAAAGCTGCCTTGGCACGTGCCTGCAGTAAAAAAAAAAAAATGCCGATGGTTAATAAAGGATAGGTCTACTAATCCTTCTAATATACCGACAGGATCTGCGAATAATGTAATTTTTAGCCGCGAATATAGGAATTGTGTCCCAATTTTTTAACCCGCGAATAATGAAAACGGGAATAAGGGAACCGCGAATAAGGAGCTTTTACTGTTTATGTGTGTGTGTGACATAAACTAATAAATACCTGAACCGGGATTTGAACCCGAAACTTCTAACTTTATATGTTAGTGACATACTAACTTGTCCGCTCGGACTCCCAGTGCAAACATTAATTTTTCTTTCCTTATATACAATTCTGTAGCATAAGAGGCAGCGGAACATCGCTCGCAATGTCATCTTACGGCTTCTACGTAAAACAAGGAAGAGTTTTGATAAGAACATTTTACTTTATAGCAGTAACGACTTTTTTATTTCTATGTTATAATTATATATATTAGCTCAGGGTAGGGAAATATGGAGAGCTTATGTCCTCACGGCCATGAACCTACGAGTTCGATAAAGCCAGTGAGTTAGTTAGTTAGCTATAATCACTTGATCATCCGCATACAAAAACGTCGTCAAACAAGAATCCACTTTTTAAATACAGTAAATACAACATGCAAATTTAAGAAGAGGAAATCAAATCTGCAGCAAATTATGGAAAACATGTGGTAAGAACTAACTTTGTTTTCGTTTCCATGGCGCGACAGGCCTAGAAGGCCCTTAGCCTATCATCCGACTGCTGGCCTCACATCAACATGTGTCAATCACAGAAGTAGATGATGATCAGCCAGTGTAGGGGTGACATGTGGTCAGCATGTCGAGTCCCCTAGCCGTTATAGCTGGTTTCTCAACCTGGAGCCGCTACTTATTGTAGCTACCCAAATACATCACGATGCTGGGTGAGCACCGGTCCCATACTGGCCGAAACCTGCTCAAGCGGGTTGCAGGACAGTTCACCTTTAATCTTTGAAGTCGTATCTCATTATTTAATAATCAAATGGATGTTCAGAAAAAAACTTGATGAAATATAAAATATTTTATGTAATCACGTCGGCCGCGGTGGACTTGTGGTTATGCTCACTGCCTCTAGTCCCGAGGGTCGTGGGTTCAAACCCGGCCGGGGTTGATGCATTTTCTAGGACGGAGAAATCCAAGGAGCATGTCCTCCAGGAGGGACTTTAAGCCGTGGGTCCCGAGTCTGAAGGTTTTCAGGCTCGTAAAAGATCCTTAAGCCTGAATAAAGAGGCCTCTAAGCAAAATTTACCTACATCAACGTTCTAGTAATACCTTAGTTGTCTGTTAGAGGTCTCATTGAGTCGGTGTGTTGACCACATGCCATCCATGACATCATCATCATCATCAACAACAAGGATTAAACCCAATGGCCTGTTCCGATCTCATAAGTTGGTCCTTCCATCTGTTCAGTGGTCTTCCCAACAATCTTCTCCATTTTGGTTTATAATTATACATTCTTCTTGGTATGCGCTGTTCATTCATTCGAATACGTGCTGAAGGTAAGCATTTTGATAGTATTTTATTCTTTCACAGAGATTAAATATGTTAAGTTCTGTTCTTATATCTTCGTTTTTTTCCATGACTTCTACGAGCAAATAAGGCAACTAAAGATTAACTTGGTCTAGTAACTCCTTACAAAGGAGAGGCTATGACTCAACAATGCGCTACGCCATTATAGATATAATATAAATGATACGACGGAGCTTTGGTGAACGAATGTAGAAAGAAATTCATTTAAGATTCCACGACATAAAATCCCTCTTTAATATATAGTTGAGAATGTTGGACATTACACTGAAATGATAAAAGTAGAATTAATGCTTCACAAATGAGATTCTTACGATCTCAGAAAGGTCTCACACTGAGGGACAACATTTGAAATCAAGACCTGAGAAATCAATGGAAGATATAAGAAATTAAAGGACCGGCAGACGTTGTCCTGTCCGAGCGTTCAATTCTCGTGGCATGGCCGAACGATAAAAATATAAGTAACTTTTTTACCATACAATTCACTAATTAAGAAGTTCGCAAGAAAACTCACTGTCATTGTTACGGCTCAAGAAGCGCGCATGACGTCACATTTTTATCGCGCGGAATATGTCTATAATGCAGTTGACTACACATTTGACATAAAAAATCCTGTAACTCGATCGCAGCGCCACATACCGAGTCCAATTGTGAATCTAAACCACCCAGGCACCACTCAAACACACAAAAATTTTCATCAAAATAGGTCCAGTTGTGTAGACAGTTTTTTATTTCGGGTTTCAAGTAAAATTCCACTTATAATTGTTGGATTTCGCTCATTTTTTGGATAATACCTACCTCGGTTTATTTTAGTAACAATATACTTAGTTTTGTTGTGGAACATCGAAAAATGTGACCGCTAAAGAGAAGTTTCAATTTTCACTTCAGGTGAACTCCTACACCTAATGGTTTTCGAGGGTCCGATTGTGAATCTAAACCATCGAGGGACCCAATCAGACACACACAAAAATGTCATCAAAATTGATCCAATAGTTTTAGAGGAGTAGGGTGACAAACACACGTACAGTATATATATATATATATATATAATAACATCAGAATAAAAAAGCGCTACTGCTATATAGTAAACTATTGTAATAAAAATTATATCTCTTGTTATAGAAGTCTGAGAGTTTTATCTCACTGCCTCTTATGAAAGAGAATTGTATACTGTATAAGGAAAGAAAAATCAATGTTTGCACTAGGAGCCTGAGTGGACTAATGGTAAGTTCACTATCGTATAAAGTTAAAGGTCTCGGTTCAAATCCCGGTTCCGGCATTTATTTTTCATTTAATCATGTCTAAAGAAGGTACAAAGCACCGAAACAGCCGTTACAAATTTATGATGTAATAAATATGAAAATCATATAAAACTTTAAGTTTTATTTCTATTTAATTAAATTTATTTTTCTATTCATGTCACAAGATCGTAGAACCATCCATTCCCTATGCCTTCTCTATAACATATTACACACATCATTACCTTATTATTTATCACACCGCTTCACTAGATTCTCTGATACACATAAATTAGATACCCGATCCCTTGAGCACAGTGTCCTTTATATCCCTCCTCATCACACTACCCATTATTCGAAATCTTGTACAATTTCTCTTGCTAGAACATGGAATTCCCTTCCACCCTATGTCAGAGACTGCCAAACTTTACCATCTTTCAGAAACAAATTGAAAATAAAATTACTAACAGAAAAAACTCACTAATATTACTTTTTAAGAATTAATAATGTGTTTTTTCATTATTTAATAAAAATACATTTAAGATTCGTTAATATATTTACCTAATGCCTTGTATAAAAAGCATAGATTAATTCATTCTAGTTTATTACTTTCTTTGTATTTTTTTTTCTTTCTTTTCTTTTTATGTATAGTAGATTCGAACTGTTATTCCTTTTTGTATTCAGTGTATCATTAATTTAATTTTAATTGTATTTAATTTCATTGTATTATTCGACATTATTTTCATTATTATTCAATTTGACAGATAATTAATTGTTTAATATGACTATTATTGTAATTTTTTTGTACTCATATGTAACATATGTTTGTCCTGGTGAGTGGAAGAGAAGGCCACATGGCCTTAACTCCACCAGGCTAAATAAATCTGTTCTATTCTAAAATCTATTCTATATCGCAGATGGACGGGCCAGTTCCAAATATACTAGAGTATTCGATAAGTAATGACAACACTGTAGTAAATCAGCGATCCAGTGGTGACCATTGTAATCTTTTAGTACATCGTTGAGCAGTCTTTATTGTATAAATCTGTAATATTTGAAAGTCTTGAAATAACAGTATTTTGTGAATATATTCACCACTTCTCACATTTAGTAAGTAATGCCGCCCTAAAAACATGTTCAGTAAAATTTGTTAGAAGGTGGAATGGAAAGTACTCGAACATCCATGAAATTCACCAGACATGAATCCTTGTGACTATAATTTATTTTCAAAAATTAAAATATATATATATATATATATATATATATATATATATATATATATATATAGAGACATTCGATTTTAATCAAGAGGTGATATCCAGAAAGCTCCATATGGATGAAATGAGAGAGGTATCCAGAAATATTGCTGCAGGTGAAGCGTGCCGTATTCCAAATATTTGGCGATATACCGTTTACTTGGCAAGAGAATATAAATTTAGTGTGTAATGTCAAAAATAACCTAAATATTCTTTTGTGATATTATAGCAGTGTTGGCGTTACTTATCGAATGGGATTTAAAAACAAATAGGAATCAGGACGAAGAAGAAGAGCTTGATGTTCAATTCTCCAGTCATAATAATCAGAAAGTATGGAATTGTTAGACTAAATGGAAAATATAGAGACTATTCTATTCTACCGTGCCACCACCGAATATTCAATCGGAAAACAAGTGACTTTTATAGTCGTGTTGACACGTGTGATTACACATGTTCCCATTAGAGTCAATTACCAACATTTTTGCCCACATATAAGGGGATTCTATTCCAAGAGTCCATCTGCATTAATGGGCAAGTTAATGTTAATTTGGGCAAGTTAGGATGAAAAAATGGCGAGTTAGTACATCAGATTAATTTAGCGTTCACTTGTTTGTTAGCGGGCTTTTGTGATAAGTTGGCTACACTGTCTGAGCAAAGATTAATACATATTTTACATTACAAATATGCTGATTTTTGGTTACTTTGAGCTCAACTTCTCACTCCATTTAATACATTTCTCATATTTCTGGGGAAAAAATCAACATGTATATTTCTCTTACGTAATTATTCACATGCTGCATCAATAAATTGTGTTTTTAGTTTTTTATTTAAATTTATTTATTTATTTAGCCTGGTGGAGCTAAGGCCATGTGACCTTCTCTTCCGTTCTCCAGGGCAAACATATATTACATCAGAATACAACAATCACAATTAACTCTAATTTTAAATACTAAATTAAGAATTGATCAATAAGATACTATCTATTATATTACAATATATAATACAACCATCTTAATGTTAGTTAAGATTAAGACTAAAACTAATAATAAAATATATTCATGCAAGATAAATTAAATTGTTGGTAGACTGTCCCGTCCATCCATAGTAATTCTGCCCGAGGGCAGGTCTTTCACTGTAATTATAGCATTTTCATGCTATGCTTTGCAGCTTTACTAGGGAATTATAGGTGTGGTAGCTTCCCGTTGCTTTCCACACCGGTGAAGGATTATGATTTTCGGCTTTCTGACATTTCTCTTACAGGTGAGGAAAACCCCCGAAAAAATCTCACCCAAAACCTGTCTCGAACGAACCGTGACAAGGCAGCACGCTACCTCGATACCACAGCGGTGGACCTGTCTACTGCATAAAAAAAATGATGCGTTGTTTTCCACACCGGTGAAAGATGATGAAATTAATGATGGCCGGATGATTTTCGGGGTCCGTTGTGCCCTAAGCTTCCTGACATTTGTCTTACAGGTGACGAAAACCCCCGAAAAAAACCTCACCCAGGAGCCTGTCTCCACTGGAAATCGAATCCGGGCCCGCTTCGTGACAAGGTAGGACACTACCTCGAGACCCAGCGGTGGATCTGTCTAATGTATATAAAAAGAAAAGAAAAATAATGAGATATAGAAAACCATGTATGTGGCATAGTGTAATAGAATCTCCAATATTGATTTAGAATTTAGAAGATAACTGCAATTAGTGTGGGTTTAAAGCGAAAGAAAGTAGGAAGATTGTTTGGTCCGTCCCATTATAAAGCAGGGAGCAATTTGGAAATAGTTGAGTAGTTTTTTTTGAAAGGAGCGAAATTTAATCGAAGTCGTGTTGCACGGTAGTTTGTTTGAATATCAGTTAATTGAACCGTCGCGAAAGTGAAAGAGGATGAAAGTAACGGCTTTATTAAATGTGAATCTGGCGAGAGCTCAGCTGTTCGTCACGAACGGGAAGGTCGTGGTTTCAATTCCCCGTGCTATTTTATTGCACATATTTATATAATATATAATTCTTCTGTACGTGTGTTTGTCACTCTACTCCTCCTAACCGACTGAATGGATTTTGATGACATTTTTTTTGTGTGTGTTTGATAAGGTCCCTCGATGGTTAAGATTTAGAATTGGATCCTCTAAAACCATTAAATGTAGGAGTTCACCTGAAGTGAAACTTTTAAAATCACTCTAGCAGTCATATTTTTCGATGTTGCACAACGAAACTCAGTATATCATATTAAAATAAACTGAGGTAGGTATTTTCAAAAAATGAGTGAAGTCTGACAATTAGAAGTGGAGGTTTACTTGAAATCCGAAATTAAAAATGCGTAAAAGACAGGACCGATTTTGATGAAATCTTGTGTACGTTTAACTGGGTCCATGGATTGTTTAGATTCACAATTGGACCCTCTAAAACCATTAGGTGTAGGAGTTTACCTGAAGTGAAAATTTTAAAATCGTTCTAGCGTTCACATTTTTCGACGTTTCACAACGAAACTCAGTATATTGTATTAAAATAAAACGAAGTAGGTATTATCCAAAAATGAGAGAAATCCGACAGTTAAAAGTGAAGGTTTACCGGAAATCCAAAATTAAAAAATGACTAGTTACCGAAGTGTTTGTTTCGTCCCATTGTATACCATACAGTTTAACACGCAGTAAATCAAATTTCATCTTCCAAAATTCAACATTCAAGCACGCTACCCGGACCTTTCAATGACACGACCTAATGGGAGAAGGGTTTTAATTATCAATAACACACTTTTTTGACCTCGCAAGGACATGTAGAGCTTCCCCGAATGAGTGATGAGCTCAATGTCAGTGCCTCCTCCGAGACAACACAACATTAAGACGAAACACACAATTCACGCACACATTCATAATAACATGGCGAATATAATGATGGTGATGATGACTAGGCCATTTTAGGGGAACATTTAGGCCTCAAAACTGAGGAAAATACCCGATAAAATATCATCACCTATGAAACTTGTCCGATCGGGGCGGCGACAGAACCCGGGAGGCACCGAGACTACAGCGGTGGAGGGTGAAAGATAAGGGCAATAATAAAACGCTAATTAAATGGATTTATACCCAAGAGGCAAAAGAGATATCGATAGAACGGGGCGGGGGATAGAGAAAGGAGAGGAGAGAGAAAGGAGAGAGGAGAGACAGAGAGAGGAGAGAGGAGCGAGGAAGAGATGAGTGGGACGAGAGGAGAGAGAGAGAGAGAGAGAGAGAGAGAGAGAGAGAGAGAGAGAGAGAGAGAGAAAAGGAAAGAAGGACTGACATCATCTTATAATGAATCATCTCCTGTATCATGATCAGGCCATGGTCCTGGTTAAAAGAATAATAATGATAATAATGATAATTTATTTATCTATAAACAGGTTTACGATGCAATAAAACTTCTTCCTGTGCCCAAAACTTTTTAAATTTTTATCTTCTTTCTACATTCTTCTCTATCTTCCTATTCCAATTCTTTCAGACCTATCTCCCTCATATCTCTGACATCATCCATCCATTTAAATCTAGGTCGACCTCTCCTTCCTTTCCCAGGCGGAATCCACTCCAAAGCTTTTCTGGGTAATCCTGATTATATATATATATATATATATATATATATATATATATATATATATATATATATATCTCCAGTTTTAACAATGTAGATACATTTTTCCGGCACCAATGATTTGTCTTCAATTTCGCTTTATAATTTTCCTCCATTCCTCTATTATAACACATTTCTTCCTCTATTTCCCAGCCCTTCAAATTTGCTCTAATCCCATGGATCCACGTGAGATTTGGTCGTCCTTTCCAATAATAATAATAATAATAATAATAATAATAATAATAATAATAATAATAATAATAATAATAATTCCTCCATGGTATCTTTACCTTGTCGTGGTGGAGTGGCTTGTGTGCTTAAATGATCCTGAGAGCTATGCCGGCGGTAGCATTGCTGCCGATAGGGTTACCCATGCCGGACTGGTCGAAGGTGATAAGGCAGACGAAATAAGTACCTTGGTCGAAAGAGTGACGATCTTTCACCGTAAAAATACAACCGTCAAGAAATGCGGACATGGGTTCTACTGGGGTAAAATTTTCCGGAGGTCAAATAGTCCCCCATTCGGTTCTCCGGGCGGGGACTACTTCAGGGAACCCATGCCAAAGGCTCAAACACAGGGACATGTTCCTAGGAACATGGAATGTTAGGACTTTATACAATAGCGGGGCACTAGAGATATTAACGCGGGAATTGGATAAATCGCCCTTGGATATAGTCGCTTTACAGGAAGTTAGGTGGCCAGGAGAAGGTAGTCAGGAATCAGGAAGCTTTTCATTATACTATGGGGGTGCAGAAAGACCTGCATTTGGAACGGGTTTTTTAGTCAGGAGGAGGATCCTATCCGCTATCCGAGATATTAAGTTTGTTAGTGATAGGATATCATACATAATTCTAAAGGGTAAACAACATGATTTTATAATTGTAAATGTACATGCCCCCACAGAAGATAAAGATGACAAGATCAAGGATGAATTCTATGAAGAATTAGAATGCTTATTTGATAGCCTTTCACGATATCATATGAAAATTGTCTTAGGAGATTTTAATGCAAAAGTGGGGCGGGAAGATATATTCAAACCAACAATAGGCAAATTCAGTCTTCATGAAGATAGTAACGACAACGGGGTTAGATTAGTCACATTTGCCACATCAAAGAATCTCGTTGTTAAGAGCACAACATTTCAGCATAAGGATATTCATAAATACACCTGGACGTCCCCAGATGGAGAAACTCGGAACCAGATAGATCATGTATTAGTGGATAAACGCTGGCACAGTAGCATCATTGATGTTAGATCAGTTAGAGGGACAGACTGCAATTCAGATCATCATCTGGTCAGGGTGAAAATCAGACAACGGCTATCGCTTATGAGAGGAACAAACGCTAAAGATGATTCTGTAAAATATGAATTAAAAAACTTGAAAAATGATGAAATGCGGCAAGAATACCAAATCAAAATTGCTAATAGATTTGAAGTACTGGAATCTTCAGATGACAATGTGGCAAACGAAGAAGAAACTGATATAAATAAAGAATGGGAGGCTATAAGAGATACTATTAAATTGTCAGCATCAGAAAGCATTGGTTGTTTAAAAAAGAGGCAAAACAAGAAATGGTTTGATGAGGAATGTGCCGACATTGTAAAGAAAAGAAAGCTAGCAAAAATTAAATGGTTACACGAGCCAAATGAGGTAAATTTAGAGCAATTGGGTAGTGTTAGACGGGAAACCACCAAGTTACTAAAGAGTAAAAAGAGGGAATATTTGAGAGAGAAGATTAATGATCTTGAAATGAATGCAAAAAATAGGAACATTAGAGAATTATATCAGGGAATTAGTATAGAGAAGAAAGGGTTTCAGGCTAGAACAAACATAATTCGGAATGAAAATGGGGATATGATTGCAGATTCCAAGAGTATATTAAATAGATGGAAAGTGTTATTTTAATCAGCTATTAAATGTACATACAGAACAGGACATTGAGGAGGATAAGTTACAGACAGCAGAAATGCTAGTCGCAGAGCCAAGTGCATTAGAGGTTGAAATGGCAATTGAAAAATTGAAGATGTATAAAGCATCAGGTTCAGATGAGATCCCAGCAGAACTGATAAAATCAGGGGGAGAAAAATTGATGGACAAGATACGCTGGTTGCTTAGTATGATTTGGGAAAAAGAAGCTCTTCCAGATGAATGGAAGGAATCAATTATCGTACCAATTTATAAGAAAGGAGATAAAACTGATTGCAACAACTATAGGGGCATCTCATTACTTTCAACTTCGTACAAAATTCTAACAAATATATTAGTAAGCAGACTTACTCCCTATATTGATGACATTCTAGGAGATCATCAATGTGCATTTAGAAGAAACAGGTCTACAACAGATCAGATTTTTAGTATAAGACAGATTTTAGAAAAGAAATGGGAATATAATGGTACTGTACATCAACTATATGTAGACTTCAAAAAAGCATATGATTCAATTAAGAGGGAGAAGTTATATAGTATCCTGCTGGAGTTTGGAATTCCTAAAAAGTTAGTTAGACTTATACGAATGTGTCTAAATGGCTCAACGAGTAGGGTGCGTGTAGGCAAACAGTTTTCAGACACTTTTGAAATCCAGAATGGGTTAAAGCAAGGAGATGCACTATCTCCTCTACTATTTAATTTTGTACTAGAGCATGCCATTAAATCTTTAGAGAATGAGGAAGGCTTACAACTGAATGGTATTAATAAGCTGTTAGTTTATGCTGATGATGTAGTACTACTGGCCGATAGCGAGGAGATACTAAAGGCCAACACGCACACACTATTGAGTAACACTAAGAAATTAGGACTGGAAGTAAATATCAGTAAAACTAAATATATGGTCACACGTAGAAATACATTATATAATGGAAATGGACAGCTAATGACAAATGAGGGAAATTTTGAGGAATTGGCTGAATTCAAATACCTAGGAACAATAATCACAAATAGGAATGAGATGCACAAAGAAATTAAACATAGGCTCAATTCTGGAAATGCATGCTATTATGCATTGCAGAGACTTTTGATGTCCCAACTCCTTTCAAAAAACGTTAAGCTGAAAATATATAAAACTATTGTTCTACCAGTTATATTATATGGGTGCGAAACATGGACTCTTACTTTAAGGGAGGAAAGGAGATTACGAGTATTTGAGAATAAAGTTCTTAGGAAAATTTTTGGACCAAAGAGAGATGAACAGACAGGTGAATGGAGAAGACTACATAACAATGAACTACATGGTCTTTATAGGAAGCCAGATATAATAAGAACAGTTAAGTCCCGTAGACTGCGATGGGCAGGACATGTTGCGCGTATGGGGAATGAAAGACGTGCATGGAAACTTCTTGTAGGAAAGCCAGAAGGAAAACGCCCAGTTGGTAGACCAAAAATGAGGTGGGAGAACAACATTAACTATGATTTGAGGGAAGTAGATTATACAGGGAATGATTGGAAAGCATTAGCTCAGGATAGGGATGTATGGAGAGCTTATGTCCGTGCGGCCATGAACCTACGGGTTCGATAGTGCCAGTGAGTAAGTAAGTAAGTAAGTAATAATAATAATAATAATAATAATAATAATAATAATAATAATAATAATAATAATAATAATAATAATAATAATAATAATGATAATGATGATAATGATGATAATGATGATAATGATAATGATAATGATAATGATAATGATAATGATGGTGATAATGATGGTGATATGGTGATAATGGTAATAATAAAAGTAATAATTATAAAATTATAATAATATTATTATTATTATTGTCCACCGCTGTGGTCTCGAGGTACCGTGCTGCCTTGTCACGCAGCGGGCCCGGGTTCGATCCCCGGTCGGGGCAGTTTTTCTGGGTGAGGTTTTTATCGGGGTTTTTCCTCACCTGTAAGACAAATGTCAGGAAAACGTTAACGCCCAAACGGTCCCCGAAATCATATGGCCATCATCATCTTTATCATCATCATCATCATCCTTCGCCGGTGTGGAAAGCAACGGGAAGCTATTACACCTAGAATTCCCTAGTAAAGCTGCAAGCATAGCATGAAAATGCTATGATTGCAATGAAGGACTTGCCTTCGGGCAGAATTACTATGGATGGATATTATTATTATATTATTATTATTATTATTATTATTATTATTATTATTATTATTATTATTATTATTATTATTATTATAAGTTGAATGTAGTAAAAGCAAAACAGGTTGTGCTATTCAAAGCCAAACATCGGAGGAGTCGAAGACGACCGTTGTTCACAAGGTGGATATATCAAAGTAGGCTTACATAGTATTTTTGGGGCCAGAACAGACGGAAGTGCCTAAACCCTGAAGAAAAAGTATGTGAATTGTCATTTATTAGTAAATTTAACTTTTAAAATGCCATTGGGTTTTCTTTCTTTTCTCAGAGAATTCTATCCAGTTTTTGTGACCTCTTTGAATAATGTAAAAGACATGACAACACTTGTATGAAGGAATGAAAGTGTAAATTGAATTAGTTGCAAGTGATGCTCTTTTTCCGCTTGGTTACCATGGGATATGCTACATCAAGTTGTACAGTTTTCCCTAATCAGCGACACTTGATATCTGCAGACTCAAGTGACGCGATTTCCAAAGCCTACTTCACATTAACCTGTTTATCTAGTCATTTGTTAATCAACTATCATACAAGGTGTTTCATAAACCAAAAAAATAGTGTGCAGTGTATGATATGTAGATATATATTTTTTAGATTAAATGTCTATATTAAGGTGTCCATTCGTCCCCTTTTTCCCGGGACAGTCCTGTTTTCTGGAAAATGTCCCGCTGTCCCGAAAGTTTTCTTGGGGGCGCTCAAATGTCCCGCTTTGGGGATGATGCTTTGTCAATGTATTTATGAATGGCGACTTTTGTTTTGTTCATTATTATGTAATTATAAATATGAACGTTAGAAAGCGCCAGTTGTATGACCACGAGGCACTGTTTGGTCTAGAATCTTTGTTTTTTACTCTCATATATTGGTAATCGGGAAGTGTGGAAGAAAAAAATTGTATATTTTTGTTGAGAATACCTGTGTAAATAACATAAACGATACTGAAATAATAATATGTTGGTAACTGGTACATTTTTCAGATTGTCAATTCATGTTTAGTGTAGCCAATGTTGGATATTTCCTGCTGGTTCTGGTGGAGAAATAACAATTTTAACTTGGATGAAAGAGATTTAATTAGTGGATTTTTATCTTGCAGCGATAAATAAATATTTTTTAAACGTAATAAACAATGACTTTAGTGGTTTTTGATTTGTGAATTGTTGATTCTTTGTATTGGCAATAGTGTCGTGGTAAAAAGAAAACAACTGTTATTTTGTTAATGTCCCACCCTTTTTTTTAAATGTCCCAGATTTTTCCTTTAATTTTTTTTGTACATACCACCTTTTACATTGAAAGTATTATGGAACCCTAGTCTATATTTGTATGTCAATTTAAACAGTAAAACTATTTTCATATTTTAACATTTTGATCAAGTCCACCTCTGTGGTCTCGAGGTACCGTGCTGCTTTGTCACGCGGCGGCCACTGTTTGATTCCCGGTCGGGACGATGTTCATGGGTAAGGTTTTTTCAGGGGTTTTCCTCATCTTTAAGACAAATGTCAGGAAACTTTAAGGCCCAAACATCCCCGAATATAATTCGGCCATTATTATCATCATTATCATATTCACCTCAGTAGATTAAGTTTAGGATTAAGGCCTCTCCTGGCGCATCATTATCATCACCATCACCCATCATATCTTTGGGGCAGCGTAACTCCACCTTCCAGGTGCCCCAACATTACAAGCGGGTTACATTACGCCAATGCCTGGAGAATTTACCAGAAATGTCGAAAATTATAAATTGGTGGCATTGAATAAAAAAACATTTTAATCAAATTATAAACGTTCGCGTGGGATTTAGGTCATAATCATCATCTTTATTGTCACAGTCTTCTAAATTCTATGCTTTATTAGCGAAACCATTATTCCCTCGTTTTTCAGCTACCCTTTTCATTTCACAATAGTACTAGAAGCTTACAATATTTTTGTTACAACTTCCAAAAGAGACTTCGATCGCAGTCCTCTTAATTTTACCCCCAAATTTAAGTCTTCAAAAATCGTTTTAAGGAAATTATTGTGTGGGCAAAAAAATTTATTTTTTCTACCTTCGATTTTGAAGATTAATAGCATATCTTTTTCTATTTTAACCAGCACTTGTTGGTTTGTTTTTCTGTATGTACAATTTATTTGTTAATCGTCTCCATAACCATATTTCTATTGCTTGCCAATCTCTTTGTCACTTTTGTTCAGGACCAAACTTTCACAGCCATGTAACAGCACAGTCCAAATATAATATTTTCAACACAGTGGAAATTAAAAATAGAATCGCACAAACAAAACAAGCAATAAATGCTTTACTCTGTTTGGTGGAGCAAAAATATTACAAAAAATAGAAAATTACAAATATATCTAACCATAATTCAGAGCATTTTAACATATGGTGCTGAAGTGTGGCAAATTTCTACCAGGGAAATGAAAAGAATTTTAAGTACAGAAATTGATGTTTTAAGAAGATCAGCTGGAAAATCTAGAATGGATAGAATACGAAATAAAAAAATAGGAGAAATTATGGGTGTACAAGTTGAACGGGGCATCATAGTAATTATAGAAAAGAAAAGATTACAGTGGTATGGCCATGTCAAAAGAATGACAGAGCAAAGATCGCCTAAAATTGTTATGGAATGGATCCCAATAGAATGGAGGAAGACCAAAGAAAACTTGGATAGAAGGGGTTCAAGCAGCTATGAATATGAGAGGATTGGAGGAAGATCAATGGATGGACAGAGAGGAATGGCGTTTGGTTTCCGGAAGACGGCGGCAGCTGCCATGATGATGATGATATAAATAGAATCCTCTTATCTATAGGCCTACTTAGGATTTTATTTGTAAAAAAAATTGTATATTTTATATAACGATCCTTTATAACAGCTTAAGGCTTTATAGACGCAGTTCAAATATGTGCGTGAAAGGGCTGGCGAATTTTGTTCGAGGACTTCCTACTTGAGGTTTCGGTTTGAAACTGTGAGGTGGTATATTTTTTTAATGAGTTAACACCCAAAACTCTCAACATTTTTCCAAATATTAGTATTAATAAATTCACTCATCCCTGGATGGATAGATAGATAGATGGAAAGATCTGCGATCATCACTTAAGTGTTCGCGGTAAGCTATCCATTTTACTCCTCCTTAATAGGTAGAATCCTGTAAAATACATTACCCCCATTTAAATTTTGAATTCAAATTTGAAGTTAATTAGCAGAGTAAAGTCGGAAGCGGACCTTTTGGGGTTCTATTCCAGCATTTGCTCTTTGGATTGAGGGAAACAGCTTAAAACCTCAATCGGAACAGTCGATTACGCGCGATCTTGCCAAGTTTGGCTTTCAGATGAGAAAAACCAACTAAGTCCAAAACTGGCACAAACAGGATAGGTCGATATATCTGTTTTTCCCAGTGAACGCCCCCCCCTTTCAGACTTATGTAAAACAAACATGTCTATTATAGCTAAAAGAATGAAGAATTGAGTCACCTTGTTATTAAGACATGAAGCGTAATAAAGAACATCATCCTATAAGAAAAAAAAATACATTTTTTTTTCCGGGATGAGTGATTTATACTTTTAAACCACAACTTGTACAGAAATATTCTAAATTAAAAAAATCTATAACGGCGTAGCCCATTGTTGAGCCATAACCACTCCTTTGTTAGGAGTTGCTAGACCAAATTAATTTTTAGTTACGGGTACCTTATTTGCTCAGAGATGTCATGAATGACAATCGGTCAATACACCGATTCAATGAGACATTAAACAGTTAATTAAGGTATTACCAGGACATTGAGGTCGGTAAATTTTGCTTAGAGGCCTCTTTATTCAGGTTTAAGGATATTTTACGAGCCTGAAAATCTTCAGACTCGGGACCCACAGCTTATTATAGTTAAAATATTGAAGATACTACGGAGATTGTTAAATCTTTAAATAATACATTTATAACACTGTAAGATGTCAATTATATAATTTTTTACTTGGTAAGTCAGTCGTCCTCAACTAAGTTATTAAACTTCTTCAAGTTATTCTAATATGGAGGCCTTTCGAAAACAATGTTTCATCTTCTACATTTTAACTGGAATTGATGGCTGATGGTGTTGTATAGGTTGTATAATGGATTTATGTCTGTGGTTATGTTGTCGTTGAGTAGGTCTTTATTCCTTGCTTCTTTCAGAATCTCTATGTCTTCAAGGATGCTGATCCTGTTGTTGTTATGTGTAGTATTGACATAGAGTTATCGATTTTTTCAAATCGATGACCTGTTTCGAGTATATGTTTGGCAAAACTTGATTTTTTCAAAGAGTATAACAACATCAAGATCAGCATCCTTGAAGACATAGAGATTCTGAAAGAAACAAGAAATGAAGACCTGCTCAACCAGAACATAACCACAGACATAAAACCACTATACAACCTGTACAACAGCATCAGCCATCAGTTCCAGTTAAAACGCAGAAGATGAAACATTGTTTTTGAAAGGCCTCCATATTAGAATAACTTGAAGAAGTTTAATAACTTAGTTGAGGACGACTGAATTACCAGGTAAAAATTATATAATTAACATCTTATTACATAACCTCAACGGTGCTTTAACATGAATTTCAAAAGTATTGATTGTTTATAACACTGTTCGAAAAAAATGAACTTTTTTCTTTCACAAGAATAAAAATATGAGGATTTAGAAGTATTTTTCATCCTGAATTTAAATATCATTTCAGTTTTTTCCTATCAGGCAAGAGTATTCTGTGACATTCATTTACATTTTTTATAATTTTTATAATTTTTAATAAAATCCATCTAACTCATTCTGACTTATCTAGAAAGTGACATATAGTGATTTTCGGGCATATTTTGCTCACAGTCAGCTCAATACTGACACAGTGCAATACAGATTAACACGTCTGAGCATTTAAATACACGAATGAACCTGCACAGTCTTCTCTTTTGGTGGTCCAGCATGACATTACATATAATTTCCTTACATACAGCTTGAATAAAATAGCTACATATGAGGTAAAGGTTCCTATGACAGGTCAAAGAGAATGCTAAAATCAATTTTTAAAAAGTAGCTGTCACAAAAAAAAAAAAAAAAACTGTGGCTGATGGGAAAATTCTGACTACATATCTGAATTCAGTATGAATAATGCACTAGATTCACTAATCAGATTTTTTGTGAAGAAAACCATGCCGACCAGTGTAATTAACGGTTAATATTAAAATGTCTACAATGAAAAATGTACTGTTCTATTATAAACTACATAAACGCTAAGAAATATAAACGGAATTAAACTGCTAAAGTCCTCCTGGAGGATTTTCTCCTTGGAGTTTTCCGTCCTAAAATATCCAACGATCCCGGCCGGGTTTGAACCCGCGATCCTCGGGACCAGAGGCAAGGAGCA
This sequence comes from Diploptera punctata, assembly GCA_030220185.1. Lineage (NCBI taxonomy): Eukaryota > Metazoa > Arthropoda > Insecta > Blattodea > Blaberidae > Diploptera > Diploptera punctata. The sequence continues at coordinate 689,635 of JASPKZ010000450.1, forward strand.
TAACCACTAGTCCATCACGGCCGATCTAGATTAAAATTGTATGAAACTTTCGCCCTCCCAACTTACTGCAGAAGTGAAATCTGGTTTTAAAGGAGAAAAGAGAACAGATTAAGAGCTGCCGAAATGAGACTTACGTGCCAGACCTCTGGGTATACGCCACTTGATCACCAAGGCAACGGAAGAGAATTTGGAAGATTTCCACATGCAACCATTAAAAGAATGTCATCTACTTGGATACGTAAAGTAATTTTACAGTGACATCCAAGAAGATGACTGTAAACATAATTTTTAGATTCTGTCTATCTGTATCTGAAACACGCCAGCTACATATGTCCAAAGTTGCGATTCGGAATCTATTCTATTTCGATTTTAATTGCGAAGCTACCCGGAATTTACGAACCTCTGTATCTATAAATGATAATAATAATAATAATAATAATAATAATAATAATAATAATAATAATAATAATAATAATAATAATAATAATAATAGGCTCAATTCTGGAAATGCGCGCATTACAGGGACGATTGTTGTCCCAACTCCTTTCAAAAAACGTTCAACTGAAAATATATAAAATATTTATTCTCCCAGTTACATTATACTTTAAGGGGGGAAAGGGGATTATGAGTATTTGTGAGTAAAGTTCGTAGGAGAATTTTTGGGACAAAAAGAGATGAACAGACAGGTGAATGGAGAAAACTACACAATAGTGAGCTACACGGTATGTATAGGAAGCCAGATATAATAAGAACAGTCTCGTAGACTGCAATGGGCAGGACATGTGGCACGAATGGGGAATGAGAGAGGTGCATAGAAGCTTCTTGTAGAAAAACCAGAGGGAAAACGTCCAGTTACTAGACCAAGAATGAGGTGGGAGAATAACATCAATGATTTGAGGTAAGTCGATTATACAGGGGATGACTGGAAAACATTAGCTCAGAATAGGGATGTATGGAGAGCTTGTCCGCGCGGTCATTTGGTAGAGTCAGTGAGTTAGTTATAATAATAATAATAATAATAATAATAATAATAATAATAATAATAATAATAATAATGTCTACCGCTGTGGTTTCGGGATAGCGGGCCGGGATCGATCCACGATAGAGACAAGTTTCCTGGGTGATGGTTTATTTCCGGAGTTTTTCCTCACCTGTTAGACAAATATCAGGAAAATATAAGGCCCAAACGGTCCCTGAACATCATCTGGCCATGATAACAATTATATTCGCCATTTCAATGTGAATGACGCGTTTCGTCTTAATGTTGTGTTGTCTCGGAGGTGGCCCTGACATTGAGCTGATCACTCATTCGGGGAGGTCCTCCATATCCTTGTGATATAAAACTATTGTGTGTGTATGATTCATAGTCAAAATCCTTCTCCTGACAGGTCGTGTCACTGTAAGGCTCAGGTGGCATATGGCACGTAAAAGTACCTATAAGGCGAGAGGTTAAACTCGTCAATGGAATTGAATATAATTTATTTAAATAGGAGTTAATGCCATAAACCTTTCTCCTCCATCCAACCAGTGAGAAATATTAAATTCAGAAAATAAAAAAATACGAGATCTTAACGTATACAAATACAAATAAATATTTATACAAATTAAATTAATATTATGTTACGGCAGTGAGGCCTGGACAATTCGCAGTGTAGATGAACAAAGACTAACTGCAGCAGAAATGAAATTCATGAGACGTACTGCTGTTTACTAAAGAACAGACCATAAAAGGAATTCTGAGATTCTCAAAGAATTACAAACAGAATCAATCATGAAATATATACAAAAATACAGAAACAACTGGAAATCTCACATAAGAATAATGAGCAGAACAAGAAAACCACGTCAAATCTTAAATTACTAGCCACCAGGCAAGAGATCATTGGGCAGACACTTCAAACGTTGGATTGAGACCGTAACAGACCGCTAGGTCAATCACATAAGGAAGAAGAAGAAGAAGAAGAAGAAGAAAAGAAATTAATATTAAAATGAATCAAGTCAAACAAAGAAGCAAAACATCATAATTCTCAATAAATCTAATGAAATACCATTTGCGAGAGACAAAAAATAAATTTCTTTTAATAAAAACATAACATCCGCAGTCCCTAATCTCTCATGGTAAGGAGATCCAATTCTAGGAATGGATAGGAATTAGAATAATGGGAAGGTTCTGTGTTGTGGGATGTAAAGTAGGAGGTTCTGGTGAAATTGCGTACTAAAAATGTGTTTACCCGATTACAGAATAATATATGAAAGTGAGAGAATAATTCATTTGGTGTACAGTATGTATAATTTTGAATAGACAGTAGGAGAATTAAATTTCCTAAATTTTTCCTTTAGAAGTTTTCTTGCTTAATGGATTTTTTTTTCTTTTTTAAATGATTTGGACATTTCTATAAATTTTTATTGCAAAATAACAACGCAACAGAGGTACTATATTTTGGAGTCATGTGCTAATGAAATCCATAGAGAAGGCCTAGAAAACCTGCAGAAATATTAATTATGATACAGTATATGTCATATTTTCTACATGAAATCATACTGCTAACTCCTAAAAGCAGTGTAGCAAATTTAGTACTAGTGTAAGTTTGTGTTTATGTAACATGATTTACCAGACTGCTAACTAGTAAATTTTACGCTGCTAATAAGTAACTATTAAAAGTAGAACTTTTATGTAACAGGACCCAGGTGGTGTTAGGGGGGTATTAGGGCCTTACATTATCTTCAAGGTGAGAAAAAAAAAACAGAAAAACTTCACACAGGAAACTTGTCCTGATCGAGAATTAAACTCGTCTGGCTCAACAACGTTATCCGTAGACCACAGCCGTCAAAACAAAAATTACTTGAAAAAAATTGTAATTTCCTGCCTGTGTGTTACCATGGCAACCACACTCAATGTGATATTCTATTGTTTTTTTAACTGAATGTGCGTTTGTTTTTAAGGCGCTGCTGAAGAGCGCGCCGGAATTTATTGCATTATATGCGTCAGACTAGCTCAAGATGACGTTTATATGGAAATTTGATTCAATTGTCGAGCCGTGGTGGGAGTTCTTCCATGGGGGATGTAAACTAATTTCCTAACTCATATCCCTTCCCCCATCTGTTAGTTCTTAGTAGAGAAACCATTCCTTCCATTGCATTAACACAGTTTAACTTCACATCTTATAAGTACTTTTAAAAGAAATCTTAGGTTATATTTGCTCTAACATTGGCTTCATTATTACACAGAGTAAGTTTTATCGCCTCACTATGATGGTTGTCCGTTTATAGAAAAGAGGGTGCCGCGACAATGCTTGACAATGATTAATATTTATGTAGCGGTAGTCGGCATCTTTGTATTTAATTATAATTAAATTATATATAAATACATGTAACAGCTGCGGGGAAAAAAGCGAGGAGCTGGATAACCATCATAGTGAGGCGATAATCATAATATACTAATTGGTATTTATCGTATATTTTATCATATTTATACTAATATCATTATTTTATTATTATTATGATTATTATTATCATCTTTATTATCATTGTTATTATTACACTGGTCAACTGATTTTTGTCTCATGAGTACGAATAGTTGTACTTAATGCAGTTTTTATCGTGTTTTCAAATATGTATTCGGAATTTATCCATCACCCACAGTTTTTTTATTATTGCAATTTCAATTAATGGGTTAAATTTTTTTTTAATAAACCTAGATTTCTTCCCGGAAAATCTTGGCGCAGTGAGCGATGAGCACGGGGAACACTTTCATCATGAAAAAAATATGGAAAAGAGATATCAGCTATGGAAAAGATATATCAAGGCAAATGGAATCCTAATATGCTGGCCGATTATTGTTGGACCATCAAGACGGATGCTTCACAGGCGAAATATAGCAGAAAATCGTCATTTCTTACTTTCTAGGTGAGTCCGAATGTTCGAATATTGTGTAGTTACGAAAGTAGAAAATATTAAAGTGTTTGAAATTATAAATGCCTGTTCTCTCGGAAACCTTGCCTGATGGAGAATGACCGATATATTTGAATTCAGGAGAAAAAAATACTATCAGAATCTCATATTTTTCTTTATGAGACAAAAAAAAGTTTGTTGTTTGTTGCTCAGTGTTGTTGTTGTTATTATTATTATTATTGTTATTATTATTACTATTATCAACGTATAAAATGTTGTTTTGATGAAGATTTTCGGGCTGTAGGCCGTGGTCGTGAGGCTTGTAGTTCCCCGACGTTTCGCCAGAGACTGCGCCTGGCATCCTCAAGGGTCGTGAGGCTTGTAGTTCCCCGACGTTTCGCCAGAGACTGCGCCTGGCATCCTCAAGGGTTGTCTTGAGGATGCCAGGCGCAGTCTCTGGCGAAACGTCGGGGAACTACAAGCCTCACGACCCTTGAGGATGCCAGGCGCAGTCTCTGGCGAAACGTCGGGGAACTACAAGCCTCACGACCACGGCCAACAGCCCGAAAATTTTCATCAAGATCATCATAGCAACTCCGGCCGTGAAAGTCTACGTAATTACAAAGTGTTGTTTGTTCATGAAATTTACATTGCAACATTTAATATATTTTTAACTCTTTATAATTAGTAGACCTATAGTGTATATACATTCTCTATACTGTTAAATATGTAGGCCTATTTGTCATTTGTGCTGGTTGAGTGGAAGTGAATGTCTTATGGCCTTAACTCTGCCAGAATAAATTAAACATTATTATTATTGTTATTATTATTATTATTTTGTTTTATTATTACGTTTATGTGCATCACGCCACCCGGACCTTAGAGTGACACAACCTGTCCGGAGAGGGATTTTATTTATGGAACACATACATGCTTTTTGACCACGCAAGGACATTAAATACCTCCTTGAATGAGCGAACAATTCAGTGCCAAGGCCTCCTCCGAGACAACACAACATTAAGACGAACACACCATTCACACACGCACACATTCATACTAAACATGGAGATATGACAATGATGACTAGATAATGTTCGGGGATCATTTGGACCTTGGACGTTTTCTGAAATTTGTCTTACAGGTGAGGAAAATCCCCGAAAAAAACATCCAGGTAATTTATTTATTTATTTATTTTACCTGATGGAGTTAAGACCCATAAGGTCATCTCTTCCACTTCACCAGGTTAAATTATACATACAATAAGAGTTATTTACATGTTGATTAACGATACATAATAGATAAAGGCTACACAATATAAAATTCACAAGTGAAAGAAAAAATTCCCGACCGGAGATCGAACTCAAGCCCGTTGCTTACGAGGCTACCTTGAGTCCAAAGCGGTGGAGGGAAACCATAAATAATTAATTAAGACATTAAAAGCACGGAATTTTACACGTATAAGTTGCTACCGTATTATTGATTCCATCAATTTTTATTCCATGAATCTTTATTAAGTTACTCGTGGTATTACTTACGATAAATCAGGTAAAACTGAGTCAAATGTTATAAAAAACTGCAAAGTGTCGAAGAAGTGATATTGAACAAGTATTGTATTTTTTAATAAATGTATAGAGCCACAAGTGTAATTCTTCTTCTTCTTCTTCTTCTTCCAGCTCTACAGCCCTTTATGAATCCTGGCTGTTGTTAGGACACTCCTCTACGCATCCCTGTCCAACGCCCTCCTTCTCCATCCCCGGACCCCGAGCTTTGGGAGGTCCTCCTCTATTCCATCCATCCATCTATCTCAGCTTCGGTCTTCCTCTTCTTGTTCCTCCATCTGGTCTCAGTAGTGTAAGCTTTCTAGTGGTATTCTCCTCCTCCATTCTCATTATATGACCCACCCATCTCAGTCTGCCAATTTTAATAACATTTACAATATCTGGATCTGAGTGCAAGTTGTAGATATCATCGTTATATCGCCATACTCCACGATCATTTATAGGTCCCAGGATCCTCCTCAGGATTTTCCTTTCAAAGATTATCAGTCTTCCTCCATTTTTTCTGCTTTGTGTCCAGCATTCACTGCCATAAATAGAAAACTGATCTCAGCATGGTTTTATAAATTTTTAATTTTGCATCCCGACTTTTGAACGTGTGATTTAAATTGATCCTTAAGTGCATAATAGCATCTGTTGGCTTGGAGAATCCTGCCCCTTATTTCCTTATTAATATTATGGTCCTCAGTGATTATAGTGCCCAGATATTTAAATGTATGTATAATTTGAAATTTAAATTTTCCTATTTCTAGTTGGTCTTTAGCTACAGGTCTGTTGGAGATCTGCATACATTTTGTTTTTCTTCATTAATGTTGAGTCCCATATATTCTGCTGCTATGGATATGACATTAAAAGCTTCCGTTATAGATATCATGGTCCGGCCAATAACACTGGTCAACATGATTTCTGTCTCATGAGTACAAATAGTTGTTCTTAATGCAGTTTTTTATCGTGTTTTCAAATATGTATTCGGGATTTCTCCATCTTCCACAGTTTTTTTTATTATTTCAATTTCAATTAATGGATTTAAATAATTATTTTTTTAATAAACGTTTTTTCGTCCATTTATTATCTTGGCGCAGTGAGCGAAGAGCACGGGGAACACTTTCATCAGGAGATTTCAGCTATGGAAAAGAGATATCAAGGCAAATGGAATCCTAATATGCTGCCGATTATTGTTGGACCATCAAGAGGGATGCTCCACAGCCGAAATATAGCAGAAAATCGTCATTTCTTACTTTCTAGGTGAGTCCGAATGTTTGAATATTGTGTCGTTAAGAATGTATAAAATATTAAAGTGTTTGAAATTATAAATTCCTCTCTCTCGGAAACCTTGCGTGATGGAGAAAAATCGATATCATATTTGAATTCAGAAAAATAAGTACTATCAGAATCAATATTTTTCTTTCTCGAGACAATATATATATATATATATATATATATATATATATATATATATTGTTGCTCTGTGTAATTACTATATCGTCAGCATATGTCATTATCTGGATAGATTTACTATAGGCCTATATTGTAACATTTATATTAACTTTGGTATCTCTCAGTACCTTCTCAAGTGTAATAAGTACTGCTGGATAATATTTAACCTTGACTATACTTCAACCCCACACAGACAGCTTACAGATTAATGTTTGGATCTCACTCGCCCCCTATTTGGTTCTCACATCGTAAACCCACACGAGCCACATTCAAATACACAGTGATTAAACGATTTCTCTCTGCATTTTATCTCATTAACTTAACACTAATCAAGGTTTTCAGAGCAAGCTTGGGTCAGGCGGCTGCTTTTAAAATTCGTGTTCGTGAATTCAGAGTTGAAATCACAGAAGCGAACCAACCCGAACTGGTTTTCCATCTGTGTTTTTCTCAATGAATATATTATATAATGGGCTTAGGACAATAACATGATAAGCCACATGTTGTTCTTTCTGAGATATGAGGATTTTAATGTTTCAAAAAAATTATAAATATTAATTGTGCAGAATTGTTGTTAATACATTGTGTGTTTATACAGTATGTTTTAACCAATCACTGGCGCACTTACAAATGATTTTATGGATATTTCAATAAATTTATTTATCATAAGTAATGCCACGAGTGATTTCCAAATTATCGATAAATTCACGCACGACTCACGAAGTGTGGAGTGAATTTATCTAGAGAATTTGGAAATCAAATGTGGCATTTGTTAGGACTATTTAACGAATACTATTAAGCTGTTTACTCACAAATCATTAATTAAATATATTTATTTTAAAATATTTATTTATTTGATGTATATGGCGATGTTTGAAAACAGATGAAAAGCCATGTTTGAAAACAAATGAGAAATGATTGTTACGCTAGTTCATCACTGCAACCAGATCATATTATTTATTGCCAAAGAATCGCAAATATTGTAAGAATGCACCCTAGTAAAGAAATTTATAACCAACATTATAGGTATTAATTAATTTCTGATGTCTTATGATGTAAATATGTCAATTATATTTTTCTGCAACGTTATTTCCTGGCAAATAATTCGTTTAAGAAAGTGCAAACAGTGGTTTATTTTTTTTATTTTTTTGTGGTATAATCAATTGCTAGAAATGATTTTATATTATCTCCAGCAAGCACTATCAGCTGACATTCGTGCACTATATATACAATCTGGTAGCAGTATTTCTTAGAGAGTCAGTCACTGCAAAATAATGCTATGACCTATTCAGAATGTTAAAAAGGAGGAACTTTCTTTAATAAGATAAACTTGTTCGATAAATTCGAGGTGAAACACGGCTGTGATTGGTTGTAATTAAAAAATCATTGAAATGTGATTGGTCATTGAATCCCATTTGGGGCATCAGTTAAATAGTCATTGTAATAAGTGACATTTATTAACAGAATATAACCTATCATGTTACTGCCCTAAGTCCTTCATATGTTTAATTACCGGTATGATATCATTGCCAATCCTCCCATTCAAATCTCCTATAATTAATATTTGTTCATTCGATGGGACCATATGTAAATTTTCTTGGACTATTTAACTCATGCCCCAAATGGGAGTCAATGACCAATCACGTTTCAATGATTTTTGTTTTACAACCAATCACAGTCGTGTTTCACCAAATATTTATCAATATTAAATTTACCATATTAACGAAAGCTCCTCCTTTTTAATATTCTGATGAACAGGTCTGACCATTATTTTGCAGTGACTGACCCTACAAGAAATACGGCTACCCGACTGTATATATAGTGCATGGATGTCAACACATAGCGCTTGTAGGAGTTAATATAAAAACATTTGTAGCAATTGATTATACCACCAAAAAAAAAAAAAAAAAGAAACCACTGTTTGCACTTTCTTAAATGTATTTTTTCCCAGGTAATAATCCAGAAAAATATAATTGTCATATTTACATCATACGACATCAGAAATGAATTAATATACAGTTTGATGTGTTTCATTTTTTCTCCACTAGAGAGCATTCTTACAATATTGCGTTCCTTTGGCAATAAATAGTATGATCTAGTTGCAGTGATAAACAAAAGAAGCAGATGAAGCGTACCAATCGTTTCTCATTTGTTTTCAAACATCGCCGTTTACATTAAATATATAAATATTTTAAAATAACTATAGTTAAATAATGATTTGTGAGTAAACATCTTAATTTTATTCGTTAAATAGTCCTAACAGATGCCACTCTTGATTTCCAAATTCTCTAGATAAATTCACGACTCACTTGGTGAATTTCTCGATAATTTGGAAATCACTCGTGGCATTACTTATGAGTATTTCATAAAATGCTTCTCTATCTTCTTCGGGTTTAGCATTCTCTGGCAGATCTTGGAAACGTATGAAAGAATACCCTAAGGAAAATTCTATATAAAACTAGCTAATACTAGGCGTGCGGCCAAAGTAAATGAAATGTGACTGTTTTTCCTAATTGCAATTATCTTCCTAATTTTTATGTAAAAATTGTCCTTCTATTTCTTATGTTTAGTTGAATAAGTAAAAAAATATATATATACATTTATATAATAATTATTTTTAGATACCCCCGTGCTGATTATCCGGTGTTGCCCGGGATTATATTTATCTCGATATTCTTGGCATCCATGAGCTGAAAGATAAAAATGGCTATTTTAAGTTATCCGTAAAATATAGACATATGCTGTCGCTGAGTTTTTTTTGTTTTTTTTAGATATTTTATTATATTTAATTCGGTGTACATTAATACTATGTATTTGTTGCTGTTTAGGCCATTTAAGCGACCGAAAAGCGATTATTATTGCACTGATATATTTATTTAGCTCCGGCCCTATAATACGTAGTTAATATAATTATGTACTTTTAATTGTTCCAAAATATTCTCTAAATGATGGCAGAAACCCCATTCAAATCTGTCAAGTAGTTTTTGAGTCCATAAAGGACTGACAGACTCACAGACGTTCATTTTTATGTATACCTAGGTAATGCCCAGCGTGCGCTGCTACGCTTAAATAAATGAAAATTAATGTGCTTTTATGTTTGGTTGAATAAGTAATGGAAAACAATTTATATCGTAGTTATTATTAGATACTCCGTGCTGTTTACCCGGCGTTGTCCGAGAATCTACTCATCCCGATCTTTTTGGCATAAATGAGCTGAAAGACAAAAATTAATGCACTTCTTATGATTAGTTGAATAAGTAAAATGAAAAATAATTATAAATGTATATTGTAATTATTTTAAGATTCCCCGTGGTGACTACCCAGTGTTGCCCGGGAATCAACTTATCTCTATCTTCTTGGCATAAATGAGCTAAAAGACGAAATTCGTTATTGTGAGTTATCCGTAAAAGAATACCCGCCACGTGCTGCTATGCTTGCACAGGAATCTACGGACATGTCTCGATCTTTTTGGCATCAATGAAAGACAAAAATGGTTATTATGAGTTATCCGTAAGAGATAAGCATATGCTGTCGCGGACTTTTTTTTAGTTTTTTGAGATATTCAATGTACATTAATTTTGTGCATTTGTTATGGTTTAGGCAGCGTGAGCCATTTAAGTGTCCAAAGAGCTACTTTTTTATGTTTTCCACTACAAAGGGCGATATTTAAGGGTTTAGGAGTTGAGTATCACAACTCTCTTATAGCCTATGTTCATCCCGGGAATCTCCTGAACATTTTGCAAAAAGCCCCATCACAATCGGATCAACGGTATGCCGCGCATGAGGTACGAACAAACGAACATTTTTATTTATTAGAAGATAAGGAGAGATAACATAAATGAGGAAATAAGAAGACAGCTGAACATTCGACCAGTAAATGTATGCATGAATAAGAGAAGATACAAATGGAATCTGCACGTTTCCCGGATGACAGCAGACAGGATGGTTCATATATCAAGAGATAATCTATCTGCGAATGGAAGGAGGTCACCTCGAAAACCAATGTAACATTGGAAAGATTTTTTGTTTCTGGACTGGATAGGCTCTTCAGTACCTGTTTTGTTTATCCATCTCTTTGGAGGTCTCTGTTTCCCTCTTAACTTACTATTATTATACACTATTATCAACAGTAATCTAACAAGAAGCTGTGTTTTGTTTAATGAAAAACTCAATCTCGCTTAGGATTTAAAGTGACTATTTAGCGATTAATACAACATCAGAAGCGAAAAATAATTATAATGTTTAATATTATCTTTCTTGTTATTGTTTGTTGTTGTTTGTTTTCCTCAGTCATAATTGGCTAATGAAAAATTTCAAAAGCCACTGCATTTAAATGAGTAAATAAATAAATAAATGTTTAATATTTACCAAATGTGAGGTTATGTATGCCGATCTTACTTCCGGGCGATTTCTAAGCCGGCTGGATAGTTATAAATAGCATATCTTTACTGTTAAATCTCTTAGGACTTGAGAAAATCAATAACATATGATTGTAATAATAATGCAGATTCATTATACAACATTTAATAATTTTTAGAGCAACAGAACTAACTTTTTTTTGTTTTTTTTTTTGCAATTTTTGAAGTTGTTTCCTTTTGGCATTTCTTGCTGTACCATATCGATCGTACATTGTTGAATCGATATCCTTGTCAAAGAAGTTAATTCGCTAATTCGCGGAGATATATCTCATTACGAATAGGAAGAGACACGATTATGAACAGGAAGAGGCACTATTATCGGTCTATGAGCTAAATAGTCAATATACACACTAACTATAAACATAATCTATCACCATCAAAGACAAAACGCGGTCCTCACAAACTTTACTTACAAACGGAGCTGTAGACATGGTTATTATGCCTATAAATAAATATAAATAAATAAATAAATAAATAAATATATCATATAACCAACATTTACGAATTTTTTCACAAGCCGGGGCAAATGTTCTAACAGTGTCTAGAGGTTCACCCATTTTGGAAACGTTAAGAATAACCAAATGGATTACTAACCACTAGTTAACAGTTAATTAACCCATTCGCCTCAGAAGACGAGGTACACTCGCTTAACTCTGCTGTTATATATTTTGCAATATTTTGTGCATCCATTGGCAGGGTAACTTTTCATTAACGTTTATGAATAATAGAGGATTTTTTTTGCCTTCACTCTTATTGTGATATGAAGTACCGTTATCTTTTGTTTGTTTTGAATGTCTGAAATTAGACAACATTATTTATGGTGACTTAAACTCAATTTCAGGGGAAATACATTGAACATTTAAACCTGAAGCGAATAGAATAATTGATTACGTCAATAAGCTACAACTCTGAAGATCCGTAGTTAAGTGTTACAATGGGATCAGGATCTTTAAACTAGCCTCAAGCTTCTGGCACTGAGGTCGACTTAACCTCTAAGTGAATGAGCACAGACGCTTGTTCTAGGGTAAAGGCGACTGTTGTGCAGAGCCGACAATCCGGCTGATATCTAGTGCCGTCTGTTTAGAAAAGTGGGAACCTTAACCTCCTACTAGCGTAAGGGCCTCACAGGTGTCCTCAGATTTTGATTTTGATTCATTTTCAATTTCAATGTAAAAATAATAATAATAAATATTCACGAGTATGCCCTAAAGAACAAGAATAAAGACCAGAATAAATTTGACCATGTTGTCTATAAGAAAGCATGTATAAAGTGTAGGCTGCTCTAAAGAAAGATAAAAAAACTAATATTAGTATAACAAGAAAACTTCGACCCACTATTCTATTTAATACTTAACTCAATATTGTGAGAATGCAACAGTCTTAGTACAGTAAAACTTGCTCAAAGCGGAATCACATGGGACCAATTATTTTCTCCACATTATACAAAATTCCGATTTTCCGATCCGATTGAGGGTTTTTCCACTTTTCAGCGGTTGCCCTTTTACCAGCCGGCTGCTGGCCCTTCACACCCACATGTGTCAATCACAGAGGTAGATGATCAACAGCCAGTGTAGGGGTGACATGTGGTTAGCATGTCGAGTCCCCCAGCCGTTATAGCTGGTTCCTCAACCTGGAACCGCTACTTTTGTAGCTACCCAATTGCCTCACGATGCTGGGTGGGCACTGGTCCCATACTGGCCGAAATACCATGAGAAAATTTCTTCCCCCATGGAGACTCGAACCAGCGCAAGTCTCGTAGCTCTGCGCCAAGGCTTCCTACCTTAACCGCTCGGCTACGGCGCGGGACTTACAAAATTCCGCATTATGAAAAACTAAAACATATTAATAATCTTAGATTACAGAGTACCGTATGTGTATTTTTACGTACTTTGGATTAATTGTAGTTCCCTGCCTTTGAGAAGTGAAGTATAGTATGTATGAGCGACTTCGGCGGTAACGCCCAAAAAAATAGTCCCGTTTCGTCAGGGTGTCTCTTAGGTGCGTATCCTGAATTTAAAGTATGCAGTTTCAGTTTCCACTCACTAACTACACTTTCGTCCACATTCTTTGATTCTCCGCAAATTTCATTCCACACTACATTGTATCGTATTTTAAAACTGTCCAGCCAACCTGAAGATGCCTCGAAATCTTATTTCCTAGGGATTTAGCAACAGTTAGACCTTGACTTTGGAGAATCGGTCCGGAAATTTGGAGATTTATCTTCAATCACTTTCACTTTTGGTTTAATTACAATGATGCATACCTTTTAACCATCTTTACTTACTTACTTACTTACTTACTCACTGGCACTATCGAACCCGTAGGTTCATGGCCGCGCGGACATAAGCTCTCCATACATCCCTATCCTGAGCCAATGCTTTCCAATCATTCCCTGTATAATCTACTTCCCTCAAATCATAGTTAATGTTGTTCTCCCACCTCATTCTTGGTCTACCAACTGGGCGTTTTCCTTCTGGCTTTCCTACAAGAAGTTTCCATGCACGTCTTTCATTCCCCATACGCGCAATATGTCCTGCCCATCGCAGTCTACGAGACTTAACTTTTCTTATTATATCTGGCTTCCTATAAAGACCATGTAGTTCATTGTTATGTAGTCTTCTCCATTCACCTGTCTGTTCATCTCTCTTTGGTCCAAAAATTTTCCTAAGAACTTTATTCTCAAATACTTGTAATCTCCTTTCCTCCCTTAAAGTAAGAGTCCATGTTTCGCACCCATATAATATAACTGGTAGAATAATAGTTTTATATATTTTCAGCTTAACGTTTTTTGAAAGGAGTTGGGACATCAAGAGTCTCTGCAATGCATAATAGCATGCATTTCCAGAATTGAGCCTATGTTTAATTTCTTTGTGCATCTCATTCCTATTTGTGATTATTGTTCCTAGGTATTTGAATTCAGCCACTTCCTCAAAATTTCCCTCATTTGTCCTTAGCTGTCCATTTCCACTTTTAACCATCTTATTCTGTAAATTCAGTACAGTACCTGTGAAAGGTCGGTCTCAGAAATTAAACTAATTTAAGATTTTACAGTGCAATGGTTATTTGAAAGATAAGAATCTGGTATTTCGCATAACGTGTGTACTGCGAGGCCGAAATAAAATTTCAGGTACAGGTAGAATATATACTTCACTCGGTGGCAGATATCATTCTTTATTGCTTTTTTGGCATAACGTAAATTCAATGAAATGGAAATTAATTCATTTCTCTGCCTTTCCGCTTTATAAACATTTTTTCATGAGTTGTGTAGACATATTCTTCAGTTTCCGCGTTGAACATATTCTGTTTAATGCAAAATAAATGCACGTAAAATTACTATTATTTCTCCGGGACCAATACATATGTTCACATTGGACAGATTTCCGCATTATTCACGTTCCGGATTAAACAAGTCTTACTGTATTTTGATTTTTTTAGAATGGAATGCCCAATGTTTACGAATCCATGGGACTGAGTAGGGATACGTACATTTTCAGTTAAGGAAGTGAGAATGTATGTACACTCACGCACTCATTATATTGGTAAGCCTGGAGCTAGATTGAAATTTACCTCCGCTGCAGAGCTATTCTTTTTCTCGTAATTGGTAAGAAAAGAAAACATTAAAACAGGCCACACGTTCCCGCGGGGGAAATTTTCTTGCTTGATTTACGTCAGTTGATTGTTCCGCTGTGCAAAATGTACCTTTTATTTTCCTCTTTCTTTTTTTATCATTTCCTGACTTGAATAAAATTCTCTGCTTTTTGAATGAAACTTGTAGCTGTGTTCACGGGTCAACCAACTTCACAAATTATAACTTACTCTATTCTTGGAGCAAACTTTATCTGTAATATAAAGTACGGTATATTAAAGAGGATACAATTCTAGAAAAGACGTCGCGCTGGAATTGCGTAAACTAAGCGAATTCCTCAGCAAGTCGAATTTATGAACCTATTTTGTTGGTTTACAGAATAACAAATGTTTCTTTTGTTAAATTGGAGAAACTCATTTACTTCTTTTTCTCTTCTTCTTATTCATTATTTGTAGGATTTTCATGCTGTTTTATTTCCAGAATCACTCCTCGGAGGAAGACTTATTGGATGTGCATCACTGTCTATACATCTCTCGGCTGATCTTCCTCTTGTTCTTCTCCCGTCCATTGGTCTATCTTCCGTCTTTGATCCGAGGCTTGATCCTTGGGAATGCGAGCAATGTGTAAGATACACCTTGAAGTGGGCTGCTAGCCCGTTTTCATGGCTGGTTTATTTATTCAGGGTTTTCTCCCTAGGCCGATTGTCTTCACTCAGCTCCAGAGCTCAGCCTGCCCGTTTTATGTCGGAGTTGTCTCTCCTGGATGAGTTGTCTTGCAGGACTAACGAACCCCATCCGCCCGTTCGTCAATCTACAAGGCAAGATGTAGAGTTGCCTCTTCCGTCAGGTACACCGTCAGGTACACCTGACTCCTTCTCCGCTGTATCTGCCGTTGAGGTCTTCACCGTAACCCTGTCAATGGACCCTCACAAGGTACTGTCACCTGGCAAGCTGAACCAAAGTTTTTTTTACGAGATGTTACTCCTCCCCCTCACCTTTTTTTCAACCTGGCTTGGGACAGGCTACGGCGGGTTTAGTCTTTTACTGATGCCAGATTACCCTGGTTAACATGATTTTTGTCTAATAAGTACCAATAGTTGTATTTAATGCAGTTTTTTTATCGTGTTTTCAAATATGTATTCGGAATTTCTCCATCATCCACAGTTTTTTTTTTATTTCAATTTCAATTAATGGATTTAAATAATTATTTTTTAATAAACGTTTTTTCGTCCATTTGTCCATTGCAAAATAAAACCAAATGAGCTAACTCAAATGATTTCAGCTATGGAAGAAGAGATATCAAGGCAAATGGAATCCTAATATTGGGCCATCAAGAGGGATGCTCCACAGGCGAAATATAGCAGAACACCGTCATTTCTTACTTTCTAGGTAGGTCCGAATGTTCGAATATTGTGTACGTATGTACGAATGTAGAAAATATTAATGTTTCAAATTATAAATGCCTGTCTCTCGGAAGCCTTGCGTGATGGAGAAACACCGGTATCATATTTGAATTCAGGAGAAAAAATACTATCAGAATCACATATTTTTCTTTCTGAGACAAAACAAAAAAGTACTTTTTTGCTCAGTGTTTTTTAAAAGGTCGGACCGGATTGGAAACAACTCATGGTTAAATGTCAATTATTAACTATAGGCCTATGCATGTTAATGTATAATTTGACACAAGTTTAATATATGAAGATTGATTTTCCATAACTTTATTAAAAATGTTACCCTAATAGTCTCAGAATATTATTTGACCATCACTAGGACTCGGAAGTTGAAGACCTATAACATGCCTGTAGATATCTTTAAAAATACCTAAAGATATCCTACAAAAGTCCTACAAAACTGGAAAGGACGTAAAATGTGTTACGGTTGATAACGATTGAATAAAGACAACCTCGCTGCCTTCATCCTCCGCTCGAGGTAATTGTCACAAAGTGGCAACTTCTTAGAAAATTTGAAGTCGAAATACAATGTTCAGATGATCACAAGGCTGATGGTAAAAATAATGTGATATTTTGTGAGGATGCAATAGATTCTCGCGGAACAAAAGTGTTTGGAATGTGAAAAATCTTTAGAAAGTAGAAATAGTGTTTTAAAAGAAGTAGAAATTTAGACTAGACTCTGCAGATTCTTGAATTACACAAATAGTATAAATGTAGTCAAAATAAGGTAAAGTTGAAAAAAATTCGTTAAGACTTTAAAAAAAGGCCAAAAAAGAAAATAACGTTGAAAATAACGAACACGACAAATAAAACCCACCATTTTCTGCCTTCAATTGCCGAAAATATATTTATATTATGTTGAACCTCGTCTTCAGATATAAGATAAAAAAAACATTTCCTCAACTTCCGAGCCGTTGTCATCACAACCATTCATATCATATTCGACTTGTTTAGTGTCAAGAATGAGTGAACTGCATTCTCATCTTAAATGTTCGTGTTGTCTCGGATGTGGGCCCGAACTTCCGAGCCGTTGTCATCACAACCATTCATATCATATTCGACTTGTTTAGTGTCAAGAATGAGTGAACTGCATTCTCATCTTAAATGTTCGTGTTGTCTCGGATGTGGGCCTGACGATAAGCTTATCATTCATCCAGGGAAGTCCTCCATTTACTTTTGTGATTAAAAAAAGTGTGTGTTCGATCAAGAGTTCTAAACCCACTCCCGACATGTCATGCCCTATAAGGATCTGAGGCATAGGGTATGTAGAAATAAGTCTATCTGCAAATGGAGTGTGAACTAAGGTAGAGAAAGAGAAAAAAGAAAAAAATAGTCAAGACTCAAGGACATCTCTTCCATTCAATCAGTTAAAAATATACAGAAAACAATTACATCAGATGATGTATAAAAAATATACAATATTTATGCAAATTGAACTAGATTCAATGAAACGAAGTATATAGTAATTGGAGATAAGTTAAAAGATTTGGTTTAGAAGACCTACATGAAAAAATAAAAACGTGTGGCGAATACTGTATGTATATTTGGGGACAAAAATTAGTGCAGATGAAAGTCAAGATGCTGAAATTAATGAGATGATAAATAAGGGCAAATCTGCAAAATCAAAATTAAATGTGTTTTATGGGATCAGAATAGAAGTTCTAAAAAAAATAAACATTTTTAATACAAAAGCTGCTAACAACCCGTTTTTTGATCTCGGTGACTGAACATGCGCATGATTATAAAGTGTAGTGTAATTGTCAATGGCAAATATTGTGCTAAGTGTTTGTAATGTACATGCAAAACTCTTACGTGCAAACCAAAACTTTCTTGCAATTACAATCGCAACTTGCGCAAACTCCCTCTAAGATATTAAAGCGTTTATGAATACATATGAAATAAATTATTCAAGAATAAATTGATTTTTTTTTCGTAATTGCAATATCAATAGAAATATTTCAAATGGTTGTATTCAAATATTTTCCCTATAGATGTGAATTTAAATTTGGATAAAATCGAAGCAAGAAATGTGTTTTTTTCATGGAAAATTCAAATTCTAAAAAAAGTTGTATTCGACGTTATAATAGTTAATAATAATAATAATAATAATAATAATAATAATAATAATAATAATAATAATAATAAATTAGTTTATTTATATACAGATTTTCAATGTTTACACGTCTTTGTGTGACTAAAGTTTTATTTTCCTCCTCCGCTTGTTCCTATCTACCCACTCCATGTTCTCTAGTCCTCTTGTTCTCATTCCAGTTCTTATTTCTTGCATCCAATAATAATAATAATAATAATAATAATAATAATAATAATAATAATAATAATAATAATAATAATATAATATAATAATAATAATAACAATAATAATATAAAATGGATTGGTGGGTGAAAAGGGATTTAAAATTGGCAGGAATTTCTCATGAAGATACCATAAACAGATATATCTTTAGAATTAAGGTGCACAAGTGGCAGACTGGCCAAGAAAAAACTGAAACAACATGGAAATGAGAGAGAAAGAAAGCTCATAGACAAAAAATGAGGGAAATATAGAGTCAAAGGAAACGCCTCTAAGTACTTTGATTAGTCCTTACGTAGGCTCATTCGCAATAAAATAAATAACAATAATAATAATAATAATAATATTATTATTATTATTATTATTATTATTATTATTATTATTATTATTATTATTATACAAATAGGCCTAATAATAACACATAAAATTACAATTTGTTTAATTTGCTAATGTGGAATTAGCTGTTAATTCTATGTAAACTTAATCATTCTAGTTTACACAGCATGTTAATGCATAGAGCCTACACCCTACGTGAGAGTCGAATTATGGTAAGAACTGCATATTATATATGTTATTTAACTCTATCTACGAAGAAGATGCATGCTAAATGTAAGCCCGCTGTTGAAGGTAGCTACAGATAACAGTCTACAGTAGTTGCACTCAGCGGAAAGTAGAATCACGATTTTCAGTTGTTTCTGTTCCCACGATAACAATGCAACACGTGTTCAACTAAGAGTATTTTACATTGTGGAGCACTTTAACAATTCATGTATTGTTCAATATAACAACAGCATTTGTATTTCTGAACAATAAAGACGACAGTGAATGACAATCTTAAAGTATACCTGGCAATAAAATAGTTTGTGACCAGCTTCGTCTCTAGTTATGTGATACGATTAAAGACAGGATTTATATTTTACTTGATAGCCATTTGGGTTACATTATAAATTGTAAATTTCTGTTCTTTTTCGCTTTGGTTTAGGTCCATGAACTGTTTCAGCAAGAATTAAGAGTCCCTGTAATGTGTAATAGCACGCATTTCCAGAATTAATAATGTTTAATTTCATTGTGTATCTCATCTACATATTAATATGTGAAGAAAAAAACGTACCCCTTTTTAAGCACATTGCACGCACGGAGGCATAATTTAAGTTCATATAGAGAAGGAGTGCAGAAAAATATAATTTATATATATTTATGTGTTACAAATAGAATATATTAAATTAAACGCTAGTATATTACGATGCGAGGTTGGGAAGTGGTTTTTACAGAATCAAGGAAAAATGTTTAAAAACCGAGCGATAGTGAGGTTTTTAATTTTCGAGATCCTATAAAACACTTCTCAAACGTGCGTTGTACATTATTTTTTACACGATGGTGCTTTCAAAATAATAAATAATACTAAAATAATAACATCTTTGTTGGAAATAATTGCGTTCATTATAAACAATTGAGTAACTTTAAATAGTGTGGGCAATGTTTATTACTTGAAACAACAGGAGGCCTTGAGAACAATAATTATTATTGACTATTTAACACATGCCACAAATGCTAGTCAATGACCAATCACGTTTCAAAGAATTTTGTTTTACAACCAATGACAGTCGTGTTTCACCTCGCTCTTTATCGATTTCTCTTTATCAGCTCCTGCTTTTTTGATAAAGAAAGCTCCTCCTTTTTGATGTTCTGAACAGGACAGAACATTATTTTTCTCCAACAAATACATTGAATATAGCAAATAATGAACAGATTCCTTGATTTTACTTTGTTGTTTACTAAAAAAAGTAAATGAATAACCCGTAATGTTGATTATGATATATAGTTTGATGTGTTTCATTATTTCTCCACTTGGGTACATTCTTACAATAATGCGATCTTATTTGGCAATAAATAATGTGATCTAGTTGCAGTGAATGAACATAACCTCACATTTCTGATTTGTTTTCAAACATCGTCGTTTACATTAAATACATAAATATTTTAAAATAACTATGGTTAAACAATGATTTGTGAGTAAACAGCTTAATTTTATTCGTTAAATAGTCCTAACAAATGCCACTCTTGATTTCCAAATTCTCTAGATAAATTCACTCCTCACTTCGTGAGTCGTGAATTTATCGATACTTTGGAAATCACTCGTGGCATTACTTATGATAACATGGCCGCAAGTACGTATTTATTGTTTTATATTGTTTCAAATAAAGTTCAGTTCATTTAAAATGCAGTGATTTTTTTCGTATAATGTATATTAACACCACCTTCTGGATATTTTCTGTATATACATTGTACGTAGTATACATAGAGGGCAGTGGTTTTACTTCCCGCACATAGGTGTAAATGTAATATTACAGTATATTTATTTAGGTTGGCAACGCCGAAATGTAGGAAGTTGAACTTTCAATAATGGTCGCCATTGCTGGTAAGTACGACAAAACCCACCATCGCGCGCAAAAAAAATAAATAAATCGTCTCTAAGGAATTTATGTGTATTACTTATTCATTTGTTTACGTTCATACTGAAAGTGCATTGTTGCAAAAACAAAATTGTGCTGCAGCAATGTGAATTGATTTACTCTCGCGTATTTATTCTTCTTCTTCTTCACTTCCTGGTTTAGGCAAGAGTTGCCTGGCGTATTTATTATTAGTGATTTAAAAAAAGTGAGTACGTTTTATTATTTAAATTTAAATTAAAGTCTGTGAAATCTTGGTTTCAGTAATTTCATTACTTTTTTTACGTTCAGATATTCTCGCCTACTTCCATTATGCCTAGACATAGAACATTGACGGGTAGGAGTGAGCGACAAAGAAGAAATGATATATAATTATATATATATATATATATATATATTCACGTACACATAATAATATGCCAAATTTAAATAATATAAATAGTATACACAACAGCAATGTGAATTGACTTACTCTCGCGTATTTATTATTAGTGGTTTAAAAAGTGAGTACATTTTATTACTTAAATTTAAATTAAACCCTGTCTACTCTTGGTTTCACTAATTTCATTACACACACACACACACACACACACACACACACATATTTGCACCTACTTCCAGCATGCTTCGACATAGAACATTGACTGGTCGGAGTGAGAGATAATGAAGAAGGGGTATGTATTCCCTTAGACGTAATAATAGCCAAATGCAAATTTAAGTAGTATAAATAGTATACAAATGTCAAATGACGCGTTATTGTTTTTTTTAAATATGGCTTAGCCAAGTTATACCATATATTTCCTATCGTTTGTATTTAAAAAAATCGAAAATTAATGCATAATGACGAATTTGTGACAAAATTAATTAAAACATTTAATGAATTGTGGTCGAATTTCGACCGCTGGGCGACCAATAGTTCCTATAATTATATAATTATTATTCCTAGGTATTTGAATTCAACCACTTCTTCAAAATTTCCTTCATCTGTCATTAGCTGTCCATTTCCATTATATAGTGTATTTCTAAGGGCCTATAGCCAAATAGATAAATCTATAGATGACGTGGAATCTTAATTTTCCTTTAGGCCTGTCGCTCAAGTCATTGGAGACTTTTACCAAGTGATTGCCAGGTGTCAGACCCTGAACGATATAAAATTACTCATTATAACTACATAATAAATTATGTGAAACATGATCATTCCTTGTTTAAATATTCATAACGTAAGAACACCTGTCAAAATAATGGAAATATAATTAGTTACCAGACACAGTGGGTGATTCCTGGAAGTGAAAGGACCACTTTGCGAGACAATAATCTTTATGAAACTAACATAAACAGGAGTATAAACAACCGAAGCGATATAAATGAGGTTATGAGAAAGGTCGCGGTGTATTATTTTGATAATAGCAGTCAAATAACAGTTTTACACTCATTATCTGGATAATGTTGCATGCAAACAATGCCCTGAAGTAATTCAGCTGCTGGTTGCAGTCAAAACATACATTCCACAAGTGAAGTACATCACTAAGAATTCAGTTATTTGGTAGTCTATTGCAGTTACCTGTTGTTTGATAATTAATTTTTCTCTATTTATTTGAATTTATACTATGTCATTAATCATTTTTCTCGTTTTATATATCTTGTATATATTATACATTTAGTTCGTTAAATCTAGAGTAAGTCAAAATACATGATAAATATTAATTGTATTGTATTTATAACATGTAATAGATTATGTTTATTGTAATTTAGATGCAAGACTATTTTTTGTATTTTTTAAAACCTCGTTGAGTGGCAGACAAGGCCTTAAGGCCTTAACTTTGCCAGGTGTGACTTAGGCTTTCACGGCCGGAGTTACTATGATGATCTTGTAGAAGATTTCCGAGCTGTTGGCCGTGGTCTTGAGGCTTGTAGTTCCCCGACGTTTCGCCAGAGACTGTGTCCGGCATCCTCAAGGGTTGTCTTGAGACTCGCAATTTTGTCGACTACCTGCCCTATTTATACATTTATCCGCGAATAAATGTATAAATAGGGCAGGTAGTCGACACAATTGACAGTCTCAAGACAATCGTTGAGGATGCCGGACACAGTCTCTGGCGAAACGTTGGGGAACTACAAGCCTCAAGACCATGGCCAAAAGCCCGGAAATCTTCTACAAGATCATCTCAAAGCTATTATTATTATTATTATTATTATTATTATTATTATTATTATTATTATTATTATTATTATTATTATTATTATTATTGTGTTGTACCGAATAGAAGTTCCGACATTTCTCAGATTTTGCTGGCTCTTTCGTCCGGAATTTATATTTATTATTTTGGTAAACAAATTTCAACTACAATTAAATTGAGATTAGCAATGTAACTGCAACATCAGGACTGAGATGTAGCAGGGAAAATTGAATACTAAATTCTAAAATCAAATCAAAATTGCAAGCGGCACAAATGAGATTTTTACGTCCACTCCTAGGTTTGACAAAAATGGCAAACAAAAAACAAAGATAAACGCAATATATTAAAAGTTAAAAAATGTGCATTTTTTTCAAATGCCGCAGATTGTCTTTCGACATTCCTAGTGTTCTCTCCTGGCATGGCGTACTTGTAACCCACTTCTGAGGTTGGGGCGCCTGGAAGGCGGGGTTACGTTGCCCCGATGATATGATGGGTGATGATGATAATGGTGCGCCAGGAGAGTCCCTAATCCTAAGCTTATCTAAGATGAATATGAATGATGATGATTGCGATGGCTATACGATTTCGGGAACCGTTTGGGCCTTAAAAGTTTTCCTGACATTTGTCTTACAGGTGAGGAAAAACCCCGATAAAAATCTCACCCAGATAAACTGTCCCGACCGAGGATCGAAACCGGGCCCGCTGCATGACAAGGCAGCACGCTACCTCGAGACCACAGCGGTGGACAAGTTCAAAATATAGTGGAAGAAATTCAGAAATTCAGTTTGACAGATAAAATAGAAGAGTATAGGAGAAAATGGTATGAACATGTCTGCAGAATGGATACCAACAAATTATCTAGGAAAAGTCTGAAATATCAACCAAGAGGAGGAAAAAGAGATCGGGGTTGCCCACGAAAGAGATTGATACAGCAGCTGTAATACTTGGAGCCGGAACGAACAAAAAAAAAAAAAAGGTTTAATCCTTGCAAGAAGAAGAAGAAGAAGATGATAAAGAAGCCATTCAGAATTATCAAAGCAATTGGTTACAACAGGTCCAAAGAATGGATCCATCGCGCTTTTCTAAATTACCATTGCTTGTATTAATCTGATGGACTTCGAGATAAAGGAAAGGCAAATTAAGCTGTACTAACCAACCACATCTTGATATCTCATAGGAACAGGCTCAAACTACCTAAACAGGTTTATGAAGAAGATGACGTTGATGATACCCAGTTACTAGATAGAGAAAGTAAATGATCTTCCTACAAATTTTATAGCCCTTAAATTGGCGAAACACTTAATTTTTCTTGCCAGTTAAGGCCTATATAAATATGTCGGACCGCAGTGAAAACAAAATCATGTAAAACTGTAGTTATTACTACAGGCCTACATTATGTAATTGGAAAAATATTTAACTAATTTTTGCTCGTTTGTTTTGCTATTGTTTTATTTAAAAATCTTTATATAAAAAAGGACGTGAGTCTGTCTTCCTTTATAAACTCAAAAACTATTTGTCCGATTTGAACTAGTTTTTTTTTTCACCGCTGTGGTCTTGAGGGACAAGTTTTCTGGGTGAGGTTTTCTTCGGGGTTTTTCCTCACCTGTAAGAAAAAATGTCAGGATACTTTAAGGCTCAAACGGTCACCGAATATCATCTGGCCATCATAATCGTCAATATCATATCCACTTCATTAGATTAAGTTTAGATTTAAGGCCTCTCCTGGTACATCATCACCCATCATATCATTGGGGCAGCGTAACCCCGCCTTCCAGGCGCCCAAACCTCAGAAGTGCGTTACAATACGCCAATGCCAGGCGAGAATACCTGAAATGTCGAATGACAAACAGGTGACATTGAACAAAAAAAAATGTTCTGGGACAATCAACATGTATATAATATATTTCCCTACGTACTATAGGGCCGGAGCTAAAGAAAAGAGCATCATTACACTAAAAAGTAGCATTTTTGACGCTTAATTGGCTTACGCTGTCTAAACCCCATATATCAAAGACACCAAATTAAGGCATTCACAGATATTCAAACCTTCGAATCTAAAAAAAAAATGGACAGTCTTATGGTCTTGTGGTCGGAGTTTTTGACTACAGTTCATGAGAGCGCAGGCAGGCGCGATGGCTGATGAAACAAGAGCACGGAGACGTCTTGTAGGAATGCCAGATAAATCACCAGTAGATAACCGAAGAATGAGATGGGAGAGTCGCATTAATCATTGTTTAAGATAAGAAATTATCTAAAATATTAGCTTAGGGTAGGGGTGTTCGGAGAGCTTATGTCCACATGATCAATAAATAACCCCCAATTTATCTCGTACCAGTTGTTAGTCACAGTTGAAGAAGGTTTAATTGAAAGTGAAGTAATGGAACATTTAGTGGATTCTTATCCTGACAGATGTCACTGTATTCACGCGATTGCCCGTTGTCATCTGTCAATTAACAAGTAGTCACGCCCTTCCACAAATTAGTTTTATTGTCAAACACACTTAGGCTTTATTAGGATTTATTTCTCAGACACGCCCTTTTATTCCCTTGCCTCTCTGAATTCATAATAGTTTTGATTATATAACTTCAGAAGGTAAAGTAGGCCTTCAAGCCACAACGTTTTGAGTATAGTATAACTAACTAACTCGTTAGCACTATCAAACCCGCGCGGACATAAGCTCTCCCTACATCCCTATCTTTAAATAATGTTTTCCAATCATTCATTATATAATCTACTTCCCTCAAATCATAGTTAATGTTATTCTCCCACCTCATTCTTGGTCTATCAACTGGGCGTTTCCCTCTGATTTTCCTACAGGAAGCTTCCATGCACGTCTTTCATTCCCCACTCGTCCATATGTCCTGCCCATCCGAGACTTAACTGTTTCATTATATCTGGCCTCCTATAAAGACCATGAAGTTCACTGTTATGTAGTCTTCTCCATTCACCTGTCTGATCATCTCCCTTCGGTCCAAAATTTTTCCTGAGAACTTTATTCTCAAATACTTGTAATCTCCTTTTCTCCCTTAAAGTAAGGGTCAATTTTTCGCATCCTTATAATATAACTGGTAGAATAACAGTTTTATATATTTTCAGTTTAACTTTTGTTTAAGGTGTTGGGACATCAAGAGTCCCTGTAATGCATAATAGCACGCATTTCCAGAATTGAGCCTATGTTTAATTTCCTTGTGCGTCTCATTCCTGTTTGTCATTATTCCTAGGTATTTGAATTTAGCCACCTCCTCAAAACTTCCCTCATTTTTATTAGCTGTCCATTTCCATTATATAATATATTTCTATGTGTGACCATATGTTTAGTTTTATTGATATTTACTTCTAGTCCCAATTTCTTAGTGTTACTCAATAGTGTGTGCGTGTTGGCCTTTAGTACCTCTTCGCTATCGTGCAATAGTACTACATCATCAGCATAAACTAATAGCTTATTAATACCATTGAGTTGTAGGCCTTCTTCGCACATCACATGTTTACAGTAGGAATAGATGTAGATACTCGAGTATATTTTACATCAGCTACTAGCCTATATCCTCTAAAGATTTGATTGCATGCTCTAATACTTACTTAATTCCACTTTACAGCAGTTTGCCCTTGATTCCTGCTTTCCAGAGATTCCTATCTTCCCATTGACCATCTTCCATACCCCTCTTCATCATGGCATCATATATTCCCTCATACCATGCTCTTCTACTTCTCCCCCTCTACCATCCAATCCAACACCTGTTTAGGCCACTGATCTTCCGGCATCCGTTGTACATGTCCATACCATTGTAGAGCTCTCTTTGTTATCCTATCGATAACAGTTTCTTGTGCATCCATTTCTTGTCTGATATATGTATTTCGAATATGTTGTAGCCTGGATATTCTCATACTTCTCCGTAATCCATCCATTTCTGCCGCCAAGATTATTTTCTGCATCCTTTCATTTATTGTCCAGCTTTCTGATCCATATGTAAGTATACTTTCTATTATTGTCTGTATATTCCCTTTTTTTGTTTTTTTTTTGTTTTTCTGGTCAAATTTCTATTCCATAAAAGACCATTCAGGGATCTAATCGCCTTCATTGCACAATTTACTCTGTTAATAATATATTTTTCACAAGTACCAGATTTATCTACTATAGATCCAAGATATTTAAATTCTTCAACACGTTTAATTATCATATTATTTATTTGTAGGTCTTCTGAATTTCCTCCGATTACCATATATTCTGTTTTAATATAATTTATCTTCAGTCCACCTACCTCAAATGCATCGACCAACTTTCTGATCATATATTCTATATCTTCTTTATCTTGTCCTATTATAATCTGGTCATCAGCGAATAATAAATTGTGCAGTAAATGACCATTAATGTTGATTCCCATTCCCCTACATGACTTATTCAATTTCATTAATACATCTTCTAAATATATCTTGAACAATGTTGGTGACATCCCGCATCCTTGTCTTAATCCTTTTGTTATATCAAATTCTGAGGATATTCTATTTCCAACCTTAATACTTGCTTTACAATCATACATTCTTTTTATAAAATGTATGAGAGATTTAGATATTCCAAACTTCTCCATTGCCACCCAAAGCTTGTTGATGGGTACAGAATCATATGCCTTTTCCAGGTCTATAAATGCCATATGAACTTCTTTTCCTTTAGCCAACATCTTTTCCGTCATCTGCCTGATCACAAATATATTATCAAGGCACGATTTACCAGCTGTGAAACCTGTTTGTTCTTCTGATATTCTATTTTGTATTAGTGCCTCCAATCTGATTTTAATAATTGTACTTAACGTTCTACTAATTGCTGCCATAACACTGATGCCTCTATAGTTTGATGGATCTCTTTTATTTCCTTTATTTTTGTATATTGCACTAATATACGATAATTTCCATTCATCTAGAATAGGATCTCCTTCTACCACTTGGTTAAAAAGTCTAGTTAAAATTCTTATAATTCCTGAACCACCATATTTAATTAGTTCCATGGTTATTCCTCCTGGACCTGCCGCTTTTCCATTTTTTGCTGTTCTCAAACACGTTTCTTACCTCCTCTTCTGTTATAGGTTCTATTAAGTCACCCTTTCCCTTATCCAGTGTAGCATAGTCTATAAATTCTCTCCTAGTTTCTGTTAAAAACATTTTAAAATATTCCTGAAAAGTTTTCATTGGTACTAAATTAAAACTCTTTGCCATATTATCATTTCGCATGTTTGTAATTGCCCTCCATGCTTGGGCTGACTTTGAATAGCCTACTGTATGCTCGATTTCTCCACATACCCTATTCCACATTTCTTTTTTATGTTTCCTGACTTCTGCTTTAACCTTTCTTTTAAGTATGTTATAACTTTGATAATCTTTATCTTTCTTGGAACTTAAATATTTTTGATATGCATTTTTCTTTTCTGTTATGATATCAAGTATTTCCTTATTCACCCAATGGTTTTTATGGTGTTTATCATTTTCCAGACCAAGTGCTTCTCTTGCTGCTTCATGTATATATTTTTTTCAAATGTTCATAAATAACGACAGAGTTCCAATCTTCATCAAATTTTAATTTTTCGGTGAGGCGTTGGGTATATAGATTTTTAATACTCTCATCTTGTAGTAAATGTAGATTATATCTACATTTTTCTAATTCATTTTATATTTCTATATTTTGATCTTTATTTACCTTTTGCCTGTTTATAGGGCATACTATTCTAGTTGACAGCATATAATGATGTGTTCCACATTCGGATCCTCGATTCACTCTAACATCTTGAACTATAATATTTCTCCGTTTCCTCACTATTACATAATCAATTATCGATCGTATACCTTTAGTGCGTTGTTCCCACGTATATCTATGAATGTCCCGATGTTTAAACATCGAATTCATAATAATTAGGTCATTCACTTTGCATTCTTCTTTTAAACGTTGTCCATTTTCATTCTCAATATCTTCTCCATATGGACCAACTATGTCACCTGTCCCCTTTCCAACTCTGCTATTCAAATCTCCCATAATTATTAATTCCTTCTTTTGAGAAATCTTTTCTACCAATCCAGTAAATTTTTCAAAGTATTGTTCCTTTATTACATGTGATGCATCGTTTGTTGGGGCATATGTACCTATTATTACTACTTCTTTCCCATGCATTGTTATTTCCATAACTATAAATCTTTCATCTATTTCTTCTATTTGTTTTATTGAGGATTTCCATCTCTTCTTAATTAAAATTGATACTTCTCCTTTAGCTCTCTCCGATTTTTCCACCCCACTCCATACATGCATGTATTCACCAATCATTTCTTGACCTTTCCCTTTCCTTTTCGTTTCTGTCAGAACTGCTATATCCACACCCTTCTTTGTAATCTCGTTAAGTACTTCATTATTCTTAGTATTCCAACCTTGTATGTTCCAAGTTGCCAAAATCATTGTCCTTTTTCTTAGCCAAAGTCTATGCCTGTTGATCTGTCCGGCTTTATCTCTCTTTGCAGGAAACGTAACAATTATTTTTTATGGAACGGGTTGTCAGCCCTTCGCCAACCCCCGCATTTGGGGGACCTAACCAGAGCCTCATTTGCCGGTTTTCGGGATTCCTATTGGGCCTTCTCGGCTACCGTAGCGGTCACGGAGAAACTAGTTCCCACCGTACATCACCCCAATAGGCTATTCCGTACTTCCCGTTGCCCACCCCTCGGGACGTGGACCACTGAGGTTGGATTTTGAGGGGCGGCATGCTCTAATACAAAATTAAATAGTAGAGGAGATAGTGCATCTCCTTGCTTCAACCCATTGTGGATTTCAAAAGTATCCAAACTGTTTGCCTACTCTCACCCTACTCTTTGTGTCATTTAGACACATTCGTATAAGTCTAACTTTTTAGGAATTCCGAACTCCAACAGAATACTAAATAACGTCTCCCTCTTAATTGAATCGTATGCCTTTTTGAAGTCAACGTATAGTTGATGTACAGTGCCATTATATTCCCATTTCTTTTGTAAAATCTGTCTTAAACTAAAAATCTGATCTTTTGTAGACCTGTTTCTTCTAAATCCACATTGATGATCTCCTAGAATGTCGTCAATATAAGGAGTAAGTCGAGAATAATATACCTGTAATAATTATTTATACGACTAGTTGTAAAAGCAGAGGTTTAGTAACGAGATGCTCGACTAAAGGGAATGTTCTAAAGGTAAACTGGCGTAATACAGTTACCTCTGTTGGTGAAACTGACACTAAGAGTAGCGAGTTACTAAACCTAATTTTGTAACGTGTTGTCTATAATATTTTATCTACGTTCGGAGTATTTTAGTATATGTTGAATATTTAGTATATTTAATCAAGTTTATTAATTGCGGAAACGATATGTATAGAGAAAGAGTAATGTGGGTTTTGGGAGAAAAAATACTGTAAATCAACAAATATTGTTATATTCTGCAATTTTGGGTGCTAGTTTCATATGTGAATTTAAAGTAAAAATGAGCCGAGAAGTTGACTTTAAAGGTTCGTCAGGAATAATTTTAAAAGCAGTCCAAGATGCAACTATTAACAATTTTCAGAAAGGTCAAGAAAGTTTATTTGTGTATTTATACGAAATCATCATTGAAGTGTATTTTACGTTTTGTTGTACCCGTATTTTGTGTTTTGATAGTGTGTTTTGTTAGAATATAAAGCACAGAGGAAAAGAAGATCAGAAATAATGAAAAAAATGCTGGGAAGTAAGAAAGGAACTACAAAGTGATTATTGATGCAACGTACCCCAAAGAGGGCGAAACGAATTTTAAAAAATAGGATTTGTTGCCTAGTAACTACGAAATAAAGCATCACAGATTATTATTATTTTTTTTGCAAATGCCCCAGGTTGTATTTCGATATTCCTGGTGTTCTCTCCTGGCATGCCGAAATTGTAACCCACTTGTGAGGTTGGGGCACCTGGAAGGCGGGGTTACGTTGCCCCGATGATATGATGGCTGATGATGATGATAGTGGTGCACCAGGAGAATCCCTAATCATAAGCTTAATCTAAAATGAATATGAATGATGATGATTGCGATGACCATATGATTTCGGGGTCTGTTTGGGCATTAAAGTTTTCCTGACATTTGTCTTACAGGTGAGGAAAAACTACGATAAAAACCTCACCCAGAAAAACTGTCCCGACCGGGGATCGAACCCGGACTCGCTGTGTGACAAGGCAGCACGCTACGTCGAGACCACAGCAGTGGACAGATTATTATTATAATAGTAGATAAAAGTCCACCGTTGTGGTCTCGAGGTAGCGTGCTGCCTTTTCACGCAGCGGGCACGGGTTCGATTCCTGGGCGGGACAGGCTCCTGGGTGAGGTTTTTTCGGGATTTTTCCACAGCAGTAAGACAAATGTCAGGAAGCTTAGGGCCCAACGGTTCCCGAAAATCATCCGGCCATCATCATCATCATCATCATCATCCTTATCATTATCATTACCATCTTTCGCCGGTGTGGAAAGCAACGGGAAGCTAAAACATCTGTAATTCCCTAGTAAAGCTACAAAGCATAGCATGAAAATGCTATGATTGCAGTGAAAGACATGCCCTCGGGCAGAATTACTATGGGTGGATGGAATATACAATATAGAGTCAAAAAAGCGTCTTCAATTAAAAAAAGTAAAAACCCTAATATTAATGCCAGAGTATGTTAATACATTTATTCCTGTCCGTTGGGAAACAAAAGACAGATACGATCAAATGACCTTACTCAGTTTTCTTTTGTTTCAGGTAAGAATTACATCCCCGTCATCGCATTGCCGTGAGTCACTTGTCTTGGCAAGTCTCACGTAACAGTTGAACGCATGCATACTTAATTAAAAACGGAGCATTACATGCCTACGATTCTTTTTTTTTTGCTGTATATATTTCCGTAATTTTTAATTGAAAGCAGACTATTTAATAACGGTAATTATAAAAACAGGGCATATAATTTACTGAAATAAATGGCGTGGTAACTTTTACTTTTATAAAATGACTTCATTATGACAACGATCGATTTATTCTTTTATCTTTGTGAAAAATAACTAAAAATAACGAAATAAATGTCTCTGTAACAATAAACTAGGCATTGATTTTAGACTCTTCTTCTTCGCTTCAGGGGCTAGGCAAATTGCCTGTCCCACTTCACAGTTGTTCTGTCCATATTTTCACTGGCTATCCTTTATTCCTTGAACCTCTTGGTCTGTAGTTAAATGCTGCGTTTGGTAATCTTATTACATTCATTCTTTCTACATGTCTAAAATCATTTATCTCTATATTCCTTGATTTTATCACTCAGTGGATATATTTAACCCTGTTCTTATATCTTCATTATTTATCCGATCCAACCTTGTCCAGCCTTTTGTTCTTCTAAGGAAGTTCATTTCTACACTTTGTATTCTACTTTGTAATTTTTTCTCTTCCATGGAGTAATGCAAGAACTGCCAATGTTTTATAAAAATTTCAATCTAGTATCTCTTTTTGTTTTTGTTCTTTAATGTTTTGTGTATAGTTGCGCATATAATTTGAAATTTTGACAGTTTCAAATTTATGTCTGTTTTAGTTTTTGTGTCTCCAAAGCTTTGGTTAGCAACCCTTCTAGCAGAAAGAAACTCCGAAATAAATTCCCGATCCACAAGGGAATGTGGTTGTGCGTCTGGGCTGGTATACGTAAAAATTTCCAAACTCATCTCTCTTACAGTATTTACCGGACGGATTTAGACTCACTAATGATCATAAAATAGATTTTACCCACGATGAAGTAAGTGGCGCTTCTGATGATTTTCTTTCTTTGCCTTAGTTTAATCTTTCCCTCTCTAGCTGCTTCTACAGGACCCACGTCACCCTGACCTTACGGTACGTGATATGTCTGGAGATGATTTTTAAACTATGGATCACACACATATATTTTTTTGACAAGACTAGGATATGGAGAGCGTTCCCGTTTGAGTGTTCAGCTCAATGTCAAGGCCTCCTCCGAGACAACACAACATAAATACGAAACACACCATTTACACACATTGCACTGGTCGACAAGGTTTTCTTCACAAGAAATATGATTAGTGAATCTAGTGCATTTTTTCATACTGAATTCAGATATGCAGTCAGAAGTTTTCCATCAGGCACATTTTTTTTTTGTGACAGCTACTTTTAAAAAATTGATTTTAGCATTCTCTTTGACCTGTCATAGGAACCTTTACCTTATATGTAGCGATTTTATTCAAGCTGTATTTAAGCAAATTATATGTAATGTCATGCTGAACCACCAAAAGACAAGACTGTGCAGGTTTGCAACTTGGGTTCACCAAATTTTGCTGATTTTTGTGCGAATGGGAGAGCAGAGATAAGAAGTCTCACTACGTTAGAAAATCATGGCCTAAACGTGAATCTCTTATCCCTCGCCAGAAAAATGTGTCACATATCCCTTTAGGGAATCCTGAAAAAATATATTTATCTCCACTGCATATTAAATTAGGAGTAGTGAAACATTTTGTCAAAGCTATGGATAAACTTTCTGATACATTCTTGTACTTGAAATGGAAATTACCTACAGTCAGTGATGCTAAACTGAAAGAAGGAATTTTTATAGGGCCCCAAATACGGTCACTAATGGCTGATGAACATTTTGAAGGTCTGTTAAATCCTCTGGAAAAAGCAGCCTGGCAGTCTTTCAAAAATGTATGTTGCAATTTCCTTGGAAACCATAAAGCAGAAAACTATCGTGACATAGTGGCTGATCTTCTACCATTCTTATAAAGCTATGGGATGCAAAAGTCCTTAAAAATGCATTTTTTGTACTTTCACTTAGACTTCTTTCCGGAAAATCTTGGGGCTGTCTCTGATGAGCACGGTGAGCGTTTTCATAAGCAAATTTCCACAATGGAAAAGATGTACCATGGCAAGCGGAGTTCTAATAAGCTGGCTGACTACTGTTGGACCAAGAAGAGAGATGATCTAGATGCAAAATATGCCCGAAAATCACTATCTACCACTTTCTAGGTAAATCAGAATGAGTTAGGGTTAGATGGATTTTGTTAAAAATTATAAACAATGTAAATGAATACTTACTTACTTACTTACTTACTCACTGGCACTATCGAACTCGTAGGTTCATGGCCGCGCGGACATAAACTCTCCATACATCCCTATCCTCAGCTAATGCTTTCCAATCATTCCCTGTAACAATGTAAATGAATATCACAGAAAACTCTTGCCTGATAGGAAAAAAAACTGAAATGATATTTAAATTCAGGATGAAAAATACTTCTAAAAGCTCATATTTTTATTCTTGTGAAAGAAAAAAGCTCATTTTTGTCGACTAGTGTTATCATATTAAACATGGCACACTTCATAGCACTTCCTCTTATTCTACTTCGCAGTAGGCTCTGCCCGGCCCTGGAATTTCCTTCCTCAGATATCAGGGATTGCCGCATACTTGGTACTTTTAAGTCACGCTTGTACAGTTAGTTACCTGTTGTCAAATAATTATTCTATAGAGTTACATTTATTCTATGCCATTAATATTTTATATTTCAATTGTTAAATCTGGATTAAATCAAAATATTTTGCACATAATAGTTATATTGTAGACATGCTATGTAATATTTATTTTTATTATATTTAGATGTAGTGATGGTTGAATGGTAGACAAGGTCTTAGGCCTTAACTTTGCAAGGTAAAATAAAGCTATTGAAGAAGGACAAATAAAACAAGCGACAGTAAAGAAAGAATGAGAAATAAGAAAAGCAAAGCCATAGTTCAAACAAGAATGCTACGTAGCGAGGAGAGCCGCGAACATAGCACTCCACAAGGCAAAACTATCGAAAACACACGAAGACCTACAAGAATACCAAAATACCAGGAGAGCCTATAAACAAACAGTGGAAAGGTATAAAGAAACGTACCAGGCGGAAGAAGAGAAAACATAATAGAAAAAGCTGAGGAAAAAATGGTATAAAGTGACCTCACCAAAACAGCCATCCTTTCCAAGAGATATACCAATACATAGTGGGAGAAACACTTTAAAGAAGTACTGCAGGCCAAAGAAACACGCCCAGAAACCACACGAAGGAAAGAAGAAGTGAAGAAATCCTGCCTCTTCACCAGAGAGGAAGTAAGACGACACATTGCAAGTTAGAAAAACAGAAAAGCCTGCGGACCTGACGAAATTGCCTTCGAACACCTCAAAGAAACAGAGCAAGCTCTTGCAGACACCTGGACAGAGCTTTTCAACGAATGCCTAAGGCAAGGCAGCATTCCGGACAAGTGGAGAATAGCAACGCTGAAGGTGCTGTACAAAGCCAAAGGAGACACAAAGGACCCAAACTCATATAGGGGAATGGCCCTAGAGTGCACAACACTAAAAATAATGACCAGCATACTCACAGAGAGATTAAGAGCAATGACAGCCCACGTCATACCGGAACAACAGTTCGGGTTCGTAAAAGGGAAATCGACGACACAAGCAATTAAATGTCTACAAGAGAGCATCAAAATAGCCTTAGAACAACCGAGAGGAAAACTACATGCCATCTTCATAGACTACAAGAAGGCTTTCGACCTCTTAAAACAGGCAGCTGATAATAAGAAGAATAGAAGAAGCAGCAGGGAGAAACCAAATAACTAGATTAATTGAGAACATCCTCTCCAGAAACCAAGTGCAGATAGATGATGGAGTTTCAAAAACAGAGAAAATAGATCAAACAAACGGCGTACTCCAAGGTGACCCGTTGAGTCCCCTACTCTTCATAATAGCAACAGCAAAAATACCCACAGAGATAGAAACAGAAAACGTCCAAATCTTGGCATACGCTGGTGACATGGTGATTACATCCCAAGACATCGAAAAAGCTCAAACAGCGTTCGACAAACTCGTAGCATGGGCCGAAAAGAACGACCTAGAAATAAATGAGAAGAAAACAGTAAAAATGACCTTCAGGAAAGGAGGAAGACTCGCAGCGAATGACTGCATTCGGTATAAGGGAGACCCACTGCAAAATGTAAAACAGTTCAAATATCTGGGGATCACACTGCAGAGCCGAGGTGACACCTTCGATAAGCACATCAAAGAACGCGCCTTAGCGGCCAGAATAACAACGAACAGCATTAAAAGCCTAAGTAAACTATCCCTGGAGACAGCAATGACCATCTTCCGCTTAAAAATAGCACCAATCATGACCTATGGAATAGAAGTGATTTGGAAAAACCTAAATAAGGCAAACCTAGAGGAAATAGAGAAAGTCAAAGCACACTTTTTAAAGATAGCGCTAAGCGTATCAAAATACACGCCTTCACGCCTAACATACATACTGACAAAGGAACCATTCTTCATAGAAGAGCTCCACCTGGACCTTCTCGTGCCGGCAACAGATGCCTACAAAGAACTGCTGTGGGAACTCAACGAGAAGAGAGAACAGATATGGCCTGAGTTCTACGCAACGGATGCGATGATCTACAGGGAATGGACAGCAGCCAGATACGACCTGAGACACACCGTGACGAGAGTCGCGGTCCATGGTTTCCACCACAGGATATGCACAACAGTGAAGCGCCATAACCCAGAAGAAAAGTGCAAGTGCAAACTATGTGGGTCGCACTGCGACCGATATTCACCTATTACAGTGTAAAAACATAGGAACATCGATAACAGACTTCTGTAAGACATGAAAACAGTTCTTTCTACATGGCCATTGGCTGCAATGATACCTATTATTATTATTATTGTTATTACAGTGAAACCTGTCTTAGCCGGAACCTTTATAAGAAGGAAACCTGTAAAGACGGAAAAAATATCCAGATCGGTACGATTTTATATGTAAAATCGTCCTGTATAAGCCGGAAACCTTAATAACACGGAAACGGAGTGGTTTTTAAAGTACCAATAGTTAATTTTTACCTCAGTCAGACGGAAAATTATTTTTAAGCACGTTATAATTACAGTATTAATGACCACACGTGAATATTCTGCATATGGCGCTTCTGTATTATATCGTTTTACCTTCTTGTGTTGCCATTGTATTGCGGGGATACCCTTGTGTGCTTACGTAACATGCGAGGGATTTGGGAAACTCTTAGGTCCGGTTGGTCTTCCTGTAGTTCAGTTCCTTATCGGTTTTGTGTAATAAAGTTCTTTTATATTACTGTGCAAAATTTGCTGTGTTACATACACTATTTTGTCTGTATTTCAGTTCAATACGTTATATCTTTAAAGATACTGTAGTAGGCCTACTCTAAATAATTTGCTTGTAATTTGGAAACCCTTTATAAGAAGGAAAACTGCCAAGACGAAAATATATTTCAGGAACCGTCATGTTCCTTCATAGACAGGTTTTACTGTATTATTATTAAAATGATAATGCCGATTTTGAAGGCCAGATGGTGTTCGGGAACCTTCGGATTAAAATTTCCTTACATTTGACTTACAGGTGAGGAAAAAAAAAAACAGGATACTTGTCCCGACGAGGAATTGAACCGTGGACCGTTGTGTGCGAAGCAGATACGCTACCCCGATAATACAGCGATATACCTTCAATATTTTATATGGAAGAAAAAAATATATAATTTTTTCGAATTTAAAATTCTATCATATTCTGTATTTACACTATTTCAGGCACAACAATAAAACTTGCAGGCCTAAGAGGATTTTAATATATAAATAGCTGATTGCCGGGAAGTGCTCGAGTGTTTATTTACCCCAATCTTGTTGGCATTAATCAGATTAGTGACCTTATAAACTATGGATTCGACTAATAAAGATCCAAAATTTCACCATCTTCTAATATTGGATGGGGAAGGTAAATCGATTAAAGCGTTATTAGCAATTTTGAGTAATGGATGGTTAATTCGTAGAGGTTTATTCATATGTTATACTCATATTCTCGGTCAATTTGGAAACATCAATTTTTATCCTTATCACCCTCTCTTCCATTGTCATAAACATCATCGGACCTGTCATGTATCATATGAGTAATTCTGAAAATCATGGTTTCGATACTAATCTCGGTCATTTTGAATATTTTATTTTTTACTCCAACTCACCATTAAGAGTGCAAGGGTAATATGAGCTGAAATGAATCATATGAGCTGAAATGACATCAATATTTTCACTAAACTGCATAGCTATCCCGAAAACTATGAATTCGACACGAATCTCGGTTACTTTTAACATCTTCACTCCTTTTCACCCTAGGGTTAATCTTGGGCTTAAATACCTTCTGAATTGTCAAAAATCGGCCTAGCTACCCCAAAAATTACGGATTCGACAGTAATCTCGATACTTTTTTTTTAAATTTCACTTTTCACCTTTTTTACTCTTTTAATCCTCTGTGTCAAATTCGGGCTTAAATGTTACCGGGACTGTCATTAATGGGCTTAGGTCCCTACAAACTATGAATTCGACACTAACATTTCAGGTTTTATATTTTTTATATTTCACCCCCTCTTAGGTTTGCCCCAATGGTACTTTTCTCCAGTTGTAAGTTATATGCATACCGAGTTTGGTTGAATATAATCCAGGTATTCTAAAATTATACTGGAAGTTATACAGGTAGTTGTCCATAATTTTTTTCATTTCAACCCCCTCACTCTTGCCCCTAGGGGTATTTAACCGCTTACAGCCACACTACCGATTTATAACTTATATGTAAAAATGACATATTTGGTTGAAATTACTCCAGGCGTTCGATACTTAAGCCGGCACATATACACAAACATACCCACGCACATACGCACACATTCATATAGGCCTACATATAGATGACTACTCTTTTGGCATTTAGACACATTCAAGTAAGTCTATTTTTTTATGGATTCCGAAGTCCAGCAGGAATCTTTTATATAGGTATGTAAATAATTAAAGCAAGAATAAAACTTTATAAATGCAATGAAAATATACGGATCCATAATAATTTTTATAAACTTACTAACTGTGCTAAGGGAATATTTATAAATTGTACCCGATTATTTTATGTTTTGTTATGTGATTTATTGTGATTATATTTATATTTTTTTGGTGTTCATCTTATTTTCATTTAATTAGTGTTCCCTCTAGATAGATAGATGGAAAGCTCTCCGGCCATCACTTGGCGGTGAGCGATTAGCTTTGGTTCTAGAATCCCGGGTTCCTGTAAAATACATTAGCCCCGGTTTAAATTTTGAACTTAAATTTTAAGTTAATTAGCAGAATAAAGTCGGAAGCGGGCTTTTTGGGGTTCTATTCCAGCATTTTCTCTTGGATTGAGGGAAACCGCTTAAAACCTCAATCGGAATAGTAGATCACACGGGATCTTGCCAAGTTTGGCTTTCGGATGATCCTCTAATCTAAGACATTTGAGCCAATAGGAAAGGTAGGAAAAACTGTTTCGTTACACTCTTTACTGTTTATTAAAGAACATGATAAAACTGTATCTCAATATACCGAGGACAAAATCAGTTATTTAAAAACTGATTCAGACTGAATGGTTTAAGATACCGAAAAAAAAATCTTACACATTTTAAATCTAAGTATACTCTTAACATAAAATGTTTTCAATTTGTCATGTTTTGTGTACGAGCCAATTTTTACCCCTCTACTCATATGATTTCCCTTAAAGACAACTTTAATGATGGTTGCAGAAGACGATATTTCTTACACGACGATCAGTCATTTGAGGAGCTGACACATTGTGCGGAAACGTCTGGATGGACAAGACAATTAAGTAAATGCACTTCCGTTTCCGTCCTTCATGAGGGTTGTTTATTCACCACCTGCATTGCAGGTGACTTGTAACCTTTTATTGTAACAGTGTAACGAAACAGTTTCCCGCCTTTCCTTTTGGCTTCACGTTTCTTGGAGGAAGCTATAATTGAAATTTGATGACGAATAAGGAACACACACACATACAAGCCTATATATATATATATATATATATATATATATATATATAATTTTTTTTATAATATAATATAAAATACTTCTACTGGAATTCGGAATTCCAAATATATATATATATATATACACTTATTCCAATGTGTCGAAATGGCACAAGAGTAGGGCGAGGATAGGCAAACCGTTTTCAGATATATTTGATATTCATAATGGATTAAAGGAAGGGAATGCAATATCTCCTCTAGTTTCAAGTTTCTACTAGAGCATGCCATCAAGTCTTCAAAGCATAAAGAAGACGTACAACTCAATGGAATTAATAAGATGTTGGTATATGGACCTATTAAACGTGAAAATAAAATTATAATTAACAAAATATCAATTCAAGATTCCCATAAAAGCCCTCAAAAATTTGTTTAAACCCCCGATAAATGTTCGTTATTTGGCTCTTCAGAAACCTATTAAAAAAGAGATGACTACACATTTTGTTAAATGTTTCTTTAGGACGCAGGAGGTTAAAAACCAACAAATTTTACTCAGAGAATACTTTTTTCTAGCTTGAGGTTCTTCTACTTCTGCGACTCGAGATTAATGACTTGAATTCTCTTCAGAAGAAACCATACTCAGGATTTTTACAGCTTGCTAAACAATTAATCGACCCCTTAGTGTTAGGGTTCTCTAACCCGTCATCATCATCATCTTCAAGGTGTGGGCCTATTAACCCGTCCGCTCCTCGCTGCACAATATGCTGCAGGTAGTCCTTCCAACGTCGTTTCGGTCTTCCTACATTTCTGCGGCCTTGAGGTTTATAATAGAGAGTCTGTTTTGATAAACGATTATTTGGCATTCTTTGTAAATGTTCAAACAATTTATATTTATTTCTGCATTTTTCTCATGTATATTATATGGAGGGGGCACGCCGTAGCGTAGTGGTTAAGGCACTGCGCTACAAGCCGGAAGGTCGAGGGTTCAAGTCCCGGTGGATTTAGGATTTTTAAACTGACCCAAGCCTTCTGGCGGCAATATGGCCCTGGGGTCGACTCAGCCTCTAACGGAAATGAGTACCAGCCGCTTGTTCTGGGGATAAAAGCGGCCGTCACGCAGGGCTGACAACCCGGCTCACATCAAGTGCCGATTGTCCAGAAAAAGTGGGAGCCTTAACCTCCCACTACCCCAAGGGCCTCCTGAGGCCTGTAGTGGGAATACTTTACTTTTGTATTATACGGAGCTATTCAGAAAGAAGCAACAGACTTCAAACATTTATTTCTTCGAAACTACAAAAAAAAAATACAATTCCAACGTTCCTGGAAAGAGAAAAGTTCAAATTTCACTACTTTATGCATTCAATATGAGCACCATTTGTTACACGACAACAAAAGTGTGGCTGATTTCTTGCCACACACGAATCAGATGCTCTATAGTTATCGAATTCACAGCTTAAACAATTCGATGTCGCAGATTTTCTAGAGTGTCAGGCATAGGGAGGATAAAAACACGGTCTTTTACGTACCCCACGGATAAAAATCACACAGGGTTAGGTTTGGTGACCTGGGAGGCCACCGGTAATGAAGTTGATCTTCTGATCCTTCTCTTCCAATCCAACGTCCTGTTGTGTCGCCATTTTAATACAAACAATCAACATGACAAGCAACAGCGCCAATGCGGCCGTGATAGAAACTTAAAACTTTTCTCTTTCCAGGAACGTTGGAATTGTCTTTCTATTTTTTGTAGTTTGGAAGAAATAAATGTTTGAAATCTGTTCCTTCTTTCTGAATAGCCCTGAATATTTGTAATTTTGTAATTCATATCTGATATCTTGACATCTCTTTGGTCTATTAAAGATACGCCTGCAACGGATCTCAGAAATCTCATATCTATTGTCTCAATTTTATGTTTATCAGAGATCATTAAAGGGCAAATCTCAGACCCGTATATTAACGTTGGAATGGCTACTATTTTGTGACATTTCAATTGAGTTTCCCTTGTGGTTCTATTTCTCAAATATCTTCTTATTGAACCACATATCTGTTGAAATTTCCCTAATTTCTTCTCCACATCCAAATTTTGCATGTACGATAAAATGCATCCCAGATAAAAAAAAAACAAGTTGTTTGTTCAATGATGATTGCTCCAATTTCAATTTTTATTCTCTAACCCGCAACAAATAATTTTTTTCCAGACTAAAATCTGAGAATAGGTTTGTTATCATTTTCAGTTTGTTGCTTTAGAACTTTACGTTTTTTTTTCTTCAGAAAATGACTGCGAGATAAAAGTATAATAGTTTATAAATAAAAAAAATATAAACATATTAATAAAGAATATGTAAAACTTGATCATATGTGTGTCAATTTTGAATGTGATTGTTCCAATTATTTCGGAATTATGGTGTATTTGTCTCATTCTGTTGAAGATGCGACACATTGTGGGTCATATAAAGATGCTGCTCACATGAATGCATATCCAGGGCAGAACTTGATACTGAATACACTCTATAAATATGTGTGTATTGGACCAGAGAAACCGCATGCCCTATTATGTAATTAACACAATGTACTATCTTTATTCAAAACTTGTGCATTAAAGAAATAGGCTGTTATACTATTCGTATGAAAAACATTGTACTGGGCAGTTCGAATACGATGATCCAGACAAAAAAGAGATATCCTGGATCTTCAGGATGGGAATTGAGTGTAGGATTGATGACCTCATCCAGTAAAAATATATTATTTGTTGAGAATCCCCAAAATGAAGCCGAACCATAAATGTATGTTTAAAAAAAAGTTACTTTGATCTTCCCATCACATAAAGGAAATACATTATTGTAGCCTCACTATGATGGTTGTCCAGCGGTTCGCTTTGTTTCCCCGCAGCTGTTATAAATAATTAAATACAAAGATGCCGACTACCGCCACTATAATAATTCCGCATGTTAATCATTGTCAAGCATTATCGCGCGGCACCCGCTTTTATATAAACGTACAACCATCATAGTGAGGCGATAATAACGAACTAACTAACTCACTGGCTCTATCGAACACGTAGGTTAATGGCAGCGGGGACATAAACTCTCCACACATCCCAATCCCGAGCTAATGTTTTTCAATCACCTCCTGTATAATCTAATTCTCTCAAATAATGAGTGATATTATTCTCCCACCTCATTATCAGTCTTCCAACTGAGCGTTTTCCCTCTGGTTTTCATGCACCTCTTTCATTCCCCCATACGTGCCACATGTCCTGCCCATCGCAGTCTACGAGACTTAACTGTTCTTATTATATCTGACTTCCTGTACATATCATGTAGCTTACTATTATATAGTTTTTTTTTTTCCATTCATCTGTCTGTTCATCTCTTTTTACACTTCAGGAAAATACTTTTAAAAGTTAAAATCAATTAAAAATAAAGGAAATACTTTATAGCAAGTGACGCCAATATTTTTTTAAGTTCCAATCATTATATTATGCACATGCGCCAACAAACGCGAAGCGGTTTACACTATGAAATCACGGGATGCAGCCAACATATACATGATATTTAACGAACCTAAAATTTAACCTAACGCAATTTAAGTAGACCTACTCTAACCTGTGAAAGACCAACCTAAAATCTTACCTAAGGCAGTATAAACACTCTAACCTGTGAAAGAATGCACTGGCCAAAAATAAATAGTAAGTTCTGAAATTCTGAAGTATATGTTTACAATTAATTAATACATACTCTATATTGGCTGCACTGGAACATGTCTGAGGTTATTCATTAAAATTTGTATGGCTGCCACGTCTTCATACTATGTATGTAGTTAAATATCATAGAAAAATATATTGAAATAATCGTTTGAAAAATTGTAAAAATCAATGTGAATAGTGGAAAATAAAAAATAATTTGAAAAAATGAAACCCTATGAATAAAATCTGACAGGAGTTTATGAAGGAATTTAAAAATTCGCGTCACAAGTTATAAAGTTTAGCCAAAATAATTAAAAATTAAAACAATCATCATCATCATCTGCATTCATGGATTAGGTCTGTTGACCCGTTCCGACTTCAGCCCATCTCTTTCTAGGTCTGCCCACATCTCGGGTGCCTATAGGGATTTTGTCCCATAAAATAATTTAAACCTTTTTACTTAGTAATTAAACTCAATTGAATTAAGATGTCTTAATGTTTTTCTAAACAAACTAACTAACTCATTGGCAATATCGAAACCATAGGTTCATGACCGCGAGGACATAAGCTCTCCGTGCATTCCTATCCTTATCTAATGTTTTCCAAACATTTCCTATATAATCTAATTCCCTCAAATCGTGGTTAATGTTATTCTCCCACCTCATTCTTGGTCTACGTGTTTCATTCCCCTTTCGTGCCACATGACATGC
Source organism: Diploptera punctata (assembly GCA_030220185.1). Classification (NCBI taxonomy): domain Eukaryota; kingdom Metazoa; phylum Arthropoda; class Insecta; order Blattodea; family Blaberidae; genus Diploptera; species Diploptera punctata. Next base: position 734,152 of record JASPKZ010000450.1, read on the forward strand.
CGATCGCAGTCTACGAGACTTAACTGTTATTATATCTGGCTTCCTATAAATACCATGTAGTTCACTATTATGTATTATTCTCCATTCGCTTGTCTGTTCATCTCTCTTTGGTCCAAACATTTTCCTAAGAACTTTATTCTCAAATATTCGTAATCTCCTTTTCTCCCTTAAAGTAAGAGTCCATGTTATCCTCCTCGTACATTTTTTCCTTCATTTTTTTTATGTTAAAATGATAATATGTCCACCGCTGTGGCCGCGAGGCAGCGTGCTGCCTTGTCACGCAGCGGGCCCGGGTTCGATTCCCGGTCGGGGAAGTTTTTCTGGGTGAGGTTTTTATCGGGGTTTTTCTCACCTTTAAGACAAATGTCAGGAAAACTTTAAGGTCCAAACGGTTCCCGAAACCATATGGCCATCATCCTTACCATTATCATCATTATCATTATCATCATCATCCTTCACCGGTGTGGAAAGCAACGGGAAGCTACCACACCTACACAATTCCCTAGTAAAGCTGCAAGCATAGCATGAAAATGCTATGATTGCAGTGAAGGACCTGCCTTCGGGCAGAATTACTATGGATGGAATGATAATATATAGACAAAAGCGAACATTTAATTACGAACCCTGTTGTAACCTAGGTTATAATGGTCGGGCATGCGCAATGTGATTTTTGAGTATTTATTTTATTATAATTGAATTAGTTTATTTTATTGAATGGCGAATCTTGAACCGCTACTTTAGATTTGGAACAAATTCATTCTTTTTTTGTAGTGTATACATAATTTTATCATAAGAGTCTATTATCTATTATAAAATTATTATGAGATTAAAAAAAAGAGTCAATTTGGTCAGCCCTAGGATTTGAACCGAAGACGTAGGAATGTGGTCTTGAACTCTACTGTTTCAGCAAAATTTCTCCATAATATTTTAATGTCTAGTTGTTCTAGTCATGTAGTTTCTGCAATATCAATATTTAATTTAACAGAAGAAGAAAGCTTTGTCAAATAACATTATTTTATATATGAATGAACATAGGTAATATCCGCAAAGATTAACGAAGTATTGAAATACTCAATTTTTTTTTTACTTTTAGAAAGTCAATAATATGCATATATATGACATGAAAAGAAAAATTAACCCCTAAATCGGGTTATGACCCCGGACCTCTGACTATATTCAAGTACCGACTTCGCTATCCAGGCATGCCAGTGCAAAGATCAATTTTCCTTTCCTTATATACAATTAAGCGTTTCTATTATAAAGTATACTATTCTCATTACGGAAGCCGTAAGTTGCCATTGCGATCGTAGTCTCGATTGCTCTTATGAAAGAGAAATTGTGCGTAAGGAGAGGAAAATTGTTTGCACTCGGTTACCTGAACAGCGAAATCGTTATCGCGCTAACTTACAGAGTTAGAAGTCAGGGGTTGAAATTCCGGTTTAGGCACTAATTTTTCTTTTAATCTCACATTTGGCCTCCGTTGCTAGATGTCAAAATTTAATTTTAATATCCAAATGTATTTACATATATACACTAGTGGGCCCGGCAGATATTGTCCTGCCCGAACGTTCATTTCTCGTGTCATGGCCGGGCGATGAAAATATGTTACTTTTTTACCATAAAATTCACTACCTAATAACTTCGCAAGAAATATCCTCAGTGTCATCTGTTCTGGCTCAAGAAGCGTGCATTATGACATCATATTGTTGTTGTACGGAATATGATGGTAATGCAGATTACTACACATCTACAAATTCTATAATCCGATCGCAGCGCTATCTACCGGGTCCAATTGTGAATCTAAACCATACCATCCAGGGACCCACTCAAATACATACACACACACACACACACACACACACACACACACACACACACACACACACACACTCACTCACACACACTCACACTCACACACACTCTCACACACACACATACACACACACAATTTCATCAAAATTGGTCCAGTCGTTTAAATTGTTTTTAATTTCTGATTTCAAATAAACCTCCATTTCTAATTGTCCGATTTCGCTCAGTTTTGGACAGTACCTACCTCGGTTTATTTAAATAGAATATACTGAGTTTCATTGTGAAATATCGAAAAATGTGTCCTCTGGAGCGATTTTTAAAATTGTATTTAAAGTGAACTCCTACTACTCCTAATGGTTTTAGAGGGTTCAATTGTGAATCTAAACTATCGAGGTACCCAATCAGACATATTCAAAAATGTAATCAAAATTGTACCAGTCGTTTAGGAGGAGTGATGTGAGAAAAACGCGCACTGAATAATATATATATATATATATATAACCACCGTTGTGGTCTCGAGGTAGCGTGCTGCCTTGTCACGCAGCGGGCCCGGGTTCGATCCCCGGTCGGGGCAGTTTTTCTGGGTGAGGTTTTATCGGGGTTTTTCCTCACCTGTAAGACAAATGTCAGGAAAACTTTAAGGCCCAAACGGTCCCCGAAATCATATGGCCATCATCATCACCCTTATCATTATCATCATCATCATCATCCTTCACCGGTGTAGAAAGCAACGGGAAGCTACCACACCTATAATTCCCTAGTAAAGCTGCAAGCGTAGCATGAAAATGGTATGATTGCAGTGAAGGACTGGCCTTCGGGCAGATTTACTATGGATGGATAAGTATGTATGTGCCGGCATAACCCTGGAATGTCTGGGGTAACTCAAATCAATGATCCGGTAATGTGGCTGTAAGCGGTAGAATACCCGAAGTATACTTGTGCCTAAATTGTGATGAGCCGATAAATTTTGAAAGCGCGTTCATAAATAACTTAGTACATATTTGTGCAGAATTTAAAGTAGCAAAACATGTGCATCATTTAAAGACGTAGCCATGATATGGCCTGAAATAGAGACACGTGGTCATAACGAGGGATTGGTGACATCTTCAGAGACGTTTAAGCTAATATTTGATCTCTAGCACCACCCAAGTATGAGGGGATGAGAAGGGATACAAAATGTTTCCAAATTGACCGAGAATAGTGTCGAACCCATAATTTTTGGGGTCACTAAGCCGATCGATACCAAGAAGATTGCCAGGCAATACTATGGAAGTAGGATATACTCATTATTTTTGTTTTGCAAGTGTGCTGTGTTATGAATCAACCGGCTATGCGCTATTATGTAAGTTTCGAGAAAAATAGGTTTAAAGTTTTAAGTCTCTCTTCACTATTTATTGTAGCTCCAAACTAGCAATACTGGATATTATATGTTATTTTCTTTGTTTGACAGTTATGCATCAACAATCTAAGAGCGGAAATATTTGGCGCTTAGCCACATGATGCAAAACTTAGATTAGCATTTATAAAGATCTGGTTTCATACCCGTTTGTTGCAAAACGCAGAATCTCTGATAGGACTTACGGTGTTTACATTATCTTTAATAAAAAAACTCCAAGCGCGACAAGCCTATGTAACCTCTGGGTAGGAGGTTCCTTAGGTTCTTATTTGGTTATATGGTTTGATTATTGATAGAAGAAATGATATGTTGGGATTTTCGAAATTTGTGTATCTTAGAAGGCGATGATCTTGTATTTATTTCTCGTTCTTGAAGTTGGTTATATTATTATAGGATTTGAGGAACCGGGCAAATGTTGAAATATAAAGGATATTGATGTTCGGAACCATGGCTAAGCCTGATTCTAGAAAAGCGAGGTGGCTGGACTAATAGTTGTACGCAGATACTGCAGAATAATCATTTAATGAAATAGATATACGGTTTCTACCGTGAAAGTAGCTACCTGTCTAGCTACAATTGTGAATTTACAGACACATATATATACATTTTTGAGTGACAATACCCTTAGTGGAGTGCAAAGGGACGCTATTGTTTAGTTACGCCCATTTATCGTGTGCAAGATGACGTAAATATTAGGGACGCGTGACACAGATTGAGTGCATAATATTATGTAACTAAGTTCTCCCCTTTTGAAAAAAGCATTATTATCTGAATGTCTTTAACCTCTTTGATCTTTTAATAGTTAAGTGATAACTGTGTGTGTCTACTCATTGTGAAACACTTCCCTATGTTCTAACTACACCAAATAATTACAATTGTAACATATATCCAGTTATTATGGCATTATTCTGTAACTTAACCAACATTTAAGGTTTTCTTTACCATAATAATTAATAAGAGAGATGGATCCATCTTTAACATAGGTAGGCCTACTTAATAATTATACCTCTAACTAACTAACTAACTCACTGGCACTATCGAACCAGTAGGTTCATGGTCGTGCGGACATAAATTCTCCATACATCCCTATCCTGAGCCAATGTTTTCCAGTCATCCCCTGTATAATCTACTTCCCTCGAATCATAGTTAATGTTATTCTCCCACCTCATTCTCTGGTTTTCATACAAGAAGCTTCCATGCACGTCTTTCATTCCCCTTTCATGCCACATGTCCTGCCGATCGCAGTCTACGAGACTTAACTGTTCTCATTATATCTGGCTTCCTATAAAGACCATGTAATTCACTGTTATGCAGTCTTCTCCATTCATCTGTCTGTTCATCTCTCTTTGGTCAAAAATTTTTCCTAAGTACTTTATTCTCAAATACTCGTAATCTCCTTTCCTCCCTTAAAGTAAGAGTCCATGTTTCAAATCCACATAATATATCTGGTACAATAATAGTTTTATATATTTTCAGCTTAACGTTTTTTGAAAGGAGCTGGGAAGTCAAAAGTCTCTGCAATGCATAATAACACTCTTTTCCAGAATTGAGCCTATGTTCAATTTCCTTGTGCATCTCATTCCTGTTTATGATTATTGTGCCTAGATATTTTTTTAATTCAGCCACTTCCTCAAAATTTCCCTCATTTGTCATTAGCTGTCCATTTCCATTATATAATGTATTTCTTTGCGTGACCATATATGTAGTTTTATTGATATTTACTTCCAGTCCCAATTTCGTAGTGTTATGTGTGCGTGTTGGCCTTTAGTATCTCCTCGCTATCGCCCAATAGTACTACACCATCAGCATAAACTAACAGCTTATTAATACCATTGAGTTGTAGGCCTTCTTCATCCTCTAAAGATATGATGGCATGTTCTAGTACAAAATTAAATAGTAGAGGATTTCAAAAGTATCCGAAAACTGTTTGCCTACACGCACCCTACTCTTTGTGCCATTTAGACACATTCGTATAAGTCTAACTAACTTTTTAGGAATTCCAAATTCTAGCAGGATACCATATAACTTCTCCCTCTTAATTGAATCATATGCCTTTTTGAAGTGTACGTATTATACCCCTAACACCTTGAAATAGATTAGAGAATGAAGATACAGTATAGCAATCATACATCCGTGTTAAAATAACCATATATACTACAATAGCCATACATGTTACATAAGACACATATATGTCATATGGCTTATTAGATACTCAAGTTGCAGATCCATATTACACCTAGAAGGCCCTTGGCCTACCAGCCGGCTGCTGGCCTCACATACACATTTGTTAATCACAGAAGTAGACGATCAATTAACAAGTATAGGTGTGACATGTGGTCAGCATGTCGGGTCTCCCAGCCGTTATAGCTAGTTTTCTCAACCTGAAGCCGCTACTTATTGTAGCTACCCAAATGCCTCAGGATGCTGGGTGGGCACCGATCCTATACTGATCGAAATTCCATGAGAAAATTTCTTCTCTCATGAGGACTCGAACCAGCGCAAGTCCCATAGCTCTGTATCAAGGCTTCTTGCCTTAACCACTCGGCTACTTCGCGGGACTTTCTTTAATAATAAGGCTATATTTAAAGAAATCCACCGCTGTGCTCCTCGAGGTAGCGTGCTGCCTTGTCACGCAGTGGCCCGGGTTCGATCCCCGATCGGGGCAGTTTTTCTGGGTGGTTTTTATCGAGGTTTTTCCTCACCTGTAAGACAAATGTCAGGAAAACTTTAAGGCCCAAACGGTCCCCGGAATCATATGGCCATCATCATCATCATCATCATCGACCTTCACGGGTGTGGAAAGCAACGGGAAGTTACCACACCTACAATTCCCTAGTAAAGCTGCAAACATAGCATGAAAATGCTAGGATTGCAGTGAAAGACCTGCCCTCGGGCAGAATTACTCTGGATGGATATTTAAATATTTGGCGCTAAAAGTGTGCGTACACTTACTTCATGAGCCAGTGCAATAGATGGCATAAAAATATATATATATATATAATTGTATATATATATATATTTATTTATTTATTTATTTATTTAAATGACACTTAGCCGGTTGTTGCGTAACATCGTATATTTAAAAGTCAATAGTAGAGCTAGAAATGTGAATATATTTAGATAATGAAAAAAATAAATTTATGTTGGATTTTCAAGTAACTAATCTCATTCTTGAACTCAGTTGACCTTGACATTCTTGCCAAGGATCCTGTTTGACGATGTCTTTTCACACAGAGCGACTGACATCAATCAAACGAATGTATATTTCCTATTGATCCTGCTTTTTTATTGCATAATGAAACAGTTATAAAAAGAGAGAACGGATGTCAGGTTTGTAAAAAACATGCATTGAACATCCTACAAGTAGGAGAGGTCGGGTTTCCGTTCCTTTTTTTCTTATTCTCTGAACAAATAAAACCTGTTTAAAGCTTAAATCTTGGGGCTAGTTATCGTAAACAATTTTTATATTGCTATGTTTCAGGAAGTATGAGAGGTCATCAAATGTAAAAGTTAATACATTTAATTGGCTCTCTTTTATAACCCTTTTTAGGCTATAGTAGCTTATTTTCAACCCTGTTAATCGAGTTCAATCAAATCAGCTAATTTGGTTACTACATGACAATAACTCTAACTCACTATCACCAGCACTATCAAACCCGTAGATTCATGGCCCTATCCTTAGCTAATGTTTTCCAATAATTCCCTGTATAATTTACTTCCCTCAAATCATAGTTAATTTTATCCGCCCATCTCATTCTTGGTCTACCAACTGGGTGTTTTCCCACTGGTTTTCCTACAAGAAGCTTCCAAGCACATCTTTCATTCCCATTCGTGCCACATGCCCTGCCCATCATGGTCTACGAGACTTAACTGTTCTTATTATATCTGGCTTCCTATAAAGACCATGTAGTTCACTAGTTGAATGCAGGCTTTCACGGCCGGTAATCGTAATGTTGAGTGATTCCGGGTTATGTGGCCGTGGTCCATAGTTGGTGTTGATACCAGACGTTTCGCCCTCAACTGCGGAGGGCATCTTCAGTGGCGAATGCTTCTATGCGTGTTTCCTGGTCGGAAGATCTACTTAGAATGAGCGCTGTGGACGTAGAGGACGTTGTATTGGTGGGGGGTGCAGGGTGAGTGGGCGTGTCTCTTGCTGATTGACTAATAGTCGTCTCCTTGTTGTCACTGGTGTTAATGCATTTATTTTCTAGTGTATGAAACCAGGCCTTAGACAGTTTGATACCTTCTTCTTTTGCTTGTGTATTTCTATAGCCTCTCGGTATAATCTAGGGAAATAGTAGGAAGTTGTGGCTAAAACTTGTGTATCGTCGAATAGAATCTGGTGTCCATTCGTAATGGCATGTTCTGCTACAGACGACTATTAGCCAATCAGCAAGAGACACGCCCACTCACCCTGCACCCCCCACTAATACAACGTCCTCTACGTCCACAGCGCTCATTCTAAGTAGATCTTCCGACCAGGAAACACGCATAGAAGCACTCGCCACTGAAGATGCCCTCCGCAGTTGAGGGCGAAACGTCTGGTATCAACACCAACTATGGACCACGGCCACATAACCCGGAATCACTCAACATTACATGTAGTTCACTGTTATGCAGTCTTCTCCATTCACCTGTTTGTTCATCTGTCTTTGGTAAAAAAAAGAACTTTATTCCCAAATACTCGTAATCTTCTTTCCTCCTTTAAAGTAAGAGTCCATGTTTCACATCCATGTAATATAACTGGTAGAATAATTTTTTTATATATTTTTAGTTTAACTTTTTTTTTAATATAGTTGGGACGTCAAGAGTCTCTGCAATGCATAATAACACGCATTTTCAGAATTAAGCCTATGTTTAATTTATTTGTGCATCTCATTCCTGTTTGTGATTATTCTTCCTAGGTATTTGAATTCAGCCACTTCCACAAAAATTTTCCTTATTTGTCATTAACTGTCCACTTCCATTAAATAATGTATTTCTGTGTGTGATCTTATATTTAGTTTTATTGGTATTTACTTCCAGTCCCAATTTCTTAGTGTTACTCAATGGTGTGTGCGTGTTGTACTTTAGTATCTCTTCGCCATCGCCCAATTAATATCGATTGTTTATTAGTTTTAGCGAATTCCGAAGTAATTGAGATTGACTTATAATAAAGTTTTTGAAATAAAGATTGCAGATCTTCACCGATCCTATTTAGTAGACACACAAAATGACCATGACCAATGTATTCTTCATCTATACGAGTCATAGGCATATAGGCCTGTTACGATCTCACTGATGAATTTCGTGCCCAGCGCTTCCTTGGACGACCCAGAGATCTCTTCCCTGTTGGACTTACATAACTACATATGATATTAAAATTTTAAGAAATATAAAACAGTATCTACTTATCTCGATCTTCTTGGTATAAATGAGCTAAAAGACAAAATTCGTTATTGTGAGTAATCCGTAAAAGAATACCCGCCACGTGTTGTTATGCTTGCACAGGAATCCACGTACTTCACTCGATCTTCTTGGCATCAATAAAAAATAAAAATGGTTATTGTGAGTTATCCGTAATAGATAAACATATGATGTCGCGGACGTTTTGTAGAGCTTTATGAGATATTCAATTCTGTGCACATTAATTTTGTGTATTTGTTATGATTTAGGCAGCGTAAGCCATTTAAGCGTCCAAAAAGCTACTTTTTTCACGTTTTCCACTACAAAGGGCGATTTTTAAGCGTGTAAAAGATGAGTATCACACCCCTCTTATTGCCTATGTGCATTCCTGGAATCTCCTTAACATTTTGAAAAAAGCCCCATCACAATCGGATCAACGGTATGGCCGCGCATAAAGTACGAAGAAACAAGCAAACAAACATTCCATTTTTTTTTATATATAGATAAACCATGTTCTAGATATAAATATTTTATTATTTTTTAATATTTTGCACTTTCTTTATGAATCCAATATTTTTATTATCATTGTTATCAGTAATTTAACAAGAGGTTGTGTTTTTCTGAAAAAGTACGAGCGAAAAAGTCGCGAGTGATTTTGTCTAATGAAAAACTTAACCTCGCGTTGGATTTGGAGTGACTATTTAGCGAATAATATAACATCAGAAGCTTAAAATAATTATAATGTTTAATATTTACCAAATGTGAGGTTATGTATTCCGATCTTACTTCCGGACGATTTCTAAGTCGGTTGTATAGTTATAAGTAGCATATCTTTACTGTTAAATCTCTTAGGGCTTGGGTAAAATCAATAACAGATGATCGTATGAGAAATAATAATTAACAATAATGCAGATTCATTTATACAACATTTAATAATTTTTTAGAGCAACACATTTGTTTGTGTAATTTTTGAAGTTGTTTTCTTTTGGCATTTCTTACTGTGCCATATCGATCGTACTTCTTTGAATCGATATCCTTGTCAAAGAAGTTAATTTGCGGAGATATCTCTCATTACAAACACAAGAGGTAATTTTATCAACAGGAGGAGGCAAAATTATGTCTACGATATAAAGTTATTGTTATTATTATTAGTATTATTAATATTATTATCATAAGTAATGCGACATGATTTCCAAATTATCGATAAATTCATGACTTACGAAGGGAGGAGTGAATTTATCTAGATAATTTGGAAATCAAGAGTGGTATTTGTAAGGACTATTTAACGAATAAAATAAGTTGTTTACTCACAAATCATTATTTAAATATAGTTATTTTAAAATATTTATATAGTTAATGTAAACGGCGATGTTTGAAAACAAATGAGAAACGTTTGTTATGCTTAATTTCTTCATCACCGCAACCAGATCATATTATTTATTGCCAAAGGATCGCAATATTGTAAGAATGTACCCTAGTAGAGAAAAAAATGAAACGCATCAAACTATTTATTACCAACATTATACGTTATTAATTAATTTCTAATGTCCTATGATGTAACTATGTCAATTTTTCTGTGGAACGAAAAACCTGGGAAATAATACGTTTAAGAAAGTGAAAACAGTGTTTTTTTTTTGTGGTATAATCAATTGCTACAAATGTTTTTATGTTATATCCCGCAAACACTATCTGGTTACATTCGTGCACTATATGTACTATCTGGTAGCCACATTTATTCTAGAATTCTTACATCTTAATATATGAACTGTTATATTCAACGTATTTCTTAGAGAATCAGTCACTGCAAAATAATGCTCTGACCTATTCAGAATGTTAAAAAGGAGGAGCTTGATTTTTAAAGCGATAAAATTAAACTGATAAAATCGAGGTGAAAAACGACAGTTTTGATTATAAATCAAAATTCATTGAAATGCCGATTGATCACTTATTCCCATTTGGGGCACGAGTTAAATAGTCGTTCTAATAGTTTTTTTATCTTTCCTTGTCATCTACATATTGTGTAACCTATGTATGTTATGTATTATTAATAAAGTTGTAGATAATTCTTAATTATTATTATAATTATTTAGTGGCGCAGAGCTACGGGACTTGCGCCGATTCGAGTCCCCATGGGGGAAGAAATTTTCTCTTGAAATTTCGGCCAGTATGGGACCGGTGCTCACCCAGCATCGGAGGTATTTGGCTAGCTACAATAAGTAGCGGCTCCAGGTTGAGAAGACCAGCTATAACGGCTGGGGACCCGACATGCTGACCACATGTCACCTCTACACTGGCTAGATGATCATCTATATCTGTGATTAACACGTGTGGATGTGAGGCCAGCAACCGGATGGTAGGGCAAGGGTCTTTTAGAACTGTCGCGTTTGGAGTTTGGGCTATAATTTAACCCTGGTGACGTGGAAGAGAGGACTTTATGGTCTTAACTGTCCATCGCCGTGGCGTAGTCGGTAGAGTCCCTATCTTCTACTCCGGCGACCTGGGTTCGATTCCTGGCGGGGTAGGGTATTTTAAATCTCCACCTTGGGTCTGGGTGTGTGTGTCCTGTCCTTGTGCCTATGTGAGAATTAAAGAAAGTTAACAAACAGGTAAAAAAAAAAGAAAGAAAAAGTAAAACAAGAAGGAAACTAGTATAAACGAAAAAAAAAAGTCCGTAGCCGTGGCGTAGTCGGTAGAGTCCCTACCTTCCACTCTCGCGACCCGGGTTCGATTCCCGGCGGGGTAGGGGATTTTTAATCTCCACCTTGGGTCTGGGTGGTGTGTGCCTTGTCCATGTGTCTATATGTGAGAATAACAGAAAGTTAATAAAAAGGTAAAACACGAAGGAAAACAGTGTTTAACAAAAAGGTAAAACAAGAAGGAATAAAAAAACCTCCCCCAGGTAAAATAAGTAGAACGTTATTGTATCCCCTATAATCCGGTATCTGAGTATGATATGTCTTCCTCCATATATAGTCGTAATCCTTCAAACATCTAAAACCATTGGCGTCACCGGATGAATGATAATGATGTAACATCTGAGGTCATTTTAGCTTGAATGTATCTGTCTTAACAATCTGAGAGAACACCTTAACTAGGAAACTGACTCAATGGTAAACGAACCGGGAAAACTATTACAGTTTCAGAGAAACAATTACATTAACATTTCTGGATTTCAGTTTACGATGTTAACACAATAGAACAACATTCTTTGCCTCTCTGGATTGATCAAAGATAACGCCTCCGTCAATAAACTCGACAGTTAATGTTGCAAATTGAGACCCAATTTTATATCAGTACTTACTTTGATTCTTTGGACATTCAGAAGTTTACATTTTAATTATATCTGGATTTGGGATAATTTCTCATATAGGAATTAGTATTCTCTAGAAAAATAAATAAAAAGAAAATAAACTTCTAAAAGTGCAAATTAATAATAGCGATAGAACAACAACTATAGCTGCAAAGAGACCAGCCTTTTGGATTAGTGGTCAGCGTTTCTGACTACAGTTCATGAGGTCCTGGGTTCGATTCCCGGTCAAACCATAGACTTTTTTCTTAAAGGGAATTATTCTTTGGTGCTCATGGGCTGTAATTTAGGTTAAGTTTAGGTTAAGAACTCTTCTGGCGCTTCATTATCATTTATCACCCATCACATCGGGATAACGTAACTCCGCTTTTCAGGTGCCCCAATCTAAGAAACGGATTACAATTCCAAGGGAGAAAGCCAGAAATGTCATAAAAGAAGACAACCTGGTGGCATTAGAAAAAAAATAGCTGCAAAGAAATTCCCAAATTAATTTACCCGAAAAATGTATTCTCTAGCCGCGTTTGAGTCACATTGTAATTGTAATATTCGGGAATTAACCCATTCGCTTCAAGTTTAAATGCTCAATGCATTTCCCCAGAAACCGGATTTAAGTTACCGTAAATTGTATTGTCTATTGTCAGACATTCAAAACAAACAAAATATAACGGTACTTGAGATCACAATAAGGGCGAAGGCCAAAACACATACCTCTGTTATTCATAAATGTTAACAAAATATTACCAAGATATGTACAAAATACTGCAAAATATATAACAGCAGAGTTAAGCGAGTGTACCTCGTCTTTTGAGATGAAGGCCATTTCAATGCCGGCGAATCTACCTCGTCTTTTGAGGCGAATGGGTTAATCAGTAGCAACAAACTCGACTATTACTCTTCTTGTCCATCAGAGTTTAATCTCTCACCATATAGGTACGTATTTTTACTTGCTACACGCCCTTATATCCATCCATAGTAATTCTGTCCGAGGGCAGGTCCTTCACTGCAATCATAGCATTTTCATGCTATGCTTGCAGCTTTACATGGGAATTGTAGGTGTGGTAGCTTCCCGTTGCTTTCCACACCGGTGAAGGATGATGATGAAGATGATAATGATAAGGATGAAAAGATGTTGATGACGGCCATATGATTTCGGAGACCGTTTGGGCCTTAAAGTTTTCCTGACATTCGTCTTACAGGTGAGGGAAAACTCCGATAAAAACCTCACCCAGAAAAACTGCCCCGACCGGGGATCGAACCCGGGCCCGCTGCGTGACAAGGCAGCACGCTACCTCGAGACCACAGCGGTGGACAAGCCCTTATATGGGAGAGGGATTTTAAAATGGGATCCCATACATATTTTTTTGGCCATACAAGAACATGCAGGGCCTCCCCGAATGAGTGATCAGTTCAATCCAAAGCCTCCTCTACATAACACGAATATTTTGAACCAAACACACCATACACTAACATTTTCATATTAAATATGGCGAATATCGTAATGATGATTATGATAAACATATCCATCTGGGCCAAGGATAAAGATTCGAGAATGTAGTATGCTGCTTGTTAGACGGCTACCTGTTTTCGCCAGCTAAAGATGTTGCGCGGACGAAGAAAAAATCCATTAATCGCAAAATTTTAAATTTATTAATTTAATAGGCCTATTAATTGAAGGGTTCGGGTTCAGATAGTGTTACTTACTTACTCACTGGCACTATCGAACCCGTAGGTTCATGGCCGTGCGGACATAAACTCTCCATATATCCCTATCCTGAGCCGATGTTTTCCATTCATCCCCTGTATGATCTAGTTCCCTCAAATCATAGTTAGTTATTCTCCCACCTCATTCTTGGTCTACCAACTGGGCGTTTTCCCTCTGGTTTTCATACAAGAAGCTTCCATGCACGTCTTTCATTCCCCTTTCGTGCCACATGTCCTGTCCATCGCAGTCTACGAGACTTAACTGTTCTCATTATATCTGGCTTCCTATAAAGACCATGTAGTTCATTGTTATGTAGTCTTTTCCATTCACCTGTTTGTTCATCTCTCTTTGGTCCAAACATTTTCCTAAGTACTTTATTCTCAAATACTTGTAATCTCCTTTCCTCCATTAAAGTAAGAGTCCATGTTTCGCATCCAGATAATATAACTGGTAGAATAATAGTTTTATATATTTTCAATGTAACGTTTTTTGAAAGGATTTGGGACATAGTGTTATGCTACATAATATTAAAACTGAGATATAATAATAATAATAATAATAATAATAATAATAATAATAATATTTTTATTTTACCTGGCAGAGTTAAGACCCCAAGGCATTATACTTTGAAAATCAGAAAGTATCAATGAAACAGAGAAATATAGACTTATAACAAACATAGATGAATTACTCTGTCATTGAGAAAATTTGACAATACTTGAACAGTGAGAAGAATGAACGATCAGAGCTCTGTATCTCAATTGTTTTTCCATAATGTAGCATAGAGCTGTCTGGTCGCAAGCCCTTGAATTATCAAATTTTAATAATTGGTTATAATATATAATAATCAATATTTAATAAAAGTTTCAGGACATTTGTCTTGCAGGTGAGGAAAACCCCAAAGAATTCATAACTCGAAACTTGTCCTATCTGGGGATCGATATGCATGTATAATATAGAGTAGGCCTGTAGGATGGAAGAGATCAGGTCTCGCTTGTTTTAGGTGGGGTATGGAAAATACCGATCATTACGTTATGCATTTATGTCCGAGCTCAGAATACGATACATTTATACAAGGAAATTACAACGATTTGGAATATTGCGGGAAAGATTTGCGAGTTCAAATAGCGATAGATTGGCATGGTACGAGTTAATAGTAAACCCAGAAAAATGGATAAAAGTGGGCAGATTTCTGGACAAGTTTCGGAAAGTAATAACAATTATTTGTGAATAAATAAATATGTAAACAAAGTTCTACAATAATTCTACTAAACTTAATTGTTTAACCTTAGAGGACGAAGACGGCCTACAACTCAATGGTATTAATGAGCTGTTAGTTTATGCCGATGATGTAGTATTATTAGGCGATAGCGAGGAGATACTAAAGGCTAACACGCACACTCTATTCAATTACAGTAATATATTGGGACAGAAAGAACTAAATAGGCCCTATACCAACTGGGCGTTTTCCCTCTGAGTTTCCTACAAGAAGCTTCCATGCACGTCTTTCATTATCCATCGCAGTCTATGAGACTTAATTGTTGTTATATTTGTCTTCCTATAAAGACCATTTAGTTCACTGAACTGGAAACGGTAATTTGAGGCAGAATGGCGAGCTGTTATTCAGGAGGTCAAGGCTAAACTCTAAGAGCTGTAGTACCAAAGAAGATGATGGTGTGCATTTCTTTGTGATTTAACAAATTGCTCATTTCCCAAAAGTTTGAAATATTGAGATATTGGTACTTTTTTTTTACTTAGGATTGCAGTTAGAAATGCAAGGAAATGCCATTGAAAACACAAGGTATCAAAACAAATATAGATTTAGGAGAATTCAACCTTGCAATTTAACATTTTTTTGTTTGATCTTGATCACGTTATGAGACTTCGAGACTCACTGAACCCCCTCGCTCCAGTTATCACCAATGGATCGAGACCCATATGTTGTGAAACACCGATATAAGTTTTGCTAGAATAGAATCGGGTGGGACTCTCTACTGTGAAATATTTGATTCCGGTCTATCCGGAAACCAGCAACAGTTTTTTTTATAATTAGATTGGTTGCACTGTCGATTCGTCACCTGTCTTTTGTTTATCGATATTTAGTTTCAAGGTTACTATTTTCCGTATATCCTGGTTCGATTATTTTGCCTAGAGCAAGATTGTGAAATTTGTTATAAAACGTACTTTCAAACACGTTACGTTCTAAAGTTTCAGTAATGCATTTAAGACCTTCAAGAAAGTACGTTAATAGCATAATGTTAATTATTGAAGTAAGTGAGGCGAAACATTATGTTCTTACCTCATGTTTCACGGTTTTTAATGTCTACTTTATCTCGTTGAAAAATGTTGTAGATCCATTAATAGTAACTGTAATTATAATTTATAATATCTATCTAAACACTAAGAAATTGGGACTGGAAGTAAATACCAATAAAACTAAATTTATATTCACACACAGAAATACATTATATAATGGAAATGTACAACTAATGACAAATGAAGGAAATTTTGAAGAAGTGGCTGATTTCAAATACCTAGGAACAATAATTACAAATAGGAATGAGATGCACAAAGAAATTAAACATAGGCTCAATTCTGGAAATGCGTGCTATTAGGCCTATGCATTGCAGATACTCTTGATGTCCCAACTCCTTTCAAAAAACGTTAAACTGAAATTATATAAAACTATTATTCTACCAGTTATATTATATGGTGCGAAACATGGACTCTTACTTTAAGGGAGGAAAGGAGATTACAAGTATTTGAGAATAAAGTACTTAGGAAAATTTTTGGACCAAAGAGAGATGAACAGACAGGTGAATGGAGAAGACTACATAACAATAAACTACATGGTCTTTATAGGAAGCCAGATATAATAAGAACAGTTAAATCTCGTAGACTGCGATGGGCAGGACATGTTGCACGTATGGGGAATGAAATACTTGCATGGAAGCTTCTTGTAGGAAAGGCAGAGGGAAAACGCCCAGTTGGTAGGCCAAGAATGAGGTGGGAGAATAACATTAACTACGATTTGAGGGAAGTAGATTATACAGGGAATGATTGGAAGGCATTAGCTCTGAATAGGGATGTATGGAGAGCTTATGTCCGCGCGGCCACGAACCTACGGGTTTGATAGTGCCAGTGAGTAAGTAAGTATATAATTTTAGGCGTAAATAAAATCCTCAAATTTGGAGCCCTACTTGTCAGTTGTAACAGACTACGAATGAGTAGTCTTAAAAGTTTGAATTTAACATTTTCAGGAAGAAGTAAAAGTATTTCAAGGTGATTTTTGATATGTATAAAGTAGTTTAATAGGACTTACACAGTTATAACGGATTAGTTGAATATAATTTTATTGTGAAACGTCCCATTAAGATAAGTAACTGGATTATCCCTCTCTTATCAACTGGATGTTTATCAGCAATTACAGCAATCAAACTGTGGATTAAGTAGGTTTAAGTATATCTACGGGTGTCCAAATTATTTAGATAGAACATGCGGCACGAACAGGGAATTTAAGAGTACGTAAACGACTTGTATGAAAATCAAAAGGGGAAAGCACTCATTAGGTAGGCCAAGAAATGAAGTAGAATAATAATATTATGCACTATTTGAAAGAGGTAAATAATATTTTTCCTTTTGTTAATTCAGTTGTGTGATATAGGGACACATACTTGTAATGGTAGGATTTCGTTGATTTTTTTTTAGATAACTAGGAGAAGGTAGTCAGGAATCAGGAAGCTTTGCATTATACTACGGGGGTGCAGAAAGATTTGAATTTGGTTGGAACGGGTTTTTTAGTTCGATGGAGGATCCTGTCCGCTATCCGAGATCGGCCATCAACATACGGGTTCAATAGTGCCAGTGAGTTAGTTTAGTTTTAGTTAGTTAGTTAGTTTGGATTGGAGCACTGGGTCTTAACCATGAGCCAGGAACGAAGTATAGAGACGTCAGAAATGAGGTTTCTGAGGAGTGTGGCTGGCTATACAATAACAGATCGAAAACGAAATGAAAATATACGAAGTATACATTGGAGTATACATCACCGTACACAACAACAACAACGAGTAGCGGAAGCTCAACCCGCAGAAGATGGAAGATAACTTCCGAAAGCGCTCCAGTTAATTTTATATACAATATATTTTAACAAAGTTGAGGACGACGGCACCTACCAACAGGTACATTTTAATTTTTAACTTTCATCATATGACTTCAACTCAACGGAATTTGATATGAATTTTACTAGTATTGAATATACGAAGTGAACTAAATATATTCAAACTATTAGATAGAATTGCACAATACAGAGATGAATAGATGGACCGCACCAATAGAATGGATAACAATAGAATTTCAAAACAGATTCTTCATTACAAACCATTAGGAAGAAAACATATTGGAAGATCCAGTAAAAGATGGACAGATCAATTCTAGCATGAGATCGGAACAGACCTTAAGGTCTAACCCTTGATGCTGTTGAGTTTGGAAATAAAATTTTCCGCCCCGAGAATGGAAGAGACACCTGCAAGGTGAAGTGAGAAGATGGCTAAATCTACCGAATATCCAGTATGCTATTGAGAGAGAAGCCCTGTTTTACAACCCTCAGAGCCAGAGAAAAAGAGGAAGATCACGACTGTCATTGAGAAGGAATGTGGAGGAAGCCAGATGGGAAGTAAATACACGGGGAGAATAGAAGGTTTTCTCTGTGAATAGGAAGCTGCTTCATTGAGGCCCTATGCTTTGAATAAGAGCAACAGCAGATAAAACTGCTACTATTCTAGTCAAGGGAAATGTAACAAATGAAAGTATGCTTGTGATGATAGTAGAGTAGTTATAGATGTCCAAATAATTTCATAACGTTCCCACACTGGTCATATTATTGCGTCACGATCATACGTACATGTGGAGAAAGGAAGATGCACCTGCAACAACGAGTCGTGTACAAAACTTAGCGTTAATCACGTCAGCGCTAAAACTTTCGCTCTTGTCTGTTATTATACTGTGGTTAAGTGTAATTTATAGAAAAACCACTCATTCACCGCGAAAACTAGCAAACACGTGTTGAATTTGAGTTTAATTGGGATATTCTTGTAATTTCATTGATTATCGTAATTATGTTTACATATAACACATGGTTGTAATTATTTTATTAAAATCCGAGATGAACCCTTGAAAATATGACATATGCCGGTATTGTTGTGTATATTCATATATCGATGATGTTTCAAGCGGCATGAGGAAAGAAAGGATTGAAGTATGGAGATTGGAATGACAGAGAGGTGTGGAGGAGAATGACTTTAGTTTAATAGGGAGCAGGAAGACGTCGCGAAGCGTTGTAAAACCTGATGATGATGATGATGATAATAATAATAATAATATTAATAATAATCATATTTCTTATTAGGAATATTCCACAATACAGTGTTTCTCCTTCAACCCAAAGTAATTTTTCGCAGAGGTTCCTGTCTAAAGCATCTTCTTCCCACAAATATCTAGCTTCCATACTTCTCCTCATTCGATCTATCCAACGTTCTCTAGGTCTGCTTCTTTAATAATAATAACAACAATAATAATAATAATAATAATAATAATAATAATAATAATAATAATAATAATAATAAGGTAAAGGTATCCCACTACAGGCCTCAGGAGGCCTTTGGGGAGTAGGAGGTTAAGGCTCCCACTTTTCTGGACAATCGGCACTTGATGTCAGCCGGGTTGTCAGCCCTGCGTGACGGACGTCTTTACACCAGAACAAGCGTCTGGTACTCATTTCCGTTAGAAGCTGAATCGACCCCAGGTCCATAGTGCCGCCAGAAGGTTTGGGTCAGTTTAAAAATCCTGAACCCCACCGGGACTCGAACCCTCGACCTTCCGACTTGTAGCGCAGTGCCTTAACCACTACGCTACGGCGTGCCCCTATAATAATAATAATAATAATAATAATAATAATAATAATAATAATAATAATAATAATTGGGGTTAGAGAAAGGAAGGGAAGAGGTAGACCAAGGTAAAGTTGAAGGGATGGAGTAAGTAGTTATATGGAAGCAAGGTATATTATGGAATAAGATGAAATAGACAAAGATCTCTGACGTCAAATCACTATGGATTGAAGGAAAATCACTTTTAAGGTAGAATAATAATACTTACTTACTTACTCACTGGCACTATCGAACCCGTAGGTTCATGGCCGCGCGGACATAAGCTCTCCATACATCCCTATCCTGAGCCAATGATTTCCAATCATTCCCTGTATAATCTACTTCCCTCAAATCATAGTTAATGTTGTTCTCCCACCTCATTCTTGGTCTACCAATTGTCTAATAAGTTTTATTTTCCTTCTCCACACGTCTCTCCACTCAATTTCCTCCAGTCCTCTTGTTCTCATTCCCGTTTTTATTTCTTGCATTCACGAGTTTCGAGGTCTTCCTTTCCTTCTTCTTTCAGATGGAGATCATTCCAATGTATTTCTGGGTAACCTTTCTTCTTGCATTCGTCATACACGCCCATACCAATTTAATTGCTAATCTTGCATCCATAGTAATTCTGCCCGAAGGCAGGTCCTTCACTGCAATCATAGCATTTTCATGCTATGCTTGCAGCTTTACTAGGGAAGTGTGTAGGTGTGGTAGCTTCCCGTTGCTTTCCACACCGGTGAAGGATGATGGCGATGATGATAATGATAAGGATGATGATGAAGATGATGGCCATATGATTTCGGGGACCGTTTGGGCCTTAAAGTTTTCCTGACATTTGTCTTACAGGTGAGGAAAAACCCCGATAAAAACCTCACCCAGAAAAACTGCCCCGACCGGGGATCGAACCCGGGCCCGGGCAGCACGCTACCTCGAGACCACAGCGGTGGACTTGCTAATCTTAATATATAAAAATTACGTGCCACGTTGTTCCTATAGTATATGTGTAATTATTATAATATTTATAAAGGTTCCGGTCGGCCTCAAATTTCTTAAAAAGTTTTATCTTTGAGGGGGGGGGGTAGAATTTAAGTTGGAATATATCTAACTTGCAATTGTCAATAATTGCAATTTTTAGGCTGTAGCGATGGAACCCTAAACTACTGAACCGATTTTAATAAAATTTTGCACACTGTGTGCTGTTTGATCCAACTTGAGACCTACGGTTGTTTATAACTAAATTTATGGTCGCGTTATTTTTATTGCAGTTTATTTGTTTATTATTTAACAAAGAGTTATAATTATCTGTGAGTTCCATACGATTCTAACAGATGACGGTGTAAGGTAATTGGTTTATTATTTAACCAGGTGGCTGTGCTTTTTGTTGCAACCGCGAATTTCAATTGAATTACAAATATTATTTCATAATTTAAGTGCGTTTGTGTTTATTTTATTTTCAATATATTGATAATAATATTAATTTCGTGGTAAGTATTAGTTTTAAGTAATCTGGCTGAAAGACAGCAACTTAATTTAAATTTAACTGGACCGAGAAGGGACATTGAACAATATGGCGAATCAGTTCTAGAGACCATGAATGATAAGATATCAAGTGAATTTCCGCTAATTGGTATAGGCCTATGTGACATAAATCTTACATTTAAGAAGAATGTCAATTTAAAAACATATGAAGGTCCTAAGGAACGGAATAACAGAATTGTAAGTAAGTCTGTTAGTTATAATAATATGCCTAATATTACAGAAAAAATCCCCATGCCTCAATTAAATTAAAAACTAGATGACTATAATATATCACAAGATGATATTACTATACAGAGACTTCTTGATGATGATGAGAATCCAAACTGCCAACAAGTTCGTAGAAAAAAACGAAAGTATAATGAAATCAGCAAGCCTCCTCAAAATATTCCATCAATAAATGTATATAATCCTTATGATACACTTATGGATGATACTGAGAATGCAGACAACATAAATTCATCTCAATCAACAAAACCACTTCCACATAAAACCATCACCCATATTTATACCGGGTGTAGTTAACGTACTAGAACTAAAAAATTGTGTAAAACAAAAACTTTCTGATTTAGATTTCTCACTTAGTTTACTACAATATAATTTAACGTTTACCTTAGCCATAGCAACGCGTGGCCGGGACTTTATATATATATAAAACAAAGTCGGATTAGTTACACTATTTATAACTCAAGAACGGCTGGACCGATTTTTATGATCTTTGATATGTTGGATTTGCGGCCCGAATAGCAGATAACTATTAAAACATCGGAAAAATTAACGTAAAAATATTTAAAGGCGATACGACGTTCGCCGGGCCAGCTAGTATCTTATATAATCTACTATTGAATATCTAATATTCATTTTCTTTCTCGTAAGACAGTATTTCTAATTTTTTTCTGATTTTGAACATCTTGTTGCTCTCCTTAAGAAATCCATTTTCATCGACATAAGTTTTTGTTCTAAGTTTTTGTTGAATTTCCAAACTTCAGCTCCCTCACTATTGAATCATATATTTGTAACTTATTTTTTCTGGTTATATGTCTGTTCCTTAAGACTCCATTTATTATTGCAGTTATTGTCCTACCTTTATTTATTCTCGTCTTAATATCACTTTCTTGTTTATCCTATTTATCCACTTTTACTCCCAGATACTCAAATTCTTCACATCCTCTGATATACCCCTTCTGATCTTCTAACATTAAATCTGCGGTTTCTGCTCTACTTCCCATAAAAATGTTTTTTTTTCTAAATTTATTTTCAATGCATATTTCAATATGTATAATAATAATAATAATAATAATAATAATAATTAATAATAATAATAATAATAATAATAATAATAATAATAATAATAATAATCCAAAATGGCTATTAATTGCTATCTATTTTTTAAGAGTAAAGTTGATTTCAAATACATAGGAACAATAATTCACAAACAGGAATGGGATGCACAAAGAAATTATACATAGGCTCAATTCTGGAAATGCGTGCTATTATCCATTACAGAGACTCTTGACGTCCCAACTCCTTTCAATAAAACGTGAAGCTGAAAATATATAAAACTATTATTCTACCAGTTATATTATATGGATGCGAAACATGGACTCTTACTTTAAGGGTGGAAAGGAGATTACGAGTATTTGAGAATAAAGTTCTTAAGAAAATTTTTGGACCAAAGAGAGATGAACAGACAGGTGAATGGAGAAGACTACATAACAATGAACTACATGGTCTTTATAGGAAGCCAGATATAATAAGAACAGTTAAGTCTCGTAGACTGCGATGGGCAGGACATGTAGCACGATTGGGGAATGAAAGACTTGCATGGAAGCAGCATGTAGGAAAACCAGAGGGAAAGGGCCCAGTTGGTAGACCAAGAATGAGGTGGGAGAATAACATTGACTATGATTTGAAGGTAGTAGATTATACAGGCAATGATTGGAAAACATTAGCTCATGATTGGGATGTATGGAGAGCTTATGTCAGCGCGGCCATGAACATACGGGTTCGATAGTGCCAGTTAGTTAGTTATGGTTATTTGAAACAGTAGTATTTAAAGCAACGATAATAGTGTAAGTTCTTTGCCAATTTTAAGTACGAGGAATCTGAGTTAGGGCGCGGCAATGAACGTGGTGTAGATAATCGTGACTAGATCGAAGTCCTAGTTTCGATTGATTCCTAAAATAGACATAACTAGATAATATAATTAGTCTTTCTACGATAATTGTTTTAACTAATATGGTTACACTCTAGTTACAACTAGGTCTGTTAAAAAAATAAGTGAAATTTATGAACCCGGGGCTCCGGAATTGGAAGTTATAATTAATTATGGCCCAATATGATTAGTAGCTCGGATTAGTGACATTTCCCCTGAAGCAGAGTGAATGTTGACTGCATACACTCTCCAGGACACTTGATGGCGCGACCTACATTCAACCTGCTCGCCTGTTACCAAATATGTTATCTCATTTGTTTTATTAACTTTAATCACTTGATATGATTTCTAGACGGGCAGAGTTCATATCGCAGAATGACCTCTAGTTTTCTATAGTATCTAAAGAAAATACAAGATTGTAATTTCTTAAAAAATGTTCTAACCTCAACTCCATCATTACCCTAAGGTAAATATATTAATTGGTATTCATCGTATAATTTAACATATTTATACTATTATTATCATTATTATTATTATTACTATTATTATTATCTTAATTATAATAATTGGTATTATCATCCTATAAAATGTTGTTTGTAAATGGAATTTACATTTAATTTACATTAAATTTAGAACCAGCACAGATACAAATAATTATTTGACAATATAGATAATACTAATTATAAAGAGTTAATAATATATTAAATATAATTACGCTATTTACAAGATTCAGAGATTAACATGAGCAATACTGTAATTATATATATATATATATATATATATAGTAATTCTGCCCGAAGGAAGGTCCTTCGCTGCAATCATAGCATTTGCATGATATGCTTGCAGCTTTATTGCGGAATTGTAGGTGTGGTAGCTTCCCGTTGCTTTCCACACCGGTGAAGGATGATGATGATGATGATAATGATAAGGATGACGATGATGGCCATATGATTTTGGGGATAGTTTGGGCTTTAAAATTTTCCTGACATTTGTCTTACAGGTGAGGAAAACCCCGATAAAAACCTCACCCAGAAAAACTGCCCCGACCGGGGATCGAACCCGGGCCCGCTGCGTGACAAGGCAGCACGCTACCTTGAGACCACATTTGTGGACTATATATATACACACACACACACACACACACATATTAGCAACCCGGCAACGTTGTCTTGCCCGAACGTTCAATTCTCGTGTCATGGCCGGACGATAAAAAAGTTACTTTTTTACCATACAATTCACTAATTAAGATGTAATTAGATATTATTAAGTAAGTCCGCAAGAAAACTCCTCAATGCCAACTGTTGTGGCTCAAGAAGCGTGCATGATGAAGTCACATTGTTGTCGTGTGGAATATGTCGATAATACAGACGACTACATGTCTGACATAAAAAATATTATAACCCGATCACAGAGCCACTACCGAGTCCAATTGTGAATCTAAACCATCTAGGAATCCACTGAAACACACAACAAATTTCATCAAAATCGACCCAGTCGTTTAGGCAGTTTTTAATTTCGGACTTCAAGTAAATCTGCACTTCTAATTGTCGGATTTTGCTCATTTTTGGACAATACCTATCTCTGTTTGTTTTAATGGGATGTACTAAATTTCGTTGTGAAACGTTATAAAATGAGACCGCTAGAGCGATTTTTAAATTTTCAGTTTGGGTGAACTACTACACTTAATGGTTTTAGAGGGTCCAGTTGTCAATCTAAACCATATCAGACGCACGCAAAAAAAAAATTCATCAAAATCGGTCCAGTGACAAATACACGTACAGAAGAATTATATATATATCGATTCCAGCTAGACAGGGCCCAGGAAACGTTTCTGTGTACGTCCA
The DNA here is from genome assembly GCA_030220185.1 of Diploptera punctata. Lineage (NCBI taxonomy): Eukaryota > Metazoa > Arthropoda > Insecta > Blattodea > Blaberidae > Diploptera > Diploptera punctata. Next base: position 759,207 of record JASPKZ010000450.1, read on the forward strand.
GGTCTCTATAGTCCCTGTAGGCGTTAATGAAACTTTTATTGTGGTGTTCTATTGCCATTTTATAGCTTTGCAGCGAACAAAATATACTGTTAATACATTTTTGCACTATGTAACAAATATTGTATACTGACTCATTGTTGTTGTGCATCGTAATTTGACATTCCCGCGTACAATCTTGGTTGCCATGAAAACAAAATAAATCTCAATACTTTATAAATGACCAAATCACTAGTGAGGTAAGTAAAAATATTTATTTTGAAATATTCATAGTGATACGGCAATTTGTATTAATTTCGGTATTATTTCATCACATCCAGCTTTACACGCCTCTTCTATTTCATCATCACTGCACACATCGTCTAAAACGTTCTCCATAATCAGAAATAAATCCCAAATCAAATTGGTTTTACAGTTTTAACAAATATAAGATGGCGACATAACCAACAATGGTTATTTCTCCATAGCCGATTCACCTTCTGAAATCTAACATTTATCTTAAATTATTTTTATTAATATTTTAGCTAATATCTTAATTTTACTAAAATAAATACACATAGTGCAAAAAATAGTATGCAATACTCATGTGGTAAACACATAACGGAATCACGGAGCAAGCGCCTCGTTTTTTTAAACTTTTCCTCGATCCGTATAAAGTGTTTACCACACTCGTATCGTAATATACTGTAAAACGTGTTCAAAGCGGAATCGCATGGGACCAATTTTTTTCCACATTAGACAACATTATGCATTATAAAAAACTAAAACTTGTTAATAATCTTGGATTATAGAGTACCGTATATGTATTTTACGTACCTTGGATTAATTGTAGTTCCGCTGCCTTTGAAAAGTGAAGTATAGTATGTATGAGCGACTTCCACGGTAACGCGCGAAAAAAAAATCCCGTTTCGTCAGCCGTCTCTTAGGTGCGTATCCTGAAATGAAAGTATGCAGTTTCGGTTTCCGCTCACTAACTACACTTTCGTCCACATCCTTTGATTCCCCGCAAATTTCATTCCACACTACATTGTGCCGTCTTTTAAAACTGTCCAGCCAATCTGAAGGTGCCTTTAAATCGTTATTCCATAGGAATTAGGGCATTGGTCAGGAAATTTGGAGATTTATCTTCAATCACTTTCACTTTCTTGTTTAATGACAATGATACATACGTTTTAGCCATATTTATTCCGTAAATTCAGAACGCTCCTCTGAAAGAACTTAAACTAATTTAAGATTTTATAGTGCAATGGTTATTTGTAAGACAGGTATCGGTATTTTACATAATGGGTGTGCAGTGAGGCCGAAATAAAATTTCAGGTACAGGTAGAATATGTATTTCACCCGGCGGCAGGAATCATTCCTTATTGTTTTTGGCCTAACTGGAATTCAATGAAGTGGAAACTAATTTATTTCTCTGTCTTTCCGCTTTATAAAATTATTTTTTCATGAATCCTGTAGGAAATATCCTTCCGTTTCCGCGTTGGACAAATTCCGTTTTATGCAAAATAAATACACGTAAAATTAATATTATTTTGTCTGGACCAATAAATTTGTTCCCATTGAATATATTTCCGCATTATTCACGTTCCGGATTGAACAAGCTTTAGTGTACGGTACTATATTGTCATGAGAGCAGGCTACATCTTTCACTGAAGAAAGAAAAGTTGGGACAATACTCCTGCGATTCATAATAGCATCCCTATTAAAATAGACTATTTAACTCCTGCCACAAATGCTAGTCAATGACCAATCACGTTTCAGTGAATGTTGTTTTACAACCAGTGACAGTCGTGTTTCGCCTCGCTCTTTATCGATTTCTCTTTATCAGCTCCTGCTTTTGTGATAAAGAAAGCTCCTCCTTTTTAATGTTCTGAACAGGTCAAAGCATTATTTTTCTCCAACAAATACATTGAATATAGCAAATAATGAAATGATTCCTTGATTTTACTGAGTTGTTTACTAAAAAAATAAACGAATAACCCGTAATGTTGATTATGATATGTAGTTTGATGTGTTTCATTATTTCACCACTTGGGTGCACTCTTATAATATTGCGATCTTATTTCTCCATAAATAATATGATCAAGCAGCAGTGAATGAACATAACCTCACATTTCTGATTTGTTTTCAAACATAGCCGTTTACATTAAATATATAAATATTTTAAAATAACTATAGTTAAATAATGATTTGTGAGTAAACAGCTTAATTTTATTCGTTAAATAGTCCTAACAAATGCCACTCTTGATTTCCAAATTCTCTAGATAAATTCATTCCTCACTTCGTGAGTCGTGAATGTACCAATAATTCGGAAATCACTCGTGGCATTACTTATGATAAACTATTGTCCAGCTACGTTAATTACTGTATTAACACGTGTTGATATGAGACTAGCAGCCAGATGGTAGGCCTAGGGCCCCTCTAGGTCCTTCGCACCAAGGAGTTAACCAACTTACTGGATTATAAAAGTAATTTGTATGGTTGGTTGCATACACATTGATAGAGCAACATCAGCTGGGGACCCGTCTGACAAGATCCAGTTTGAGTGCCCTCTAGTGGTAAATGAAGGAACAATATATTTAAGAAAGAAGGAATTGTAAATTAAGAAATGTATTTGTACTGCCGGCATTCCAACCCGTTCACCGGCTCTGGTACTCTTTTTTCAGTGCAAAAACGCTCTTTCTCATTATTAAGACCACAAGGGAAACTCAATTAAAATTTTACAAAACAGTAGCCGTTCCAATGTTAACATACGGGTCTGAGACTTGGCCTTTAACGATCTATGATAAAAATAAAATTGAGACAATAGAAATGAGATTTCTCAGATCAGTTGCAGGTGTATCTCTAAGAGATTAAAAGAGAAGTCAAGATATCAGAGATGAATTACAAATATATAATATAAACGAGAGAATACACAGAAATAAACGTAATTGGTTTGAACATATACACAAATAATGCCAAATAATCGTTTATCAAAACAGCTGCTTCATTATAGGCCTCTAGGCCGAAGAAATCTAGGAAGACCAAAATGTCGTTAGAAAGAAGACCTGCACCTGCAGCATATAGTGCACCGGGGAGCGGAACGGGCCAACAGGCCCATACCTTAAAGATGATGATGATGTCTATTCTTTTACTTTAATCGGTTGGCCGTGTAAAAAATACATATCTCCATCTCGGGTGGATGGGTAAAGAGAAATAACTCCAAAATTGTGAAAAATCCTAGCTAGAAAGAGTGATCATTTTTTTCTGTATCATAACTAGAGATGAAACCCCTCCTTGACTAAGGGTCAACCATACAGTAGAGGATACTTTGAACTGTGAACAGCGGTCACATATAAAATAAATAATAGTTTTAAAAAACTAAAACAACACGCTTTATTACAAAACCGAACTAAAAAATGAAACATTATTTTAATTTTATAACACGCTTGGAATAAATTTAAAGTGGTCAACAAAAGAATCATCCCCAACACATCTAGAATAAAACTAGAGTTATATACAAATAAATAATTTAGGAACAAAAGCGTGGGGTGCTCTATATCAATTAATATATTTGATAATAATCAGAAATTGGTAAAAGTAAAGTTTCTAAGAAGAAAACATAAAACCATAAAAAGCACCCCACGCTTTTGTTGCTAAAATTATTTGTTTTTTTGTAGATAACTCGTTTTATTCTAGATGTGTTGGAGATGATTTTTTTTGTTGACCACTTTAATTTCTAATGAAGCGTGTTGTTTTAGTTTTTTTAACTATTTATTTTTTAGTTTGGTTTTTTAATGAAGCGTGTTGTTTTAGTTTTTTAGAACTATTATTAATTTTTTTTTTATTTTTAGTTTAATTGATTGTCATAAACCGGAATCCCATGAAAATTTTATTGCTTACGATATTTTTAATGTCTAGGCACGAATATATTTATATATTTTTAAAATTATTATCTAACATTATTATAATATTTTTGAATATTTTAATATAGATAAATAGTTACAGCATTAATCGTATCCTTCTCATATTTTTTTGGATAAATTACAATGTGGTAAGTTTACAAAATTGTCATTAATATTTTACAGAATAAAATAAAAATGTAAATATCTTCAAATTCGATACCATTGTAGTATGAGCTAAAAGTAATACTCTTACTTACTTATTTACTCACTGGCACTATCGAACCCGTAGGTTCATGTCCGCGCGGACATAAGCTCTCCATACATTCCTATCCTGAGCTAATGCTTTCCAATCATTCCCTGTATAATCTACTTCCCTCAAATCATAGTTAATGTTGTTCTCCCACCTCATTCTTGGTCTACCAACTGGGCGTAAAAGTAATACTCTTCTAAAAAAATACTCTTCCAAAAAAAATCCTCCGGGCCGGATTTGAACCCGCAACCCTCGGGAATAGAGGCAATGAACATATAACCACTAGATCAGCAGGTTTGCCGAATTCTTTGAGAATTTTTACACACGGGGATTCGAACCAGAACGAGTCCCCTAGCTCTGCGCCAAGACATGTCTTAATCATGGCGCGGAACTTCTCAATGAAATATTTTCATGTTTAAGTAATATATAGTTTTGCGATTAGTTTTTTACGTAACATTTTACACTTTAAATTGCGATAGCTCCATTTATCACGCACTCTTCTCTAGTCGAACGAGTTCAATAAATTGTCTTGTTTTACAATAAGAATAGTATTAAAGTTAGCAAGTTGCACGCACGACCTCCCACGCCTAGGCTCGTACGTGTCATTTCTACCACACAGTTGTTGTAGCGGTCAATGAAAACAATGTATTCTGACCACGGATATAATTTCATATAGTACTTACGCTTGCCTTAGCTTTGAGAGAAAGCAAAGCTAGTTCAGGGAATATGCTACACACACACATTTTTTTTTATTGAGACTCATAATATTTTTTCATATGCACTAACATTTCAATACAATATTAACACATTTGATAGTGGACGATTCATTTCATCAGTACGTGCGCTTTTTTCTTTATTATTCTCACTTTGTGTGTTTTTTATCTTTTATCCTCCGCATGTATCTAAACAGGGATATTTTCTCTGTTAAGTTGGATATAATAATAACAACAATGAGCAACACATTTTTTTTTTGTCTCAGAAAGAAAAATATATGATTCTGATAGTATTTGTTCTCCTGAATTCAAATATGATATCTGTTTTTCCCCATCACGCAAGGTTTCCGAGAGACAGGCATTTATAATTTCAAACACTAATATTTTCTACATTCGTAACTACACAATATTCGAACATTCTGACTCACCTAGAAAGTAAGAAATGACTATTTGCTGCTATATTTCGCCTGTGGAGCATCCCTCTTGATTGTCCAACAATAATCGGCCAGCATATTAGGATTCCATTTGCCTTGATATCTCTTTTCCATAGCTCAAATCTCCTGAGTTAGCTCATTTGGTTTTATTTTACAATGGACATATGGAAGAAAAAAGTTTATTAAAAAATAATTATTTAAATTCATTAATTGAAATTGAAATAAAAAAACTGTGGGTGATGGAGAATTTCCGAATACATATTTGAAAACACGATAAAAAACTGCATTAAGTGCAACTATTGGTACCCATGAGACAAAACTCATGTTGACCAGTGTAATAATAATAATAATAATAATAATAATAATAATAATAATAATAATAATAATAATAATAATATAATAATAATAATAATAATAATAATAATAATTTTTTATTAGGAATATTCCACAATACAGTATTTCTCCTTCAACCCAAAGTGATTTGTCGCCAGAGGTTTCAGTCTAAAGCATCTTCTTACCACAAATCTCTAGCTTCCATACTTCTCCTCACTCCATCTATCCAACGTTTTCTAGGTCTACCTCTTCCACTTCTTTTATTAGTTTTCCAATCAAGGATCTTCTTTGGTATTCTATTTTCTTCAGTTCTTATGAATTGTCCATACCACTTCAAACGTTTTTATATTTTTCTAATTTTTTTTTTCAACTTGCATAATTGTTTAACATTTTTAACCCTTAAATTCGCAATGTATCCTATAGGGTACATTAATTGTTTTAATGTATCTGACTGTTTCAATAAAACAGAAGAAAGCTAACGATAAAAAAATACTGAAATATGTGTGAAATTACACAATATACCTAATAATAACAGTTATGAAATATTTCGTTTTCAGTGCGGTCCGCCACATTTAAATAACTGATATGATAAATTACTTATCTATCGAACTAGATCACAAAACGCGCACTTTCACTGTAGAGTGTGCGATAAATGTGTAAGAAAATAGGAAGTGTCCTGATACACCCTAAATAAAGTCTTAATTGAAGACTACGCTGATCAACTTGGCTCGAACTTTATTAAATTCAAGCCACCCTATCAAGGTTTTAGGTGGTTTCCCTTGATGATAAGGCAAATGCCGGAGTGGTCCCCTAGTGTCCACTAGTAAAATTATTAAAGTCCAATAAATTTTCAAAATTCTAAATTTAAATCAGATCAGCTAAATCCGAAAAGAGCCGTTTCTGATTGGAATGTCGACTTGACTTCCCGCCCTTGCCCTTTTGGGGGTTGGCGGCGTCTGTGGTGGTAGCGGTCTTCCTGTTGGCGTGCTTGGAGTGGCGGCTTGAACATCAACTGAGATGACCGCGTCTCCAAGGCTTGTTAATGTCCGACCACTGGATCTTTGTCTCCTGATCTGCGTCCGGCCTGCTGGAGATAGGAAAAATCACTCATCATCATCAACGACGAAATAACATATCAAAAGAGCTAAAGAGGGAAAGAAAGCCCTAAAGTAGCTGGAAGATAGTAAAGTAGACATTTGATATCCCTTCCCAACTGTCGAGGACGCTTCTGGAGAACTGGAAGTTTCCTCGACGAGATCTGAAGGAGAGTCAATATCTGGGAAGTTTTACTACTTCCATAACAATGTCATGTCATGTCATGTTTGCCAATTTAAGGGGCTAACAAAGTAATGGAAAAATGAATCGTTAGATGTATTTAAAATGGTATAAAATTACAGAACAATAAGTAAATAGGTAATAACTTAGGTAAAAGTAAAGTGAAAACACTACAGGCCTCGGGAAGCCCTTGGGGTAATAGGAGGTTAAGGCTCCCACTTTTTCTGGACAATCGGCACTTGGTATCAGCAGGGTCGTCAGCCCTGCGTGACGGCCGCCTTTACCCCATAACAAGCGTCTGATACTCATTTTCGTTAGAGGCTGAATCGACCCCAGGGCCATAGTGCCGCCAGAAGGTTTGGATCAGTTTAAAAATCCTGACCCCACCGGGACTCCAACCCTCGATCTTCAGGCTTGTAGCGTAGTGCCTTAACCACTATGGTATGGCGTGCTCCTAATTACGTACAGTTATGTATAACTTGTTTTTTTTTTCTGCAGTCCGACACTTTTAAAAGATTGCTATCAGAAATTGAGTTTGTCCAATTCAACAAAACAAATACAATTTTCGTAAAACAGAAAAATGAGGCGATAAATTCGACTTGCTGAGGAATTCGCTTAGTTTACGCAGTTCCTGCGCGACGGGTTTTATTATATCCATCCATCCATAGTATTTCTGCCCGAAGGCAGGTCCTTCATAGCAATCATAGCATTTTCATGCTATGCTTGCAGCTTTACTAGGGAATTTTACGTGTGGTAGCTTCCCGTTGTTTTCCACACCGGTGAAGGATGATGATGATAATGATAAGGATGATGATGATGGTCATATGATTTCGGGGACCGTTTGGGCCTTAACGTTTTCCTGACATTTGTCTTACAGATGAGGAAAAACCCCGATAAAAACCTCACCCAGAAAAACTGCCCCGACCGGGGATCGAACCCGGGCCCGCTGCGTGACAAGGCAGCACGCTACCTCGAGACCTCAGAGGTGGACTTTATTATATATAGATATTATTATTTATTATCCGAAATTCATAAACCCTATTTCACCTAAGGTACATTAAGGTTATAGTTTGTGTCAAAGTTGTGAGTCATTATATAATTTAATCTAAAAATAATATTATGAAATTAATTTATAAAATCATTAAAACGTTTGTAGCTCTTTTCTGCCAAAAGCACTTCTGCAATAGATGGTTCTCTTAAAGAGGTGGTGTTATTTAGAAGACAGGCGAATTCGAAACTTTCGTTGCAGAACAAATGACAATCAGATATAACATGTTCAACACTTTGGTTGCTAATACAACATTTACAACTTGCATTCGTTTTATATTAAATCTCTGGAGGTATTGGCCAAATTCTCCGTGACCGGTGAGGAATTTAGTATAACATTTGGTATAATATGTTTACATTTTATTTTGTTATATATATTTCCACCGCTGTGGTCTCGAAGTAGCGTGCTGCCTTGTCACGCAGCGGGCCCGGGTTCATTCCCGGTCGGGGCAGTTTTTCTGGGTGAGGTTTTTATCGGGGTTTTTCCTCACCTGTAAGACAAATGTCGAAAAATTCTAGGCCCAAACGGTCCTCGAAATCAAATGACCATCATCATCATCCTTATCATCATCACCATCATCCTTCACCGGTGTGGAAAGCAACGGGAAGCTACCACACCTACACAATTCCCTAGTAAAGCTGCAAGCAGAGCATGAAAATGCTATGATTGCAGTGAAGGACCTGCCTTCGGGCAGAATTACTATGGATGGATATATATATATATATAACTATTTTTTTAAATTTAACAATGAAGCAAGTATGTTATGAAAAGAAAAATACATGCCTGAGTCGGGATTTGAACCCGAGTTTCTAAACTTTGTACGTTTAGCGCTCTAACCGTATGAGCTACTCAGGAATCCTAACCCAAACTTACTGTGTTAGGATTCCTGAGTAGCTCAGGTGGTTAGAGCGCTAAACGTACAAAGTATTGTGTTAGGATTCCTGAGTAGCTGAGATGGTTAGAGCGCTAAATGTACAAAGCTTAGTTGTTTATGTTAGGATTCCTGAGTAGCTCAGGTGGTTAGAGCGCTAAACGTACAAAGTTTAGAAACTCGGATTCAAATCTCGACTCAGACATTTATTTTTCTTTTTATGTCATATGTATGTATATATGTATCCACCACTGTGGTCTCGAGGTAGCGAGCTGCCGTGTCACGCAGCGGGCCCGGGTTCGATTCCCGGTCGGGACAGGCTCCTGGGTGACGTTTTTTCGGGGGTTTTCCTCACCTGTAAGACAAATGTCATGAAGCTTAAGGCCGAACGGTCCCCGAAAATCATCCAGCCATCGTCCTTATCATTATCATCACCGGTGTGGAAAGCAACGGGAAGCTACCACACCTATAGTTCCCTAGTAAAGCTGCAAAGCATAGCATGAAAATGCTATGATTGTTCTGAAAGACCTGCCCTCTGGCAGAATTACTATGGTATGGTATATATATATATATATATATATATATATATATATATATATATATATATATATATATATATTTTCAAATAAAGTCAAAATATGATCTTGAAATGATTAAGGATATTGATGTAATGCAATTCTTGGAATCCTGATATTTCCGGCGTTGTAAAGTTCAGATTGTAGAGTTGCTCTGGAAGGCGGTCGGTGAACCTTACCCGGCCTTGCGGCCACACCTTGCAGATTATCTGCTTCCTTTTGCTTTAAGTTTGTTTAATATCTGATAGTCTTGCATTTAGTAGCTACATGTCCATATATGTCATTCAGAAAGGCCAAGAAAGATTACGAACTGTCAATAAATCTTATAGTTACTATATAATTTAAAATGTTAGCAACTGACACATCTAAAAGGGTCAGCTACTGTCATCAATATTACGGATCCGCAATCGTGGCATTGACTTCATAATAATAAAATTATAATACTTGAAGTCCATCTCCTCAATTTCGTAGACTATATAAAAATAATGTAGACCTTTCGGGACTAACTAACTAACTCACTGGACTATTGAACCAGTAGGTTCATGATAACGCGAACATATGCTCTCCACACAACCCTATCCTGAGCGAATGCTATCCAATCATCCCTTGTATAATATACTTCCCTCAAATCATGGTTCATGTTATTCTCCCACCTCTTCTTGGTCTACCAACTGGGAGTTTTCCCTCTGGTTTTCCTACAAGAAGCTTCCATGCACATCTTTCATTCCCCAATCGTGCTACTGACCTGCGCATTGCAGTCTTCGATACGTAACTGTTATTATATCTGGCTACTTATAAAGACAATGTATATCACTATTATGTAGTCTTCTCCATTCACCTGTCCGTTCATCTCTATTTGGTCCAAAATTTTCTAAGAACTTTATTCTCAAATACTCGTAATCTCCTTTCCTCCCTTAAGGTAAGAGCCTGTTTTTGCACCCATATAATATAAACTCTAAGAATAACAGTTATATATATATATATATATCATCATCATCATCATAGTACATTCACGAATTTAGGCCATTTGTTGACCTGTTTCGGCCTCAAGAGAAACACCATCCAGAAGTCTTTTGAGTGGACGTCCTGGTCTTCTTCTTCCTGCGGGTTGATATCTTAACATTAGTTTGGGTATTCTGTGATCTTCCATTCGATGAACATGTTGTATCCATCTTGACTTATAATCAGAAATTTTGTTTTCTAAAGATTCCATGTGTAATTCTTCTAAGATGTCTTCATTTTTTTTGTGATCTAGTAGTGTGTATCCTGCAGTCCTCCGAAGATATCTCATTTCAGCAGATCTAAGTCTCTGTATATCCTTCTGTTTCAACGTCCATACTTCGCTACCATACAAAAGAGTTGGAAGAGCCAGTGTTTTATACACTTTCAGTCTTGAATGCTTTTGGACTAACTGTGGCTTGAAGATAGAATTTATTAACCCTAAAATTCTTAAAAATTTAGATATTTTTGCATTTACATCCTTTTCTTCTTCATATGAGATATTGCATCCTAGATATGTAAAATTATTCACCTGCTCCAAAATTTTATTGTCCAGTACAATTTTACTTCTGACAGGATCTACACCTTGAAATGCCATAATTTTTGTTTTTTCTGTAGATATCTTTAATCCATATTCTTCTGTAATTTTGTTAAGTTCATACAGACCTTTCTGTAGATTATCTTCGGAATTTGCCATTATTATTTGGTCATCTGCAAACAATAGGGTGTTTAATTTTCTATTTTCTGATATTCTTATTCCAAATTTATATGTTTGTTCCAGCAACATATTACTTCATTGATATAAATTGCAAAGAGTGTTGGGGATAGGGGGCAGCCTTGTCTCACACCACGATTTATAATTCCTTCTTCAGAAAATCTGTTATTTAATTTAATCTTTATGGTGTTGTCTTTGTAAATATTTTGTATGTTCTGCCGAAGTAAATTTGGTATATTTCTGTCTTCCAATATATTTAAGAGTTTTGATCTCTTGACTGTGTCGAATGCTTTTTCAAAATCTATGAAAGCAAAATGTGTTTCTAAGTTGAATTCTCTTCTTTTTTCAAGCAATAGTTTAACAGAAAATGCTGAATCAATACAAGATCGTCCTTTCCTAAATCCATTTTGACATTCCATAAGGAATTTTTCACTGAAACTTTTCAATTTTCCATTTAAAATGTCTGCATAAATTTTTGTAGCATGTGTTTTAACAAACTGATTCCCCTATAGTTGTCCATTTTTCTCTTGTCTCCTTTCTTGAACAGGGGTATAACAATGCTTGTCTTCCATTCTTGTGGTATATCTGCATTTTTGAATACATTATTAAAGAAGGACAACAGTCTTTCATGGAACTGTTTGCCTGCATATTTGTACAATTCTGAATTCAAGCCATCTGTGCCAGTTGCCTTCCCATTTTTTAATTTCTTTAAACTATTGTTCAATTCTTCCAATGATATTATGGAATCTGTCTCATTATTATTTCGCAAAATTGTATCTTCATAGCTATTGTCAGTCCAAAGACTTTTATAATAATTGAAAAAATCTTCTTTTGTTACTCCGCAATTAATTTTGGTAGATTCTTTAATATCTTAATATATATATATATATATATATATATATATATATATATATATATATAGAGAGAGAGAGAGAGAGAGAGAGAGAGAGAGAGAGTCTCTGTAATGCATAATAGCATTTCCAGAATTAAGCCTATGTTTAATTTCTTTGTGCATTCATTCCTATTTGTAATTATTGTTCCTAGATATTTGAATTCAGCCACTTTTTAAAAAAATCGCGTACTTATTGCTTCTACATCGTATATCGGTGTCCATGTGCAATGAAAAGCCAGTAGGTCACATGTTTTTGTTTTGACGAGGAATACTTTTTTTTTTATTTACATATATGTTACAACCCGTGTTTCACCAATGGTATATCACGGGATATTTACAGTTTTACAATTGTTCAATTATTGTTCTAGTTATTCTTGTAGTTGACGGAAGATCCTCGTAAGAAATTTTGCAACGTTGACTGTATTAAAGTGAAACTTCAGAATATTTGGCGGAGTAACAATTTGTAGTATAGCTGGTCGATCTCTGGAGAACATGTTGCATTCAGTCATCAGATAGTGGGCCGTCTGCAGTGATTTTTTTGGGCAGTTGCAATATGGTGAAGCAGTTTTGTTCATTTTGTGTAGGTAGGATTTAAATAGTCCATGGTTGGTGAGAAATTGTGTGGTTACATAGTTAGGCCATAGAGATAGGGACAGTCTATAGGGTATGTTTGGGATGAACATTTTGGTATGGAAAGCGACTCATTTGATTTGGTGTAAATTAAATTCCAGATTATTTCATAGTATTCTTTTAATAACTGCTTGCCTCGTGTTATAGGTAAGAGCGGACAGCCTTTAGTAAAGTATTTATGTTATCAAAATGCAATACCATTAATTATTAACAATGATATATAAATTAATTAGTGTATAATGCTGTTGTGTTATTATTTAATTGTAATATTAATGTGTTTTCTTTATGTAATTGTAATGTTAATGTTTTTAGTGTATAATGCTATTGTGTTATTATTTAATTGTAATATTATTATTGTGTTTTCTTTATGTAATTGTAATGTTATTGATATTGTGTTATTACTTAATTGTAATATTATTGTGTTTTCTTTATGTAATTGTAATGTTAGTGTTTTTAGTGTATAATGCTATTGTGTTATTATTTAATTGTAATATTATTATTGTGTTTTCTTTATGTAATTGTAATGTTATTGCTGTTTTTGTTGTTTATTTTTCTTTACACTAGTACCAATTATTACTTTATTGTAACGGACTGTCAACAGCACGTACGGCTTACTGCCCGTGCGACCCATATTTGTAAATAATATTGTAAATATCTTACTTTTTGTCTAATAAAGTCCTACTACTACTACTAGTAAAGTATTCTTCATCATCATCCTGCCAGGTATTAGTCCTAGAAGAACTCTTACGGCCTGAGAAAGCGGTTTTCGTGCCATCTTTTCATAGGTCGACCAAGTGACCGTTTCCCGTTTGCACAGTAGTTCATAATTGCCTTGGGGATCCTGGATCTAGCCATTCTTGAGACATGTTCCTTCCAGTTTAGCTGATATCTGGAGATGTAGTCCAGTATTGAAGGATTTCTACAATTTTCTTTCGATCCCATTTGGTGTAGCCAGCGCATAAATTTCATCTCACAAGCTGTTAGTCTGCTTTTATCTCTCGTCCTTATAATCCACGCTTCACTCTCATAACATAGGACTGGTCGAGGCATTATTTGATAAAGACGAGTACGAGTTGATTTTTGCACTAATGAAGGTTTTAAAACTCTATTAATGAGTCCCATTGATTTGTTGAATTTCACAATTTTCTCTGGTAAATCCAAATTTTCAACAAAACAGAGTTTATATCCTAAATAAGTAAACTCATTAACTCTCTAAAATTTTGTTATTTAAACAAATGTTGCTTGGTATTGGGGATTTTCCACAAAAGGTCATTATTTTAGTTTTATTGGTAGATATTTCCATTGAATATTTCTGGGCTATCAAATTTAAATTATGCACTGACTATTGTAAATCATCTTCAGATGTTGCTAGTAAAACAAGATCATCTGCAAACATTATTACCGTATATCTAATTTTAAATTTATATTGATAGTGATACTTCCATGTTTTGTTTCTCTAAAGTCTTTTACAATGGCATTCATATATATGTTAAAAAGTAGAGGCCACAACCTTGTCTGACTCCTGAGTTTTTTTTCTTTCCATTGAGTTATTTTTTCTTTTATTTTTATTGCAATGAGATTTGGCTTATAAATGTTATAAATATTATATATGATCTGCTTTGGGATCTGATCTTTCATCAAAATTTAAAATAACAGACTTCTGTTCACTTTGTCAAAGGCTTTTTTTAAAGTCAATAAATACCAAGTGTGTTTCTATATTAAATTCACGATGTTTCTCATTCAAAATTTGCATTGTGAAATATCCATCAGAGCATGATCTATCCTTCCGGAAGCCATTTTGTTCTTCTCCAATTATATCTTCATAATATTTATATAATTTATTCTTAATAATAGTGGAATAACTTTTGTAACCAGAGTTTAATAAGCTGATCCCTCTGTAATTATCACAATTGGTCTTATCTCCTTTTTTAAATATTGGAATTACTAATGATTTTGACCAATCTTGAGGTGGATTTTCTCCTTGCCAAATGATATTCAAGAAGTTTAAATATCTTTTGAGAAATAGTTGACTGGAGTGTTTAAATAGATCAGTGGGTATTTCATTTATTATTATTATTATTACTAAATTTTTATTTGACAGTAACCAAGAATGAAATGTTTATGTTTTTATTTAAAGTTAGACGTAAGTATAAAAAATAATTTTAAAATACAAAATTACTTATTAAATTGAACACCAATATAAAATCCTGCTTTACGAGGCAATCCAACGATTCTACATGATGAGCTCTACTACTTTATATGGCTACACAACGAGGTACCATCCCACCATCTACTTCATATCTTATTCTGCTATTGAGAATTATACGTACCTCTACATCAAGCTACTTATCCTCGCGTTTCCATCTCCTATCCTTCAATCATAATTTGGATGTACGATTTCATCAGAACTTCCTACAGTACTTCACATCCCACAAAACAAAACCTACCATTATTCTAATCGCTTTACTGTATTTAGTGCTAGACTCTGGTGCTTACCACAATAAGTCAGGAACTAAATTTAAATCTCCTTCCTTTGTAATTGGTCTTCAAGTAAATTAATTGATTTCTGATTATTTGCTTCTCTAATAATATTGACTTCCATCCATCCATAGTAATTCTACCCGAAGGCAGGTCCTTCATTGCAATCATAGCATTTTCATGCCATGCTTTGCAACTTTACTAGGGAATTGTAGATGTGGTAGCTTCCCGTTGCTTTCCACACCGGTGAAGGATGATGATGATAATGATAAGGATGATGATGATGGCCATATGATATCGGGGACCGTTTGGGCCTTAAAGGTTTCCTGACATTTGTCTTACAGGTGAGGAAAAACCCCGATAAAACCCAGAAAAACTGCCCTGATCGGGGATCGAACACGGGCCCGCTGCGAGACAAGGCAGCACGCTACCTCGAGACCACAGCGATGGACAATATTGACTTGATTCATCATAATTCTTTATTTTATTTATTTATAAACAGGTTTACAATGTAATAAAACATCTTCCTGTGTCCAAAGCTTTTTTTAATTTTTATCTTCTTTCTCCATTCTTCTCTATCTTCCCTTTCCAATTCTTCCAGATCTAGCTCCCTCATATCTCTTCTTACATCATCCATCTATCTAAATCTAGGTCGACCTCTCTTTCCTTTCCCAGGTGGAATCCATTCCAAAGCTTGTCTGGGTAAACTTTAATTTTATTTTAATTTGTTTAAATATATACAATTGTACATGTTATAATCCAGTGTAAATATTTTCTGTATTTAATATTTTTTGCTGGTTGCTTGAAAGAGAACAGCTTTGCCCTTAAAAATGCCATGTTTCAATACAATTAGTAATAATAATAATAATATAATAATAATAATAATAATAATAATAATAATAATAATAATAATAATAATAATAATAATATAATAAATAATATAATAATATAATATAATAATAATAATAATAATAATAATAATAATAATAATAATAAAAGCATTAAAAAGGAACTTGATGTGGATTGAAAATAAAATACATTTAGAATTATGTGTGGTGACGTGTGTTAATTTAAGAAGAAATCTTGGACAACACACTAAGAGAGGTTATCAGATGAAATTAGGCCTATATTATTATTATTATTATTATTATTATTATTATTATTAGTAGTAGTAGTAGTAGTAGTAGTAGTAGTAGTAATAGTATGACTTATTAGACTAAAAGTAAGATACATACAATGTTATTTACAAAATGGATCGCACGGGCAGTAAGCCGTACGTGCTGTTGACAGTCCGTTACAAAAAATGAATCTCTAGTGATAGGGCTAATATAAAATACACAAAACATAAAGATAACAATACAATTATATTATACATTCATTAAGTTATGTACAGTTATCAAGTATTGATGACATTACATTTTGCTTGTAAGCAAAGAGAAAGGTGAATTGGTTAATTGGTGAGAAAGGTCAATTGCATATTAATTGCATTTACGCCCTTCAAAAAAAAGTAAATATTAACATACTAATTTTCAAGCGATAGAGCATAAAATCATCTATAATGTGACTATCTTTTCTAGTTGAGGGAGTAGTAGTTATACTTCGAGAAACTTATTTTATAAAACAGACTATTTAAAACAATACGATAAATTGACAGCTCTATTACTCTTTAATTACACCAAGCGAAGACTTGAAATTCGGTTCAGATATTCAGTATATCATAAAGTTTCACTGTAAAAAAATTGTAAACTTTTAAAGATGTGAGTTCAATTTTCACAATTTTTTTTGCCGATTTCGTATGGAATGCCCCTTACCTGTTTTTTTATTCACTATTGAGTGCTGTTCTTATTTTCCGCGTCTTGTCCAGAAATTTACCCACGTTTATCCAGTTTTCTAGGTTTACCGTTAACACGTAGCATGCCAGTCTATCACGATTTGAATGAAATTTTAGAAAGTTATGAAACTGATACGTATATATATATATATATATATATATATATATACAGGGCAAGTCAAAATGTTGTGCAGGTTTTCAGAAATGTATTATGTGAAATGTAATGAACATATAATATCGTGAGACAATATTGTATGAAAGGTAAACTCTCAAAGTTTAGTTGTCCACTTCTAAAGTTCCGCGTTCACCCGCAAGATGTCAACAGCAGAGCAGTAAAGGAAAATGGCGTTGACTGGGGATCAGAAGTCTTTCTGTGTGCTTGATTACCATGTAAACAACTCTGTGACTAGTGTTCAACGACATTTCCGTACCAGATACGATAAAGACCCGCCGGATGGGAGATCCATTCGTAAGTGGTACACACAATTTAGGGATTCAGGTTGTATCTGTAAACGAAAATCGACTGGCCGTCCGTCGACGAGTGAAGAGACAGTCGAACGCGTTCGCACATGCTTCGTGCGGAGTCCACAGAAATCCACCTACCGGGGAGCGACAGAACTTCAACTACCACAAAAAACTGTATGGCGGATTCTCCGGAAACGTTTACAGATGAAACCCTACCACTTGCAACTGGTTCAAGCCTTAAAACCCGCCGATTATGCTTTGCGAGCGTCCTTCTGTGTTGATTTTCTCGCATTAATGGAAGAGAATGAGTTCCATGAGAGGGTAGTTTACAGTGATGAAGCGACTTTCCACCTTTCAGGAAAAGTGAATAGACACAATGTAAGGATTTGGGGAACTGGTAACCCCCATGCAACTCTGGAACATCAACGCGATTCTCCGAAAGTGAATGTCTTTTGTGCCATTTCCCATGCAAAGGTTTATGGGCCCTTTTTCTTTCATGAACGTACTGTGAACGGACATGTTTTCCTTGATATGCTACAACAATGGCTCCTTCCGCAGCTTGAAGCGGATAGTCCAGATTTCATTCTGCAGTTGGATGGTGCCCCTCCACATTACCATGGCAGTGTTCGAGACCATTTGAATACGGCTTTACCACAACGCTGGATAGGCCGTGCATCTCAGGGTGATCAACAACTCATTCATTGGCCACCCTCGTTTCACCAGATCTAACCCCGTGTGATTTCTTCATGTGGGGTCTTGTAAAGGATCATGTTTACGTACCACCACTTCCAACAACACTGCATGAACTGCGTGCCCGCATCACAGCAGCCATTGCTGATATCGACCGCGGACTGCTACAGAAAGTTTGGCAGGAGATTGAATATTGGCTTGACATCTGTCGTGTAACAAAAGGCGCTCACATAGAACATCTGTGAATATTTAAAAAAAAACTTTGAGAGTTTACCTTTCATACAATATGTCTCACAATATTATATGTTCATTACATTTCACATAATAAATTTCTGAAAACCTGCACAACATTTTGACTTGCCCTGTATGTATATATATATATATATATATATATATATGTAATTAGTCTTTCAGAAGATTAATATTGATGGTTTCTGATTATTTCTTCACTTATATAATATTGGCTTGATTCATCATTAAATTATTAAAATGTTTTTTAAATACTTACTTATGATTGTGTATGTTATAATCTTGTGTAAATATTTAATATTAGTCCCTGATTGAGTTGAAGAGAGGGGCTTATGGCCTTAACTCTGTCAAGTTTAAATAAAATTATTATTATTATTATTATTATTATTATTATTATTATTATTATTATTATTACTGTTATTATTATTGTTATTATTATTATTGGTGTTTCTATATTAAATTCACGATGTTTCTCATTCAAAATTTGCATTGTGAAATATCCATCAGAGCATGATCTATCCTTCCGGAAGCCATTTTGTTCTTCTCCAATTATATCTTCATAATATTTATATAATTTATTCTTAATAATAGTGGAATAACTTTTGTAACCAGAGTTTAATAAGCTGATCCCTCTGTAATTATCACAATTGGTCTTATCTCCTTTTTTAAATATTGGAATTACTAATGATTTTGACCAATCTTGAGGTGGATTTTCTCCTTGCCAAATGATATTCAAGAAGTTTAAATATCTTTTGAGAAATAGTTGACTGGAGTGTTTAAATAGATCAGTGGGTATTTCATTTATTATTATTATTATTACTAAATTTTTATTTGACAGTAACCAAGAATGAAATGTTTATGTTTTTATTTAAAGTTAGACGTAAGTATAAAAAATAATTTTAAAATACAAAATTACTTATTAAATTGAACACCAATATAAAATCCTGCTTTACGAGGCAATCCAACGATTCTACATGATGAGCTCTACTACTTTATATGGCTACACAACGAGGTACCATCCCACCATCTACTTCATATCTTATTCTGCTATTGAGAATTATACGTACCTCTACATCAAGCTACTTATCCTCGCGTTTCCATCTCCTATCCTTCAATCATAATTTGGATGTACGATTTCATCAGAACTTCCTACAGTACTTCACTCCCACAAAACAAAACCTACCATTATTCTAATCGCTTTACTGTATTTAGTGCTAGACTCTGGTGCTTACCACAATAAGTCAGGAACTAAATTTAAATCTCCTTCCTTTGTAATTGGTCTTCAAGTAAATTAATTGATTTCTGATTATTGCTTCTCTAATAATATGACTTCCATCCATCCATAGTAATTCTACCCGAAGGCAGGTCCTTCATTGCAATCATAGCATTTTCATGCCATGCTTTGCAACTTTACTAGGGAATTGTAGATGTGGTAGCTTCCCGTTGCTTTCCACACCGGTGAAGGATGATGATGATAATGATAAGGATGATGATGATGGCCATATGATATCGGGGACCGTTGGGCCTTAAAGGTTTCCTGACATTTGTCTTACAGGTGAGGAAAAACCCCGATAAAACCCAGAAAAACTGCCCTGATCGGGGATCGAACACGGGCCCGCTGCGAGACAAGGCAGCACGCTACCTCGAGACCACAGCGATGGACAATATTGACTTGATTCATCATAATTCTTTATTTTATTTATTTATAAACAGGTTTACAATGTAATAAAACATCTTCCTGTGTCCAAAGCTTTTTTTAATTTTTATCTTCTTTCTCCATTCTTCTCTATCTTCCCTTTCCAATTCTTCCAGATCTAGCTCCCTCATATCTCTTCTTACATCATCCATCTATCTAAATCTAGGTCGACCTCTCTTTCCTTTCCCAGTGGAATCCATTCCAAAGCTTGTCTGGGTAAACTTTAATTTTATTTTAATTTGTTTAAATATATACAATTGTACATGTTATAATCCAGTGTAAATATTTTCTGTATTTAATATTTTTTGCTGGTTGCTTGAAAGAGAACAGCTTTGCCCTTAAAAATGCCATGTTTCAATACAATTAGTAATAATAATAATAATAATAATAATAATAATAATATATAATAATAATAATAATAATAATAATAATATAATATAATAAATAATATAATAATATAATATAATAATAATAATAATAATAATAATAATAATAATAATAAAAGCATTAAAAAGGAACTTGATGTGGATTGAAAATAAAATACATTTAGAATTATGTGTGGTGACGTGTGTTAATTTAAGAAGAAATCTTGGACAACACACTAAGAGAGGTTATCAGATGAAATTAGGCCTATATTATTATTATTATTATTATTATTATTATTATTATTATTATTAGTAGTAGTAGTAGTAGTAGTAGTAGTAGTAGTAGTAGTAGTAGTAGTAGTAATAGTATGACTTATTAGACTAAAAGTAAGATACATACAATGTTATTTACAAAATGGATCGCACGGGCAGTAAGCCGTACGTGCTGTTGACAGTCCGTTACAAAAAATGAATCTCTAGTGATAGGGCTAATATAAAATACACAAAACATAAAGATAACAATACAATTATATTATACATTCATTAAGTTATGTACAGTTATCAAGTATTGATGACATTACATTTTGCTTGTAAGCAAAGAGAAAGGTGAATTGGTTAATTGGTGAGAAAGGTCAATTGCATATTAATTGCATTTACGCCCTTCAAAAAAAAGTAAATATTAACATACTAATTTTCAAGCGATAGAGCATAAAATCATCTATAATGTGACTATCTTTTCTAGTTGAGGGAGTAGTTATACTTCGAGAAACTTATTTTATAAAACAGACTATTTAAAACAATACGATAAATTGACAGCTCTATTACTCTTTAATTACACCAAGCGAAGACTTGAAATTCGGTTCAGATATTCAGTATATCATAAAGTTTCACTGTAAAAAAATTGTAAACTTTTAAAGATGTGAGTTCAATTTTCACAATTTTTTTTGCCGATTTCGTATGGAATGCCCCTTACCTGTTTTTTTATTCACTATTGAGTGCTGTTCTTATTTTCCGCGTCTTGTCCAGAAATTTACCCACGTTTATCCAGTTTTCTAGGTTTACCGTTAACACGTAGCATGCCAGTCTATCACGATTTGAATGAAATTTTAGAAAGTTATGAAACTGATACGTATATATATATATATATATATATACAGGGCAAGTCAAAATGTTGTGCAGGTTTTCAGAAATGTATTATGTGAAATGTAATGAACATATAATATCGTGAGACATATTGTATGAAAGGTAAACTCTCAAAGTTTAGTTGTCCACTTCTAAAGTTCCGCGTTCACCCGCAAGATGTCAACAGCAGAGCAGTAAAGGAAAATGGCGTTGACTGGGGATCAGAAGTCTTTCTGTGTGCTTGATTACCATGTAAACAACTCTGTGACTAGTGTTCAACGACATTTCCGTACCAGATACGATAAAGACCCGCCGGATGGGAGATCCATTCGTAAGTGGTACACACAATTTAGGGATTCAGGTTGTATCTGTAAACGAAAATCGACTGGCCGTCCGTCGACGAGTGAAGAGACAGTCGAACGCGTTCGCACATGCTTCGTGCGGAGTCCACAGAAATCCACCTACCGGGGAGCGACAGAACTTCAACTACCACAAAAAACTGTATGGCGGATTCTCCGGAAACGTTTACAGATGAAACCTACCACTTGCAACTGGTTCAAGCCTTAAAACCCGCCGATTATGCTTTGCGAGCGTCCTTCTGTGTTGATTTTCTCGCATTAATGGAAGAGAATGAGTTCCATGAGAGGGTAGTTTACAGTGATGAAGCGACTTTCCACCTTTCAGGAAAAGTGAATAGACACAATGTAAGGATTTGGGGAACTGGTAACCCCCATGCAACTCTGGAACATCAACGCGATTCTCCGAAAGTGAATGTCTTTTGTGCCATTTCCCATGCAAAGGTTTATGGGCCCTTTTTCTTTCATGAACGTACTGTGAACGGACATGTTTTCCTTGATATGCTACAACAATGGCTCCTTCCGCAGCTTGAAGCGGATAGTCCAGATTTCATTCTGTAGTTGGATGGTGCCCCTCCACATTACCATGGCAGTGTTCGAGACCATTTGAATACGGCTTTACCACAACGCTGGATAGGCCGTGCATCTCAGGGTGATCAACAACTCATTCATTGGCCACCTCGTTCACCAGATCTAACCCCGTGTGATTTCTTCATGTGGGGTCTTGTAAAGGATCATGTTTACGTACCACCACTTCCAACAACACTGCATGAACTGCGTGCCCGCATCACAGCAGCCATTGCTGATATCGACCGCGGACTGCTACAGAAAGTTTGGCAGGAGATTGAATATTGGCTTGACATCTGTCGTGTAACAAAAGGCGCTCACATAGAACATCTGTGAATATTTAAAAAAAACTTTGAGAGTTTACCTTTCATACAATATGTCTCACAATATTATATGTTCATTACATTTCACATAATAAATTTCTGAAAACCTGCACAACATTTTGACTTGCCCTGTATGTATATATATATATATATATATATGTAATTAGTCTTTCAGAAGATTAATATTGATTGTTTCTGATTATTTCTTCACTTATATAATATTGGCTTGATTCATCATTAAATTATTAAAATGTTTTTTAAATACTTACTTATGATTGTGTATGTTATAATCTTGTGTAAATATTTAATATTAGTCCCTGATTGAGTTGAAGAGAGGGGCTTATGGCCTTAACTCTGTCAAGTTTAAATAAATTATTATTATTATTATTATTATTATTATTACTGTTATTATTATTATTATTATTATTATTGGGGCACGCCGTAGCGTAGTGGTTAAGGCACTGAGCTACAAGCTGGAGGGTCGAGGGTTCAAGTCCCGTTGGGGTCAGGATTTTTAAAATGACCCAAACCATCTGGCGGCACTATGGCCCTGGGGTCGACTCTAGCCTCTAACGGAAATGAGTACCAGACGCTTGTTCTGGGGTAAAGGCGGCCGTCACGCTGGGCTGACAACCCGGCTGACATAAAGTGCCGATTGTCTAGAAAAAAGTGGGAGCCTTAACCTCCTACTACCGCAAGGGCCTCCTGAGGCCTGTCGTGGGATCACTTTACACTTTACTTACTATTATTATTATTATTATTATTATTATTATTATTATTATTATTATTATTATTATTATTATTATTATTATTATTATTATTATCCTTTATTGCAAAGCTAATGGAAGAAGTGGAAGAGGCAACCCTGGAGAACGTTGGATAGATGGATGAGGAGAAGTATGGAAGTTAGAGATTTGAGGGAAGAAGATGCTTTAGACAGGACCTCTGGGGACAAATCACTTTGGGTTGAAGGAGTAGCACTGTATTGTTGAATATTCCTAATAAAAAACATTATTGTTTTAAGGAATCAGAAGGAACATGTCGTAGATCGAAAATACAATACATTAGAATGATGTGTGGTGATGTTACTATACGAAGAAATCTTAGACAACAAATTTAGAAAGGTTCTCAGATGAATTTTATAAAATGTGGGAGAATAATATAACTATGATTCCAGGGATGTCGATTATACAGGGGATGATTCGAAAACATAAATTCATACGGATCCCATAGGGTCCATGAGCCAGTCAGATGATAAACACACACACACACACACACACACACACACACACACACACACACACACACACACACACACACACACACATACACACATACATGAAAAGAAAAATAAATGCCTGAGATCTCTAACTTTATACTTTAGCGCTCTAATCAACCGAGCTAGTCAGGAATCCCAATATAAATATTTTTCTTATGTGTGTATATATATATATATATATATATATATATATATATATATATATATATAATTCTCAATTTACACGAGAAGCAGCTGGATATCGTTCCAACTGCCATCTAGTGGCTGCTATAACAAGTAAGCATTTTTAAAGGGAATTTTTACTTTATAGCAGTAACGCTTGTATATTTAGATGTTATAACTATTTTGTTTACATTTAGCAATGACGGCCAATTATATATATATATATATATATATATATATAGGCCTATATATATATATATATATAGGCCTATATATATTAGTGAGAAATTGGGTCATTGACAGACCAGATTGTAGAAAATTTGAAACAACACATATGACATTTTTAAGAGAAACAGTGGAAAATATCACTTTCAGACCAAATGAAAAATGTCATTACCAGAGAAGAATTAAATATCTTATTTGTGAAATATAACATTGAAAATCATAACAGAACGGCCAATTTCTCGGTCTGAATCAAAGACCATCCGAATTTGAATGAAAAAAAGTAAGTTGTGAATGGAGTGACGTGCGTAGATACGAGGCAAGTTTCCCTCACAAAATCGACAGCTGACGTCTGCTTGACCTCTGAACACTCCTTTATTGACCGTTAACACTGGATCTTCTCCAGAAGATTTCCGTTATACTCGTACGTTTTTGGAAAGCGAAAGCAAACACATGTTTAATGTGTCCATCATTTATCAGTGTGTGAAACGTTTGATTCTCCATATGTTAATAATAATAATAATAATAATAATAATAATAATAATAATAATAATAATAATAATAATAATAATAATAATAATAATAATAATAATAATAATAAAAATAATAATAAAAATAATAATTTTATTTATATACAGAATTTTAATGTTTACACATCTTTCTGTGCCTAAAGTTTTATTTTTATTCTCCACTCGTCTCTCTCCATCCAATCCATGTCCTCCAGTCCTCTTGCTCTCATTCCAGTTCTTATTTCCTGCATCCACGAGTTTCGAGGTCTTCCTCTCCTCCTTCTTCCAGGTGGACACCATTCCAATCTTTTCCTGGGTAATCTTTCTTCTTGCATTCGTCGTACGTTCCCATACCAATTTAATTGCTTGTACCGTATATAATCTGCTATTGAATAACCAATATTCATTTTTTCTCTTATGGCAGTATTTCTTATTTTGTCTAATTTTGAACATGTTGCTGCTCTCCTCAAGAAATCCATTTCCATCGACATAAGTTTCTGTTCTAAGTTTTTGTTGAATTTCCAAACTTCAGCTCCATATGTGACAGTACTTCTCACTATTGAATTTTATTATATATTTGTAACTTATTTTTCCTGGTTATATGTCTGTTCCATAAGACTCCATTCATCATTGCTGTTATTGCTCTACCTTTATTTATTCTGTTTTTAATATCACTTTCTTGTTTATCCTCTTTATCTAATTTTACTCCCAGATACTCAAATTCTTCACATCATCTAATATACCCCTTTCATCTTCTAATATCAAATCTTCGGTTTCGGATCCACATCCCATATAAAGTTTTTTCTAAATTTATTTTCAAACCCCAGTTATCGTATTCGTCCAATAATTTTCTGAACATAAACTCCATGTCTTCATATTCTTGAGCAATTATTATCTGATCATCCGCAAATAACAGTGTATATATTGTATCTGTTGATCCATCTCCAATTGGTACTCCCATTCCTGAACATTTTTGCTCCAGTTTAGCAGTGCTTTATGTATAAATATCTTAAATAATGTTGGTGATATGCTACAACCTTGACGAAGGCCTTTTGTTGCTTTAATTTCTTCTGATATATATTTTCCAATTTTAATAATAATAATAATAATAACAGTAATAATAATAATAACAGTAACAATAATAATAATAACAGTAACAATAATAATAATAACAGTAACAACAATAACAATAATAACAGTAACAACAATAACAATAATTACAGTAACAACAACAACAATAATAATAGTAGTACTTAATTATATTATTTTTGGTCTGGACATCTTACCTCAATATTAATGTTGATTCAACATTAATATTGAGGTAAGATGTCCAGACCAAAAATAATATAATTAAAATAACCTCAAAATATAACTTCCTAAAATTAAATATTATAGTAGTACTTACTTACTTACTTACTTACTCACTGGCACTATCGAACCCGTAGGTTCATGACCGCGCGGACATAAGCTCTCCATACATCCCTATCCTGAGCTAATGCTTTCCAATCATTTCCTGTATAATCTACTTCCCTCAAATCATAGTTAATGTTGTTCTCCCACCTCATTCTTGGTCTACCAACTGGGCGTTTTCCTTCTGGCTTTCCTACAAGAAGTTTCCATGCACGTCTTTCATTCCCCATACGCGCAACATGTCCTGCCCATCGCAGTCTACGGGACTTAACTGTTCTTATTATATCTGGCTTCCTATAAAGACCATGTAGTTCATTGTTATGTAGTCTTCTCCATTCACCTGTCTGTTCATCTCTCTTTGGTCCAAAAATTTTCCCAAGAACTTTATTCTCAAATACTCGTAATCTCCTTTCCTCCCTTAAAGTAAGAGTCCATGTTTCGCACCCATATAATATAACTGGTAGAATAATAGTTTTATATGTTTTCAGCTTAACGTTTTTTGAAAGGAGTTGGGACATCAAAAGTCTCTGCAATGCATAATAGCATGCATTTCCAGAATTGAGCCTATGTTTAATTTCTTTGTGCATCTCATTCCTATTTGTGATTATTGTTCCTAGGTATTTGAATTCAGCCAATTCCTCAAAATTTCCCTCATTTGTCATTAGCTGTCCATTTCCATTATATAATGTATTTCTACGTGTGACCATATATTTAGTTTTACTGATATTTACTTCCAGTCCTAATTTCTTAGTGTTACTCAATAGTGTGTGCGTGTTGGCCTTTAGTATCTCCTCGCTATCGGCCAGTAGTACCACATCATCAGCATAAACTAACAGCTTATTAATACCATTCAGTTGTAAACCTTCCTTATTCTCTAAAGATTTAATGGCATGCTCTATGTACAAAATTAAATAGTAGAGGAGATAGTGCATCTCCTTGCTTCAACCCATTCTGGATTTCAAAAGTGTCTGAAAACTGTTTGCCTACACGCACCCTACTCGTTGAGCCATTTAGACACATTCGTATAAGTCTAACTAACTTTTTGGGAATTCCGAACTCCAGCAGGATACTATATAACTTCTCCCTCTTAATTGAATCATATGCTTTTTTGAAGTCTACATATAGTTGATGTACAGTACCATTATATTCCCATTTCTTTTCTAAAATCTGTCTTATACTGAAAATCTGAGTAGTAACAATAATAATAATAATAATAATAATAATAATAATAATAATAATAATAATAATAATAATAATAATAATAATAATAATAATAATGATAATAAAAATAACAATAATAATAACAATAACAATATTGACAAAATAACAATGACAATAATAATAATAATAATAATAATTATTATTATTATTATTATTATTATTATTATTATTATTTATTTACAGATTTTCAATGTTTACACATATTTCTATGTCTGAAGTTTTATTTTCCTTCTCCACTTGTTCCTATCCACTCACTCCACGTCCTCCAGTCCTTTTGTTCTTATTCCAGTTCCTATTTTTTGCATCCATGAGTTTGGAGGTCTCGCTTTCTTTCTTCTTACAGGTGGACACCATTTCAATTTTTTTTCTGGATAACCTTTATTCTTGCATTCGTCGCACATGCCCGTACCAATTTAATTTCTAATATCCTATATGATGTACTACTGAATACTCGTGAACTGGTTGATTGGATAACCCTCACTGCCAGCTGTCCGCGTCGCGTCCCGCCTCACTTCACTCTCCTCTTACTCTTGCAGGGAGTCCATCTGCTCCACACAGTAGGCTATCATTGCTGTATTCTGGCTTCGATTTCTATGACTTGCAGTTAAGAAGGCAGATAATTTTGTGGACAAGGCCTTGGTACATCAAAACGCGTCTCTGGGAAAAATGTCGAGGTAGGTTTCGGTATGCAATGGTTTATAGTTTTGTTAGAGGTTTTATTGTTTGAAAATAGTGACGGGATCTTTAGAGAATGCAGAGACTATATTCATCTAATATATAAAAATGAATGTTTGTTTGTTCATATTCTATGCGCGGCCAAAATGTTGATCCGATTTTGATCTTTTTTTTTGCAAAATATTGAGGAGATTCCCGGGATGAACATAGGCTATAAGAGAGTTGTAATACTCAACCCCTTCATCCCTAAAAATTACCCTTTGTTGTGAAAAACGTGAAATAAAGTCCCTATTTTGACGCTTAAATGGCTTACGCTGCCTAAACTATAACAAATACACCAAATTAATGTACACAGGATTGAATATCTTGAAAAACTCTACAAAACAGTCCGCGACAGCATATGTTTATCTTTTACGGATAACTCACAATAACCATTTTTGTCTTTCATTGATGACAAGAAAATCGGGGAAAGTGGCTTCCCGGGCAAACGTGCTCTGCCATACCGTTCATCCCATTGTGATGGGGCTTTTTGAAAAATGTTCAGGAGATTCCGGGGATAAACATAGGCTAAGAGAGAGTTGTGATACTCAACCCCTTCATCCCTAAAAATCACTCTTTGTAGTGAAAAACGTGAAATAAAGTCCCTATTTTGTCGCTTAAATGGCTTACGATGCCTAAACCATAACAAATACACAACATTATTGTACACGCAATTGAATATCTCAAAAAACTCTATAAAAAAGTCTGTGACAGCATATGCTTATCTTTTTACGGATAACTCACAATAACCATTTTTGTCTTTCATTGATGCCAAGAAGATCGGGATAAGCTGATTCCCTGGCAAGCATAACAGCTGAAGGTTGGTGGTAGAAACACATTAACATTTATTTAGGAGTAGCAACGCACGCCGGGTATTGGCTGGTTTGTTATAAATATAAAGGCATTGATATTTAAAGGAAAACATAAAAGTAGTGAAGTGGACACGAAATTAAGCAACCATATTTTGTTTTATTTTATTGGCGAATTGAAAGATTTTTACACGTTTATATTAGCTTGACCTGTATCTATCTATGTAACTGAATCTTTCAACGCGATTTTCACCCACTTAAAATAATTGGATCGACTTAAAATTTTGTATACTTGTAAAGGACCCGTGACAATACAATAATTTCATATTTATTTTCTAAAATCCTGGCCAAAATCATCAGAAAATAAAAAAAAAGTGTCTTCGTATTTATGTAACGGAATCTTTGAACACGATTTTCACCCACTTAGAAGCACTGGATCGACTTGACACTTTGTATACTTCTAAAGGACCCGTGACAATACAATAATTTCATATTTATTTTCTAAAATCCTGGCCAGAATCATCAGAAAATCAAAAAAAGTGTCTTTGTATTTATGTAACGGAATCTTTGAACACGATTTTCATCCACTTAGAAACATTGGATCGACTTGAAACTTTGTATACTTGTAAAGGACCCGTGACACTACAATAATTTCATATTTTGTTTCTAAAATCCTGGCCAGAATCATCAGAAAATAAAATAAATTAAAACTGGTATAATAGGTTGCGGTCTTGTCGACTTTTTAGTCAATCGTTGTAAGAGCTTAGTTGGTAGATCGGTGAACTCTAGTGGCATATAATTTCAGTAATCCATAGGTCGCTGGTTCAAATCCGGCTGGGAGGATTTTTTTTAGAAGAGTAATACTTTTAGCTCATACTACAATAGTATCGAATTTAAAGATATTTACATTTTTATCTTATTCTGTAAAATATTAAAACTAAAAATAAAAAATAAATAATAGTTTTAAAAAACTAAAACAACACGCTTTATTAGAAAACCGAACTAAAAAATGAAAAATAATTTTAATTTCCAACATGCTTGGGATAAAATTAAAGTGGTCAACAAAAAAATCATCTCCAACACATATAGAATAAAACTAGAGTTATCAACAAAAAGAAAATTTTACCATCAAAAGCGTGGGGTGCTTTTTATGGTTTTTACATTTTCTTCTTAGAGACTTTACTTTTACCAATATCTGTTTATTATCAAATATATTAATTGATATAGAGCACCCCACGCTTTTGATGGTAAAATTATTTTCTTTTTGTTGATAACTCTAGTTTTATTCTATATGTGTTGGAGATGATTTTTTTGTTGACCACTTTAATTTTATCCCAAGCGTGTTGGAAATTAAAATTATTTTTCATTTTCTTAGTTGGGTTTTCTAATAAAGCGTGTTGTTTTAGTATTTTAAAACTATTATTTATTAATCTAAAATGTATATTTCATATAGAAGTTCAGCAAAAGCAGGCTAAAGGAAGAAAAGAAAAGCTTATTGCTTAAAAAAAGTCACTATTGCCAACCGATCAAATAAGTACGTTCGAATTTGTATAATCGGTGACTTTCAAATGTTTACCATCAGGTTAAAAAAATAGTTTTAGGTCTAAATTTTTTAATATTATAGATTTTTGGGGTCGATCCAGCCAATCTCCACGCGGTTTTTTTCCTGGGTGCTGCTAGTTGTCTGGGATCTAATTTACCTACACTATCATTTTCCGATTAATTTTTGGACCAAAGAGAGATGAACAGATAGGTGAATGGAGAAAACTGCATAACATTGAATTACATGGTTCTTATAGGAAGCCAGATATAATAAGAGCAGTTAAGTCTCGTAGACCGCGATGGGCAGGACATGTGGCACGAATGGGAGTGAAATACGTGCAAGGAAGCTTCTTGTAGGAAAGCCAGAGGGAAAACGCCCAGTTGGTAGACCAAGAATGATGTGGGAGAATAACATTAACTATTATTTGAGGGAAGTAGATTATACAGGGAATGATAGGAAAGCATTAGCTCAGGATTGGGATGTATGGAGAGCTTATGTACGTGCGGCCATGAACCTACGGGTTCGATAGTACCAGTGAGTTAGCTATCAATTTCCGATTCGGGGTCCAGTTTACCGTACTTTCTAGGATCCACTTTACCGGCGCCGGTCAGAGCCGACGAAATAAATTTGATTTCCTGATACATTTTTTATTTAAAAAAATAGCCTACGAATGTTATCGATTTACAGACTTCTAAAACCGTTCAACAGATCTTCATGAAAATTTATACAAACAGGTTTTCAGTTATACCGAATTTTAGCTGCTGTCTGTTAACTATCTAACTAACTAACTAACTCACTGGCTCTATCGAACCCGTAGGTTCATGGCCGTGCGGACATAAGCTCTCCATACATCCCATATCCTGAGCTAATGCTTTTCCAATCATCCCCTGTATAATATACTTCCCTCAAATCATGGATAATGCTATTCTCCCACCTAATTCTTAGTCTACCAACTGGGCGTTTTCCATCTGGTTTTCCTACAAGAAACTTCCATGCACCTCTTCATCCCCCATTCGTGCCACATGTCCTGCAGTCTACGATACTTAACTGTTCTTATTATATCTGGCTTCCGATACATATCATGTAGCTCGCTATTATGTAGTTTTCTTCATTCACTTGTGTGTTCTTCTCTTTTTTGGCCCAAAAATTTTCCTAAGAACTTTATTCTCAAATACTCGTAATCATCTTTCCTTCCTTAAAGTAAGAGTCCATGTTTAGCGTCCTTAAAAGATAACTGGTAGAATAACTGTTTTGTATATTTTCAGTTTAACGTTTTTTGAAAGGAGTTGGGACAACAGTTACACTATAAAACTACAAGCTCTAGAAATTCACCTGGAACGACAATGTAAAAATCGCTCTAACGGTTGCAATTTTAGTTGATTCGCAACGAAACTCAGTATATGCTATTAAAATATACCGAGGTAGATATTCTCCAAAACTCAGTGACATTCGACCATTAGAATCGAACCAGAATTAGAATTTACCAGATGTCCGTAATTAAAAATTTACTCTAGCAACCGTCATATTTGGCTCGTTCAAATGTATACCATACAATTTTATTAACCACTAATTGTTTTTACCTATTCGAGTAAAAGTAAAGAAAAATAATTGATTTTGGCGTAGCAGCGCACATGTGTATTAGCTATCACATTGCTTTAATTTAGGCGTAGCAGCGCACGCCGGGCATTAGGTAGAAGACTACTGTACAAAAGTAGAAAACTGATTTCGTACGTTTGTGCCGTTACTAGGCACTGAACTCAGCTCCCCGAAACAAATAACACTTGTAGATCAATGACTTGCTGGGCGCTATTTTTACACGAGGTAGTTTTTGTTTCATTGTTCCAGACGAGCGCTGAATTTAGCGCTTGAGTGCGCGGAACAAGAGAAAAACCTCAAGTGAAGATGTTATTCGTTTCACAATAAAAAAACATTACCTTGTTATACCGGAAGGAAATTGTACCAAACATTAGTTACTATTAAGAATGTACGTATCTGTTTTCTATTTCACATTCTTTCTCCTCCTCTCAAACATTGGCAACACCGCCCGCCTACAATTGAACCCTTTAATTGACAATTTATCCTATAGAATACATCAATTGGTTCTATTTATTTACTATTATTAGCCTAATGAAACAGAAGAAAACGAACGAGTACTGATAACTTAAATGTGTATCGAATTACACAATAAACCTAATAATAACAGTCATGCGTGATTTTGTTTTCAGTGCTGTCCGCCACATTTAAATAACTGGACTCTCAAAGAAACAATAAAACAAAAGTTATCATAAGTAATGCCACGAGTGATTTCCAATTTATCTAGAGAATTTGGAAATCAAGAGTGGCATTTGTTAGGGCTATTTAATGAATAAAATTAAGCTGTTTACTCACAAATCATTGTTTAACTATAGTTATTTTAAAATATTTAATGTAAACGGCGATGTTTGAAAACAAATCAGAAATGTGAGGTTATGTTCATTCACTGCTGCTTGATCATATTATTTATTGCCAAATAAGATCGCAATATTGTAAGAGTGTAACCAAGTGGAGAAATAATAAAACACATCAAACTATATATCATAATCAACATTACGGGTTATTCATTTATTTTTTTTAGTAAACAACTCAGTAAAAGCAAGGAATCTTTTCATTATTTGCTATATTCAATGTATTTGTTGGAGAAAAATAATGCTTTGACCTGTTCAGAACATTAAAAAGGAGGAGCTTTCTTTATCACAAAAGCAGGAGCTGATAAAGAGAAATCGATAAAGAGCGAGGTGAAACACGACTATCATTGGTTGTAAAACAACATTCATTGAAACGTGATTGGTCATTGACTAGGATTTGTGGCATGATTTAAATAGTGATTTAATTAAATAAAAATAAAACTTAAAGTAATATGTAATTTTCATATTTATTAAAATATAAATTAGTTATAGCTGTTTTAGTACATTGTACCTTCTTCAGACATGATAACAAATTAATGTATCATGTCTGAAGATGGTACAATGTATTAGTCATTCAAAATATCTCTGCAGGCGGAAGAATTACGAAGCTCTGTTAGTTGCTACACGTGACGTCATATAAGGCAGTGTACACTGTCAGCGTCCCACGTCCCATTCCCCTCTTCCCTCAAAGGTAGCAGTGTCACGTGTTCTATTCCTGCATAAACAGTGCCCTCCGTCAACAACTGCGCTTACTCCTTAAACTGGTAATACCGAAACAGCTGTAACTAATTTATATTGTAATAAATATGAAAATCACATAAAACTTTGTTTTATTTTTATTTAATCAAATAAGTTATGGATTTTCATCAAGTAAACGCCAATTCAATTGATTACAAAACTTACTTACTTACTTACTCACTGGCACTATCGAACCCGTAGGTTCATGGCCGCGCGGACATAAGTCTCCATACATCCATATCCTGAGCTAATGCTTTCAAATCATTCTCTGTATTATCTACGTCCCTCAAATCATAGTTAATGTTATTCTCCCACCTCATTCTTGGTCTACCAACTGGGCGTTTTCCTTTTGGCTTTCCTACAAGAAGCTTCCATGCAATTCTCTCATTCCCCATACGTGCAACATGTCCGCCCCAGTTGAACCCATGTCCGCATTTCTTGACGGTTGTATTTCTTACGGTGAAAGATCGTCACTCTTTCGACCAAGGTATTTTTTTCGTCTGGCTTATCACCTTCGACCAGTCCGGCATGGGTAACCCTATCGGCAGCAATGCTACCGTCGGCATAGCTCTCAGGCTCATTTAAGCACGCAAGCCACTCCACCACGACAAGGTAAAGATACCATGGAAGGCGCATTGATTACAAAAATTATTAATTTTTGAAAGAAAGATACTTAGAAAAATGTATGGTCCAAATAAAGGACCAGACTAAACTTGCAAAATCAAAAAAAAAGAAAGTGAATTAAATAACATAATTAAAAATCAAAATATAATAAATCAGATCAGATCTCTTAGGATTGGATGTTTGGTCATCTGATAAGAATGGATCAACAGATATTAGTTAAAAACTATAGAAATGGAAGCCTACAGGAACTAGAGCTGTTGGTGGATCTAAGATGAGATGGCAGGACGATGTTTGGGAGGATTTGAAGGAGATGAGGCTGACAAACCTGAAATCGACAGAAGAGGAAGATTATTGAGGAGGCCATAACATTTAGATTATCCATTATATGTTAATTGAAATTTGCTATGCAGTTACTAGTCTAAGACACGTCTGTTCTTATAAATTGAGATGGAAATGCATGAGAGTGGATTATTTTTTAAAAATTAAAAATAAGCAGTATCCTCCCTTTATGATTTTTATTTTGCATAACAAATGTGCTTAGCGGAATCATAAAGACTCTCAATCTCAAATTTCATGAGAGAATATTTAAAATGCATCGTAAGGAGCATTTTTTAGAAAATATTTAAAAAATGTATTTATAAAATAATAATTCTGAATCTGTTATACTTGTAACCACTAATAATTTTAATAGAAACACTTCTATAAGTACATAATGTATGTGATAGCATTTTCAAAACAATCAGATCAAAACAAAAAAAAATTGAAATTCAACAGTCGGTCCCCTTAAATGTTGTATAACAATGAATAAGAACAGACTATGGAGGAAATATTAATATTGCTGTTGGTTTCGACGTCTCATCTGCTGAGCAGTGAAATGTCTGGCACGTGGAGTGTAAATGAAGTGGTAAAAATGTACATTTAGGAAATTACCCTCCACCCTACGTACAACCAGGACTTGTTCCCTTCCAGCGAACATTAATTTCCTGTATCTTCTTATTAAATCAGAGTATGGGGTGGCTGATGTTCTTTCCTTCCAAATTCAGGGCCGTCCATTTAATCATATGATGGATATTATCAAGAAATTGGCAGGTGAGTGGGAAAGGTGTAACCCCAATTCTGTACTGCATCCCTTTAATTAAAGCTAACAATGACCTGGCGTTAAATAGAATTACTAACTAATCTGTAAGAACAATTAGATTATGCATATGTGTGTTGTGAGTAGGGCTCGGACATGAAGTTATATTAAGTGCAGTCTTACTATACATAATATTGCTTGATGAGAGAGTAGTAGGGGTGTAGTAGCACCAGTCTTACTAGTATGGAATTTGTGCTGTACTGTTTACAGGTGGTATAGGCGGGTAATGAAATAAGTAGCTAATTGTGGATTACAAGTTTATTTTGTTGCGTAAAATATTTTTTTAACGTTTTAAATTAAACGCTACAGTACAACAAAAAGTTAAGCAAATTTATAATTTCCGCATATTTCTCAAAAAATTTATGAGCTGCTTTTTGCACTTTATTGAAAAGAATATTCGCGGAAACCATCGTTTCGCATAAATCCTTGTAAAATTCACGATGATTACAAGTGTCTGAAACTCCTTGTGCAGATTACTGTATTTCATAGTCAAGCTTATGTTTTACATTCCCAATGTGTGTTTTAGATTTGCAATGACTCTTGATAAAAATTCTTCTCTCCCCCTTCAATTCTACATTACACAATTTACAAAATATTTTATCTTCTTTCAGCCAAAAATACTCATGGCCGTACTCACGTACAAGTGAATTCATCTTGTGTGTGTTTGGGTTTCGGCATGTTGTAATCATTCATCAGATCGTGGTGATCGGTATTAAGATTTGACTGCATACTATAGGCCTACTTGTAGCAGCACAACAAAGACGCCAATGACTGTGGCACTTCGCACGGGACAGGACTAACTACCTGTGTAGTCAACTGTTTGAAAGCGACACGGCAATGAAAAGGTAATGAAGTCCGAGCTCTAGTTATGAGCATTTTGGAACAGAACAATATATATTTTAATGCCCCAGGTTGCCCTTTTTTTATATTTCTGGTGTTCTCTCCTGGCATGGCGTAATTGTAACCCACTTCTGAGGTTCTGGAAGGCGGGGTTACTTTGCTCCGATTATGTTTTGTTTGATGATAGTGGTGCGCCAGGAGAGTCCTTAATCCTAAGCTTAATCTAAGATGAATATGAATGATGATGATTGCGATGGCCAAATGATGTTCGGGGTTCTTTTGGGCCTTAACGTTAGCTAACATTTGTCTTGCAGGTGAGGAAAAACCCCTATAAAAACCTCATCCAAGAAACTGTCCCGATCGGGGATCGAACCCAAGCCCGCTGCGTGACAAGGCAGCACACTACCTCGAGACCACAGCGGTGGACGGAACAGAACAATATAGAGAAAATAAAAATTGAATTTAGTGGGTGTATTGGAAACCGATAGAATCACATAACGGTGAGCTTCGCGTGTTGTTATATTTATTAAGAGTTGCATGTCGGAACTCATTTGTTTTATTTCTAAGCCTCCTGGTAACCGGAAGCACAGTAGCTGGGCACTGACCATTCTCTCCTTCAGAAAATGCCCTCTCTTCACCTTGCGGTATCTGAAAAGGTGCAATAGGTGTTCATTGGCGGTCCGCGAACCGGATTCGACCACCGAATTATTTATTCCGACTCAAAATTATTTCATACTTTATCAATATATTTCTGTATTAATATGATTATTTATACAAATGAAATATTGAATATGTCTATATATTATTCCCTGAGAGTAGTTAATAATAATAGCAATAATTAATACTAAAACTAATAATAAAAATGTATTCAATCAAGATAAATTACATTGTTGGTAGACTTCTCTGACTATGTTAGTTAGACTGTCTTGGCTAAGTAAATCCATAGTTAATTCTGCCCGACAGCAGGCAGGTCTTTCACTACAATCATAGCATTTTCATGCTATGCTTTGCAGCTTTACTAGGGAATTGTCTGTGTGGTAGCTTCCCGTTGCTTTCCACACCGGTGAAGGATGATGATGATAATGATAAGGGTGATGATAATTGCCGGATGATTTTCGGGGACTGTTGTGCCCTAAACGTCCTGACATTTGTCTTACAGGTAGGAAAAAACCCGAAAGAAAACCTCACCCAGGAGCCTGTCCCGACCGGGAATCGAACCCGGGCCCGCTGCGTGACAAGGCAGCACCGTACCCTTCTAGACCACAGCGGTGGAATATATATAGGCTTTATTTTACCTGACAGAGTTCTCGCTTTAAGGTCTGGTCCTAACCACCAGGCTGCTAGAAAAAAATACAGAAATTGTAACTCTTACATCTAAATTACAATAACAAAATTATTACATGGTATCTCTACAATACAATTATTATTTAGAATATATTTTGATTTAATCTAGATTTAAATAATGATATATATGTAGAATGTATAAGATCGAAAAATGAAAAAAATGAAAATGACATAAAATAAATTTAGTTCTGTAGAAGAATTAATTACACTGAGCAACAAAAAATAAACTTTTTTTTTGTCTCAGAAAGAAAAATATGTGATTCTGATAATATTTGTTCTCCTGAATTCAAATACGATATCTGTTTTTTGTCCATCACGCAACGTTTCCGCATTTATAATTTCAAACACTTTAATATTTTCTACATTCGTAACTACACAATATTCGAACATTTGGATTCACCTAGAAAGTAAGAAATGACGATTTTCTGCTGAATTTCGCCTGTGGAGCATACCTCTTGATGGTCCAACAATAATCGGCCAGCATATTAGGATTCCATTTGCCTTCATATCTCTTTTCCATAGCTGAAATCTCCTGATGAAAGTGTTCCCCGTGCTCATCGGTCTCTGCGCCAAGATTCTCCGGGAAGAAATCTAGGTTTATTAAAAAAATAATTATTTAAATCCATTAATTGAAATTGAAATAAAAAAACTGTGGATGATGGGGCGTGACTTAAAATGTACGGCTATCCCTGATATCTTCAGGGAAGGAATTCCAGGAGTTGGACAGAAGCTACTGTGAAAGAAGTCGCATGTTGGTAAACGCTTATGTATTAAGAGCATATTCCTGAAAATACTTTCAGTCGTAGGAGTTGTTTCAATGGCTCATAATTAACCTTGTATGAATAATAATCTATGAATCAGGTAAACCTAATAAAAGTGAAGGGTACCTTGTATTTAAGTAGTTTTTTTCCACTGTGTTAAATGTGTAATACACTGGATGGTACTTGTCGATTGTTGTTGAACACCTGCGATATAATAACAGCAATAATAATTATAGAAAATCATTGATCCGAAGCGGGAGAAAGTCACTAATTGTAAAATATTTACCAATTTGCATGAGAATGGAAAATGCAGAGTTTATGTTCAACTGTCAGATAAAATTATGAAAAATACCTTACTTGTTTTATCCTTGTTAAATTAATCATTAAAACACTGTAAGATTTCACTTTATTTTCCTTTTTGCTCTGTTGATTTTGAGGTCTTGTGAAAACAACGCTTATCAAACTCTATTACATTGCTCGCACACTGGTATCGATCCGGAGATTGTATGGCTGCTAACGCTCGTCTCTTGTTTCAAGATCCACGAGTTCAAATCCGACCAGGTTCGGTGCATTCTTTCAGGACGTTAATTACTGAGTTGGCGTCAATACTAAGAAGAACCAGCAGAAGTTTTAATATTAAATTTTGATAACATTTTAAAGATTTTAAATATGCAGAAGGTAAATCCGTTAAGCCAAGCAAGTCATACTGGCAGGGCATCATACACTAGATATAGACAACGCCGTCATAATACTATACTGAGAGGAATCCAGCAAATATTTACACACTGGAGAAGGTAGAGATTCTAAAGAAAATTTACATTATATTTATTTTAAATGAGAATAAACCCAGTACACACAATCTTCTGTACAAGATAATCACTAGGCAAAGAATTTTAAGGTGCAAGTTTTGGATCGTAAAAGGTGGAAAAAAGGTTCTGAATATCCATCAATAGTAATTCTGCCCGAAGGCAGGTCCTTCACTTACAATCATAGCATTGTCATGCTATGCTTGCAGGTTTACTAGGGAATGTTCTGAATATACGTACATACAAAAAGGTGCAAAAAAGGTGCTGCTGAAACAATTGAATTAGGGTTTAAAGCAGTTACATGAATTCAGTTTATATAACATGCATATCATTTTGTATCAGTTGTTTCTTCTTTATAGAGTCCATAAGAGGTAATTCATAGTTCTTTAGTTTATTGCAATATTTACTTAGCAGAAGAAACATCGAAGAATGATCTCATCAGTTTCGATAAAATGCATTTTGAATTCTGAAAGTGCATACAACTTATCCTTCTTAACATTCGCCATGTTATTGTTGTGAACACCCAGTTGTAATACTAATAAAAATATGTTGTGGTTCAGACTAGTAAAACACAGCCAACAAGAAGTCGGTAGATAGAAAACTTAAATTATTGCCAGTACTAACTGAATTTAATTTAAGCTGTTACAGCAACACTGTTGAAATATAATTTGAGTTCACAGTTGCAGATTGGCCATTGTTGCAGGGATATAATTTACTGGTGGTTTACATAAATTATATTTTAATATTTGGCCGTGGGTCCCGAGTCTGAAGATTTTCAGGCTCGTAAAAAATCCTTAAGCCTGAATGAAAAGGCCTCTAAGCAAAATTTACCGAATTTTCCCGTCCTAGTACTACCTTGGTTTCCTAGATGTCAGTATGAGGCGGAACGCTGACCACGGACCA
Source organism: Diploptera punctata (assembly GCA_030220185.1). Taxonomy (NCBI): domain Eukaryota; kingdom Metazoa; phylum Arthropoda; class Insecta; order Blattodea; family Blaberidae; genus Diploptera; species Diploptera punctata. Next base: position 799,429 of record JASPKZ010000450.1, read on the forward strand.
CTCAAAATGACATCTATACGAAAGCAAGTGTAACTAAATTAATATGGTTCAAATTCTACCCACTAGGGGGAGAGTACCTAAATCTCTGTAAAGGGAAAACATAGGCTTACAATACAATACAATACAATACAATTTACTATTGTTGACTTCATATTATACAGTGATCACTGTTTCTGAGGTATAAATTACATAGATATTCACCACTGCGGTCTCGTGGTAGCGTGCTGCCTTGTCACGTAACGGGCCCGGGTTCGATCCTTGGTCGGGACAAGTTTCCTGGGTGAGGTTTTTTCGGGGTTTTTCTTCACCTATAAAATAAATGTCAGGAAACTTTAAGGCCCAAACGGCCCCTAAACACCATCTGGCCATCATTATCATCAATATCATATTCGCCTAATTAGTTTAACTTTAGTTTAAGGCCTCTCCTGGCGCATCGTTACCATCATAAACTCTCATATCATCGGGACAACGTAACCCCGCCTTCCAGGCGCCCCAACCTCAAAAGCGGGTTACAAGTACGCTATGCCAGGATAGAATACCAGAAATGTCGAAAAGACAACCTGGGGCATTTGAAAAAAATACATAAATCATATTTTAATATTTACCTAATATTGTTGATTTCTGATTGAGATTTTAAAAAGTTGTTGAAGAAAAAAAATATATTTTTCTGTCCTATCTTTTAAAACCCCAGAGAAGAGTGGAGGAAAATGTGCTGAAGCATAAAACAAGGCGGGAAAAGGGGGCGAACTATAGTAATCTTACAAAAAGGTGCAACAAATTGTGTTAATTTCGCTTCATTTCATCCTCTAAGACACATATATTGAACTATCGTCATCATCATCCTTCACGGATTAGGTCTTTGCCTGTTCCGATCCCACATCTGTTCAGCCCAACGCTTTCTTGGTCTTCCCACCGATCTTCGTCCTACAGGACTATACATCAGTGCCATCTTTGGTATCCTATCCTCTGTCATTCTTTGCAGATGCTCCTTCCAATTGTTCCTGTGTTCTTCTATTTGTTGAAAAAATGGTTGTATTTTAGTTCCTCTCTTAATATATATTGTACTATTGGTATGAAAACAGCTATATTTTTGGAAACGTGTCGCACCTCAAAATCCTTTCCCTAATGATCACAAGCAAATGAAAACAACAATTGTGAATAACAAAATAATGCCATTTTTAGCAAATCCTCACGTAATCAGAACACCGGGTGGTCTAGAAACATTCTATCAATTCCATTATTGTTCTATTTGGATGAAGGCCAAATTATTCTTCAAACTATGCTATGCGACGATCAAAGAATTCAAAACATGAAGCATAAGACGCTTCCTGGTCTTAAACTCTATTATAGAGTGTAAGGAGTTATGTAGAACATGCATTCATATTGAAATTACAGAATTTGACACACCATTCACAATGCACTGTATACTACATGAAGTACCGTCGAATCTTAAATACAACACACGTGTACATTTTCTTTCTTCAACATTTAATTATAGCAACTATTTCCTATCAAATATTCCACATCATCCAGTGAACATTGAGACTACTTTGTTTATTAATTACTCTATGGAGCTTGTAAGTATTTTTAAGGGTCCCCTGAGTTCGCTACTAACGTTCTGCAGTGTTAGTCCTTTGGAAGGGCTGCCTCCTTAAAGCCTTTGGACTTGCTTCCTTGTGTTTTATCCCCACAAGGAGGGTTGCCTCTTCCGCCTTCTGCCATTAAGAACTTCACTCTTGTTTCCCCGAGATGGGTCTCTTATTTCATCCCCAGGGATTGGGTTGCCGCTTCCGCCATTTTCACCGTTCCGATATTTCTATCTCCGCCGTGCCTGTCGTGTTTAATTATATAACAGGAACACTACACTACAGCCACTGTAATCACGGCTCTGAAGTTTAGGTTATACGAGGGGTAAAGGAAGAAACTCACCCTCTACTGCCAATAAGGAAATGGTTGATGTAGGAGTGCACGTCAGCCACAACCAATCACTGCTCTTGACGCTGCTATAGCGCGCTAGTAAGGTTTGAAATTGCTGAGATGTTGTCAGCTGTATGTCTGCTAACAGCATACATAAAGCGGCCACTCCCACTGAATATCCATATCGGCAACACTGTCGTGAAAACTTCAGGACCGGAGAATCAGTGGCTGGGGTATAAAAAGAACTTTGAAAAATAAAACCAGGAAAGACTCTATAATGAAATTATACAAGACAATGGCAGTACCTATTATTACTTGTGTATCCGAAACATGAACAGTGATAACACAATCTGCCAGAATACAAGCTGCTGAAATCAAATTCCTCAGACCAATAGCAGGATATCAATGAACTGACAAAAACACAACACAGAAATAAGACAACAACTAAAAGTAGAATAATTAATTACAACAATAGTGAAATATAAGACAAACTGGAAAGAACACTTGGCAAGGATGACTGAGAATAGAATACCAAAAGCAGCATGCAACTATTCACCACGAGGAAGAAGTTTGGGAAGACCAAAGAAAAGATGGAAACAACAGCAATTTGGAGGCGGAACAGGCTAATAAATAAGCCTAAACCGTCACGAAGAAGAAGGAGGAGGAGGAGAAGAAGAAGAACAAGACTGAATAATTACAGTCAGCGTTAGTTTGTACAAATCATGGTCGACAATCACTGAAATATTGTCGAAATTAAATTGTCAGACCTGATGGGAAATTTTTCGAGAATTGTCGAACCTGACTTGCAAATGTAATTTCTAAGCTACAGAACACAAAAGACCATTCTACAAAATAAATAACTTCCACTGAGAAGACATTATGAATTTGTTCTGTATGATATCGGCTAATTATAAACATAATACTGAAATTAATGTTCTCGGACTTGCTGTTCGAATGCAATATTGCAGCGGTTCCCAACTTTTTTTCGACTCGCGAACCCCTTTTACAACGATCTGAGTTCGGTGAACCACCGACTTTTAAATACACATACAGTAGACATGCATACGATTTAATTCCAAGCAAAAGGTTTAATAACCTTAAATCGACTTAACACTTAACGGTTAATACCTAAAGTTACTCTAATTAGGGATCAGAAGTTACACAACGTGTAGGCCTAGTTGTAGCGAAATCAAATGCATTCCTAACGTTGTTACATAATTGTCAATCAGGCATTCGATGTAAATATTAATTTTTTGTGGAAATAATGTGAAAAATTCCCGATGTTACACTTATGCAATAAGGGACATTATAGGGTTAATTTAATTTTAAAATAATATAATAATAATATTTATAATGTATAATAATATAATTTATATTAATTTATAATAATTATATTATTATTATTATTATTATTATTATTATTAATATGTTGCAGAAATGAAGGAAACGTAATAGACCTAACCTCGAAACTTTCAGAGTTTTTCTTTCATTATAACAAATAATCACGCATCCAATTTAGTTTGTAAAGCTATAGCAACTACTTAAAACTTCGTCCATCATTTTGGAACTTACTTACTTACTCACTCACTGGCACTATCGAACCCGTAGGTTAATGGCCGCACGGACATAAGCTCTCCATACATCCCTATCTTGAGCTAATACATTCCAATCATCCCTGTATAATCTACTTCCCTCAAATCATAGTTAATGTTATTCTCCCACCTCATTCTCGATCTACCAACTGGGCGTTTTCCCTCTGGCTTTCCTACAAGAAGCTTCCATGCACATCTTTCATTCCCCATACGTTCCATATGTCCTGCCCATCACAGTCTATGAGACTTAACTGTTCTTATTATATCTGGCTTCCTATAAAGACCATGTAGTTCATTGATATGTAGTCTTCTCCATTCACCTGTCTGTTCATCTCTCTTTGGTGCAAACATTTTCCTAAGTACTTTATTCTCAAATACTCGTAATCTCCTTTCCTCCCTTAAAGCAAGAGTCCATGTTTCGCACCCATATAATATAACTGGTAGAATAATAGTTTTATATATTTTGAGTTTAACGTTTTTTGAAAGAAGTTGGGGCATCAAGAGTCTCTGCAATGGATAATAGCACGCATTTGCAGAATTGAGCCTATGTTTAATTTCCTTGTGCATCTCATCCCTACTTGTGATTATTGTTCCTATGTATTTGAATTCAGTCACTTCCTCAAAATTTCCCTCATTTGTCATTAGATGTCCATTTCCATTATATAATATATTTTTATTACATTACTACATTACAAAGAAAATCTGCAGTAGCAACATTCAGACTGCTAACGGGACATGACTGCTTGAATAAACACTTATACAGAATTGACATAACAGATTCACCTAAATGCCCTTTTTGCAATGTAAATGAAGATATGGAAAGAAACCATCTCCTCCGTTGTCCAGCTTTTGTAGAAGATACCAGCCTTTCTGTTAAATATTGGAGTGCAAGAGAGCGAATGATTTCATTATCAAGTGCTCGACATTAGATACCAACCAACCAACCATATATTTTTATCTGTGACCATATATTTAGTTTTATTGATATTTACTTCCAGTCCTAATTTCTTAGTGTTACTCAATAGTGTGTGCGTGTTGTCCTTTAGTATCTCCTTGCTAGTACTATTGGCCGATAGCGAGTAACACTAAGGAATTAGGACTGGAAGTAAATATCAATAAAACTAAATATATGGTCACATGTAGAAATACATTATTTAATGGAAATGGACAGCGAATGACAAATGAGGGAAATTTTGAGGAAGTGGCTGAATTCAAATACTTAGGAACAATAATTACAAACAGGAATGAGAAGCACAAAGAAATTAAACATAGACTCAATTCTGGAAATGCATGCTATTATGCATTACAGAGACTTTTGATGTCCCAACTCCTTTCAAAAAAACGTTAATCTCAAAATATATAAAACTATTATTCTATAATTTTGGAACACGGGTACTATTATTCGAAAGTAGTAATATATTATGTTCAGGGTTCAGTATAATAATAATAATAATAATAATAATAATAATAATAATAATAATAATAATAATAATAATAGTAATAATAATAATAGTAATAATAATAATAATAATAATAATAATAATTATAATAATAATAATAATAATAATAATAATATGTGACCTGATTCTCGAACATATGATACGTGGTATTCATAAAGTTCAGGTACAATTAATTCAATGCATGTAATATCCGGGTTCTGTTACAAGTTCACCTTTGCTAATACATAATTTACTATGTAAATTAAAAACTAGGTTCTATTTTGAAGTCAAACTAGTTCAATTTACCTAAGACCGTAAATTCACATGAAAATATTATTTTTCATTTATATTCAAAGAAAGTGACACTATGAGGACTATTTTAATTAACAAACAGAGATTTTTACGACTCACCATATAATAGAGGACTTCGCCCTAACAACGATTTGTGGTTACGACGATTGCATATCCTTGAAGTACTGATCTTGTATATATTGTTTGATTATTTATTGTTCCTGGTTATTTGAAATCAGCAACTTTTTCAAAATTTCCCTCATTTGTCATTAGTTGTCCATTTCAGTTATATAATGCATTTCTATGTGTGAAAATATATTTAGTTTTACTGATGTTTACTTCCAGTCCCAATTTCTTAGTGTTACTCAATAGAGTGTGCGAGTTGGCCTTTAGTATCCCCTCGTTATCGCTCAACTGTACCACATCATCACAAGTAATGCCACGAAATTCTAGAGAATTTGGAAATCAAGAGTGGCATTTGTTAGGACTATTTAACGAATAAAATTAAGCTGTTTACTCACAAGTAATTATTTAATTATGGTTATTTTAAAATATTTATATATTTAATGTAAACGGCGATGTTTGAAAACAAATGAGAAACGATAGGTACGCTTCATCTACTTCTTTTGGTTATCACTGCAACCAGATCATACTATTTATTGTCAAAGGAACGCAATATTGTAAGAATGCATCTCTAGTGGAGAAAAAATGAAACACATCAAACAGTATATTAATTCATTTATGATGTCCTATGATGTAAATATGACAATTATATTTTTCTGGATTATTCCTGGGAAAAAATACATTTAAGAAAGTGCAAACAGTGGTTTCTTTTTTTGGTGGTATAATAAATTGCTACAAATGTTTTTATATTATATCTCGCAAGCACTAGCTGTTTACATCTATGCACCATATATACAATCTGGTACCTGTATTTCTTCTATGGCTTTAGTCACTGCAAAATAATGGTCAGACCTGTTCAGAATATTAAAAAGGAGGAGCTTTCTTTAATATGGCAAATTTGACACTGATAAATATTTGCTGAAACACGACTGTGATTAGTTGTAAAACAGAAATCATTGAAACGTGATTGGCCATTGACTCCCATTTGGGGCATGAGTTAAATAGTCAGCATAAACTAACAGCCTATTAACAATCTAGTGACACTGTAAAACAAGATAATATAGTTCGTTGTAATTTTCTGAGCACTATTCTCATGCGAAAAAAAAGGTAGAAGCAAATCTAAAAAGAAAACACGCAATTAATAGGAATCAGCGGTTGCCATGACAACTCCAATTACCCGTTTGGTTTAAATTCAATTTGTCTCCATATAGCAAACTGTTGTGTATTCTTCCACTTTTTTTTATTTCTCATAACTAACTTTCGCGTTTGTCAGTTTTCACTTGACTGCTTCTAAGAATGCACAAACTCCGTTAGTGTGTCAGTAAACTAACATTTTTGCAAGTGGATTCCAGTTCTCCTACTTATTTCTAAAGTACACATCTTTTATCTGTTACCCATAATTCAGGTGTTACTTAAATCTCCTTGATTTATGGTCATCAGTTATCCTGTAGTATGAAAGCAGGTTCATCATCATCTTCCTTCGCGGATTAGGCCTTTGCCTGTTCCGATCTCACATCTGTTCAGCACAGGGTTTTCTTGGTCTTCCCACCGATCTTCGTCCTCTAGGATTATACACCAGTGCCACCTTTGGAATACTATCCTCTATCATTCTTCGCAGATGTTCTATCCGATTGTTCCTGAGTTATTTTATTTGTTGAAGTGGTTGTACTTTTAGTTTGTCTCTAGTATTCTCATTTCTAACATGTTCTTCTCTTGTACAACTTTTCACAGCCCGTAGGAAGCTCATTTCCGCTGTTTTAAATTTACTGTTTTCTTTTTCCCTCAGGATCCAGGCCTCACTTCCATACTTCGCCACTGGCAGTACCATCGTTGAGTAAAATCTTAGCTGCGTATCCTGCTTATTTTGTTCCTCAGTGTTCGTCTGATTGTTCCAAAAATATGTAGAAATTCTGCATTTTCTTATTTATATCTTGTTCTTCTTCTTCTTAAGTTATATCGCAGCCCAAATACTGGAAGTGTGAAATCTGTTCCAACACTGTATCTTCTATTACTATCTTTCTTCTTACTGGGTGCTTTCCATGGAACGGCATTACTTTACTTTTTAACTTTGAAATTATCATATATCCCGCGCCGTAGCCGAGCGGTTAAGGTAGAAAGCCTTGGCGCGTGGCTACGGGACTTGCGCTGGTTCGAGTCTCCATGGGGGAAGACATTTTCTCATGGTATTTCGGCCAGTATGGGACCGGTGCCCACCCAGCATCGTGAGGCAATTGGGTGGCTACAATAAGTAGCGGCTCCAGGTTGAGGAACCAGCTATAACGGCTGGGGGACTCGACATGCTAACCACATGTCACCCCTACACTGGCTGTTGATCATCTACCTCTGTGATTGACACATGTGGATGTGAAGGGCCAGCAGCCGGCTGGTAAAAGGGCAACCGCTGAAAAGTGGAAAGACCCTCAATCGGAATTATCATATATTTCTTACATATATTATTTAATTGATAGACTGCTTTTTGTAGCCTGTCTTTTCTGTCAAAAATTAATAGTATGTAATCTGCAAAACATAATGCATTCTATGTTTTATTTCGTCCAATTATGAAAGCAGGTTATATTTTCGTTTTAGATTTCCTCAGCGTTTTAGCGAAGTCATTTGCGAAGAGCTATCAAAAGCAACGCGTAACCGGCCCCCGAGTTGGATGGTTATGATATCCTTTCGGGAAAGTTAATAACAACTGGAAGTTGCTTCGGGAACTTGGAATCAGGACGGGGATTCTGGAAAATGGCATTCGGGAAAATTTAGTAACGGAAAAATATCTATTCGGAAGTGAAGATTCGAGAAAATGGGTATAAATGTCTTATCTATATGGTGTTCAAATGCAGTATAATTGAAGTACAACATTTAAGTTAACATGAAAATTTCAAGAGATTTAAGAGAGAAATATATTGTGTGAACATTACACACAATTTAGTGGTTAAACTAATGCATGTGAAAAGTTCAGTATTTAACTACATAAGAAGTAAATTACCCTTTGTTGTTAAGTGGAACTTAGAGATCGCGTTCAGAGATACCAACTGCTTAAATGAGAAGGTTAACATAGCTTTCATTAAACGGCGTGCATTGGTACTGCTTAAAAGACATGCGATATTAGAAGTAATACTGAATACGAACTTATAATAAGGTAGATAATTTGTGATACTTCTTTTGCTATTGGTTTATGCTGATGATCACAACATAGTCTCTTGCTTAATATACCGCAACATAGGACATCACATCACTCCATGTCATATACCATCTTCACTTCTCGCAACTGGAATTCCCTACCACAAGAAATAAGGGGCTGCCGGACATTGGCATCTTTTAAAAGAAATCTAAATTTATATTTGCTCTAACCTCGACTTCATTATTACCCAGTGTAAGGTATACATATTAATTGGTGTTTCTCGTATAATTTATCATATTATTATTATTATTATTATTATTATTATTATTATTATTATATTATTATTATTATTATTATTATTATTATTATTATTATTATTATCGTATCATTATTGTTGTTACCCTATAAAATGTTGTTTCTACATGAAATTTACATTGCTACATTTATTGTATCTTTAACTGTTTATAATTAGTATAGTGTATATCTATATTTGTCAAATATTTATTTGTGTTTGTGCTCGTTGAGTGTAAGAGAGGGGCTTATGGCCTTAACTCTGCCAGGATAAATAAAGTATTATTATTATTATTATTATTATTATTATTATTATTATTATTATGATTTAGTATTATTAGGCGATAGCGAGGAGGCCATAAGGACCATCACACACACTCTACTACTAATACTAAGAAATTGGGAATCGAATTAAACATCAATAAAACCAAATATGTGGACATACATTGAAATACATTACTATGAATTGGAAATGGACAGTCAATGACAAATGAGGGAAATTTTGAAGAAGTGGTGAATTCAAATAGCCTACCTCGGAACTACAATTACAAACTGGAATGAAGTGAAAAAAAAATTAAACATAGCTCAATTCTGGAAATTAAGGCATGCTATTATGCCTGTTACAGATACATTTGTCGTCATAACTTCTAAAAAAACTGAAAATATATAGAATTGTTATCTCATTGTTATATTGTATGAATGCGAAACATAGACTTTTACTTAAGAGAGGAGAACATATAAACTAACTCACTGGCACTATCGAACCCGTAAGTTCATGGCCGCGCGGACATAAGCTCTACATACATCCCTACCCTGAGCTAGTGCTTTCCAATCATCCCCTGTATAATCTACTTCCCTCAAATCATAGTTAATGTTATTCTCCCACCTCATTCTTGGTCTACTAACTGGGCGTTTTCCCTCTGGTTTTCCTACAAGAATCTTCCATGCACGTCTTTCATTCCCCATTCGTGCCACATGTCCTGCCCATCGCAGTCTACGAGATTTAACTGTTCTCATTATATCTGGCTTCCTATAAAGACCATGTAATTCACTGTTATTCAGTCTTCTCCATTCACCTGTCTGTTCATCTCTCTTTGGTCCAAAAATTTTCCTAAGAACTTTATTCTCAAATACTCGTAATCTCCTTTCCTCCCTTAAAGTAAGAGTTCATGTTTCGCATCCATATAATATAACTGGTAGAATAATAGTTTTATATATTTTCAGTTTAACGTTTTTTGAAAGGAGTGGGGAAGTCAAGAGTCTCTGTATTGCATAATAACATGCATTTAGAGAATTGAGCCTATGTTTAATTTCCTTATTTGAGAATAATGTTCTTAGGACAATTTTTGGACCAAGGAGACATGTACAGTTAGGTGGATGGAGAAAACTAACAATGAGCAAAATGATCTTTATAGGGAACCAGATATAATAAGAACAGTTAAGTCTTTTAGACTGCGATGGATCGATGGATAGGGCATGTGGTACGAATGGGTAATGAGAGAGGATAATGAAAGCTTCTTATAGTAAAACCTGAGGGAAAACGTCCAGTTGGTAAACCAAGAATGTGATGGTGGAATAACAGTAATCATGATTTGAGGAAGTAGATTATATAGGGGATGTATAGCTAGTTTATATCCGCGCGGCCATGAACCTACGGGTTCGATAGTTAGAGTTACTTTTTGTTTGTGCTGGTGATTCGCCCAGTTTGTAAAACGCATTAAAACGAGGGCGAGATGGTGGGCGAAGAACCTTTAAAAGGCAGTGGATGCTTGTGGGCATTCTTGATATCTATTTCCAGTAATTATCACTGAATTGAGGTTGTTTATTCTCTCGTTTGAGGTCTTTAACCACTCAACCGTGTCCTCCAACTTGGCTCTATCGAACCCATAGGTTCATAGCCGCGCAGACATAAGCTCTCCATACATCCCTATCCTAAGCTAATATTTTCCAATCATCTCCTGCATAATATATTTTCCTCATTAGGGTAGAGCTGGATTTTCATCCCAGAGGTCAGAAATTGGTAAACAGGAAACGCTTCATACAAAAATTGTTTCTTGAAGAAGTAATTCAGATTTATCCCAAGTCTTAAGTTCCGAGATCAAGTTAGGTCCGGTGCAATGCTCTTCACCATATAATTAAAATCAATTCTTCTTATTCACAAACGTTGATTATTTTTATTTCAACTATAAAAAATAACTTCATGATCCTAGAATCTCAACGATTATAATATTTTGTCTTCAGCTATTCTTGTTTCCATTCAGAACAAAATGTTGAAACAGGATGAATAAATTTAACATGTTATAATATTAAAGGAAAACCAGAGGAAAACGTCCATTTGGTAGACCAAGAATGAGGTGGAGAATAACATTATTCATGATTTGAGGGAAGTAGATTCTACAGCGGATGATTGAAAAACATTCGCTCAGGATAGGGATGTATGGATAGCTTATGTCCGCGCGGCCTTGAACCTGCGGGTTCGACAAAGCCAGTGAGTTAGTTAGTTATAATGTCTTGTTGACATTATTCTTAATTTATATTAGTTAATAATTCTGTTTCGTATAAGGTTAAATCTGATTGGTCACATAAGAAAGGTAAGTGCTTTTAATTCCAATCACAATTTAGTTTACTTTCATTTATGAGAGTATAAATTTATTTTTAAAGTTTAATAGCAATATTTAGAATTCTGAGAACAATGAATTAAAACAAATTTTAAAAGAAAGCATTATAAAAAACATTTTTCTAGTAAAATGTTTTTATTATTATTAAGATATTTTTATTTGGCAGTTAGCTAATATTCAGCGTGCGCTACTACGCCTAAATAAATGACAATTAGTGTGCTGTTATGTTTGGTTGAATAAGTAAAAGGAAAAAAATAATTATACATTTATATTTTTTTAGATACCCCGTGCTGGTACCCGGCGTTGCCCGAGAATCTGCTTATCCCGATCTTCTTGACATACATGAGCTGAAATACGAAAATTAATATGTTTTATTTTTAGTTAAATAAGTAAGGTGAAACTAATTATTTTTAGATACCGGCGTTGTCCGGGAATCTACTCATCTCGATCTTCTTGACATAAATGAGTTAAAAGACAAAATTCGTTATTGTGAGTTATCATAAGTAATGCCACGAGTGATTTCCAAATTATCGATAAATTCACGACTCACGAAGTGAGGAGTGAATTTATCTAGAGAATTTGGAAATCAAGAGTGGCATTTGTTAGGACTATTTAACGAATAAAATTAAGCTGTTTACTCACAAATCATTATTTAACTATAGTTATTTTAAAATATGTATATATTTAATGTAAACGGCGATGTTTGAAAACAAATGAGAAACGATAGGTACGCTTCTACTGCTTCTTTTGTTTATCACTGCAACCAGATCATACTATTTATTGCCAAAGGAACGCAATATTGTAAGGAGGAGCTTTCTTTAATATGGTAATTATAACACTGATAAATATTTGGTGAAACACGACTCTGATTGGTTGTAAAACAGAAATCATTGAAACGTGATTGGTCATTGACTCCCATTTGGGGCATGAGTTAAATAGTCCGTAAAAGAATACCCGTCATGTGCTGCTATGCTTGGACAGGAATCTTCTTGGTATCAATGAAAGACAAAAATGGTTATTGTGAGTTATCCGTAAGAGATAAACATATGCTGCCGGGGACTTTTTTGTAGAGCGTTTGGAGATATTCAGTTCTGTGTACATTAATTTTGCGTATTTGTTATGGTGTAGGCAGCGTAAGCCATTTAAGCGTCCAAAGAGCTATTTTTTTCACGTTTTCCACTACAAAGTGGCGATTTTTAAGGGTGTAGCAGTTGCGTATCACAAATCTCTTAGAGCCTATGTTCAAACCGGGAATCTCCTGAACATTTTGCAAAAAATCCGTTCACAATCGGATCAACGGTATGGCCGTGCATAAAGTACGAACGAATAAACAAGCAAACAAACAAACAAACATACATTCATTCATTTTTATATACCTATTAGGTCATCATCATCTGCCTTTCAAGTATTAGGCCCAGTGGCCTGTTACGGTCTCCCGCCATCTCCGAAAAGGTCGACCCACAGATCTTCTGCCTCGAGGAATGTAGTGAAGAATTTGTTTTGATATTCTGTGACGATCCATGCGCTGAATATGGGCTAGCCAATTGTTTCTATATTCTTGGAGGTATTCAGATATAGGTACGATGTTTAACTCTCTGGCTATTGTTGAATTTCTTTGGTGGTCTAGAAGGCTATAACCTGCAGTTCATCGCAGAAATTTCATCTCCGTGGCTGTAATATGACGGTCATCCTGAGTTCTGATGGTCCAAGCTTCACTGCCATAACAGATTACGGGTCTAGCGAGAACTTTATAGATTTTCATTCTTGTGTGTCTCTGCATTTTTGATGGTTTAAAAACTTGGTTGATAATTCTTAAAGCTTTATTATAGTTTTGTATTTTAAAGGATATATCACATTCTTCATTATAAGTTAGATTATATCCTAAGTATTTAAATGAATTTACTTGCTCTAATATTGAATTCTGAATACAAATTTTACTTCTTACTGGGAATTTCCCTTGAAAGGTCATAACTTTAGATTTTGTTGTTGATATTTCCATGTTAAATCGTTGGGCTATTATATTAAGATGATGAGTGGAATATTGTAATTAGGTAAAAATGAGAATTTTTGATGTAAAGTTATATTAAAGTATAAAAAATAATTTTAATAAATACAAAATTATTTATTAACTTTATTATTTAGATAATACTTCCCCCCTCTTTTCGTTTACACTGTTTTCCTTCTTGTTCTACATTTTTGTTAACTTTCTGTTATTCTCACATAGACACAAGGACAGGACACACACCCAGACCGAAGGTGAAGATTAAAAATCCCCGCCGGGGAATCGAACCCGGGTCGCCTGAGTGGAAGGTACGACTACTTCACGGTGACGGGCTCACATTAAAACCCTGTTTTAGTTATCACATTGGCCAGCACGACGCAAGCAGTCACGTGATCTCACAACTGTCACGATGGCATGGAATTGCCAAATCTTACATAATTAAGACTTTTTAGCGAACAAAACTTGAGGATCAACACAAGTCGTTTTATTCTCTTGTTATAATTATTGATGAGAACTGTACTATAAAGTTAAATTTGCTTTCCAAATCGTGATGTTAGTATCAGTTGAGTTGTATCCAATAAGTCATCCATCTCGGCTCAAATTGACCTTCATTGAGTGGAGCAGGTGCCTTGATTCATTATTACACGCTTTAGAAAGGGCGTATCTCCAAATATACAGGAATTTGAAAGTAGATATTGGTAACGATAGATCTACTATTACGTTTTATTTTAGTAAAATAAGCATTGACCTCAATGGAAAATGAAATGAAACAATCACAACCTTGTATAGGACTAAAAAAAAGTATCGGTATCAGGATAGTAACTAATTTCTATACACATTGTTTACAAAATGCGTGACTTCGTCGAGCGTCTGCACTGCCTGCTCGGAGCGGACAGTGTCTATGTTCGACTTTGCTCAGTAATAGACCTGTTTACGTAACGTGTGGTTATATCAGAATGCCGAAACAAAAACTGTACAAAGATGAGTCTATTCTTACACAAAGCGAACTGTACTAGAAGTCTGTCCTGAGTAGCGCGTGTCAAGGTGCAGTTTGTAAACACAGCGGTCTCAGTACGATGCACCTATACATTTTTTTCAGCCCTACTTATAACTAGGACTCGGAAGCTGAGGATGTTTTTTTTTTTAATTTATGTCTGAAGACTAGATCCAACATGATATATATAAGGCCTAAAAAAAGACTAAAAAGGACCAATAAGCCAAAATACGTCGAAAAAGGGCAAATATATATATATATATATATATATATATACATTTTGGGTCATTATAGGCCAGAAAATGTTGGGTTGTAATCAACCTTTTTGTCCTTCTTCGACGCATTTTGGCTTATTGGTCCTTTTTAGTCTCTTTTAGGCCTTTACTGCTTTTTTTTGTTGCAACTTTACCTTCTTTAATAATAATGATAACAATAATAATGTTTTATTTATTTTGGCAGAGTTAAGGCCATAAGGCCTTCTCTTCCATTCAACCAGCAGAAATACAAATACATTTTTGTCAAATATTTATATTCTTTTGACTACATACATACATTTGACTACATTTATAGCATTTGTATAATTCAATCATATTCGCCTAATTAGATTAAGATTAATTTAAGGCCTCTCCTGGAACATCATTACCATATCATCGGGACAGCGTTACCTCGCCTTCCAGGCGCCCAAATCTTAGCAGTGGGTTACAAGTACGCCATGCCAGGAGAGAAGACCAGGAATGTCGAAAGACAATCTGGGGCATTGGGAGAAAAAAAAAATAGTCTCAATTCCAACTTACTAAAACATATTTAGATTTACTTTTTAAAGATTTTTCAAGTTCCAAACACTTTTTTTCCGTGAGAAAGTATTCAAATTTCACAAAATATTCTATTATTTTTAACCACCAGCCTACTGACCGCCTGAACTATTGCATTTTGCCTTCCAATTAACTAAGAAGTTGCCACTTTGTGAAAATTATCTCGAACAGAGGGTGAAGGCAGCGAGGTTGTCTTTATTCATTCGTTAGCAACTGCATCACTTTTTACGTCCTTTTATCAGGTTTTAGGTCTTTTGTAGAGTATCTTTAGATCTTTCCAAGGAATTTTATAGGACCTCAACTTTCGAGCCCTGCTTATAACCGTCACCATTATTTGATTATTGTTATCAGTAAGGATAGCATTTACGTATAATTTTATGTTTTTTTTCCTAATATGGTCATATACAAAAAAAGTGGGAAATGAAAGATGACCAAAAAATATATACCAATGGTCACCCCTGGAAGAAGTAAACTTGGCAGACCAAGATGGAAATGGAAAGCTTATGTCAGAACTGTAATGGATGATAGGAATTTGGAAGAAGGAGATTGGAATGATAGAAATAAATGGAAACTGAAGACGGCAAACCTAAAAGTGGGTAAAAGCCAAAGAAGAAGAAAAGATGTCCATACCGGCACCTAAAACTTTCTTGTCCCGTTCGAGGTCCAACAAGTGTGTGTGTGTGTATATATATATTTTTTTACGTATGCCACCAGGTTGTCTTCGCTCCTGGCATGGCGGAATATAACCCATTTCTTAAGTTGGAGGGCCTTGAAGGCGGGGTTATGTTATCCCCATGTAATGATAGGCGATGTAGGGCCCAGAAGTTGAGACAAAATCCGTTTTTCATTTTATGCCTGAAAACGAGGCCCAACTTAGTATGTATATATATATATATATATATATATATATATATATATGTGTGTGTGTGTGTGTGTGTGTGTGTGTGTATTGGTCATTTTAGGCCAGAAAATGGTGGGTTTTATTTGTCCTTTTTTTGTCTTTTTCGACTTTTTTCTGCTTATTAGTCCTTATTTGTTTAGCCTTTATTTTTAGGTCTTAACGGCTTTTTTTTACAACTTTATCTTATTTTGACTAAATTTATATATATTTTGTATAATTTAACAAACAACAGAGTGTCTCAATTCTAACTTCTTTCAAAATCACTATCTAGATTTACTTTCCAATTATTTTTCACATTGTAAACACTTTTGTTCCGCGAAAAACTATTGATAATCATCCTTCACGGATTAGGTCTTTGCCTGTTCCGATCTCACATCTGTTCAGCCCAGCGCTTTCTTGGTCTTATAATCCCGTCCGGCCTAATCGCATGAGGCTTTTGAGAAAGATGGTTTTACGTGGTGGGTTTCCAGCCCGACACACAACCCCCAACCTGGAGGAACGAAGATTTCCAGTTAGGGTCCGTTTCCCTTAGATGGTTGCCTTCTCCTCGGCTGACGAGTGTCCTCTTCCCGGGTTTATTTTCGGAGTTTACCTTCTCCTACAACCCTACCAATATTCACACTTGGGATAAAGTGTGTTGGGGCTTTTTATCGATAGCCATGTCTAGATCCACCGTATTCTGTTAAAGCAGGGCCACCTCTTGCAGGATGTGGTTCTTCACCATGTGCGGACCGTCATCAGAGACAAAGCTCTTGCATATCTCCTCCAATTAACCCTGGGTTGGTGAGGACCAGTGTAGAGTGGGAAGTCAAGAGTCTTTGTAATGCAAAATAGCACGCATTTCCAGAATTGAGCGTATGTTTAATTTCCTTGTACGTATAATTTCTGTTTGTTATTATGGTTCCTAGGTATTTTAATTCAGCCACTTTCTCAAAATTTCCCTCATTTGTCATTAGTTGTCCATTTCCATTATATAATGTATTTCTATGTGTAACCATATGTTTAGTTTTATTGATATTTACTTCCAGTCCCAATTTCTTGTGTTACTCAATAGTGTGTACGTGTTGGCCTTTAGTATCTCCTCGCTATCGCCCAGTAGTACTACATCATCAGCATAAACTGACAGCTTATTAATACCATTGAGTTGTATCCTCTAAAGATTTGATGGCATGCTCTAGTACAAAATTAATTAATAGAGGTGAAAGTACATCTCCTTTGCTTCAACCCATTGTGGATTTCAAAACTATCTGAAAACTGTTTGCCTACACGCACTCTACTCTTTGTACCATTTAGACACATTCGTATAAATCTACTCTACTCTTTGTACCATTTAGACACATTCGTATAAATCTAACTAATTTTTTAGGAATTCCGAACTCTACCAGGATACTATATAACTTCTCCCTCTTAATTGAATCATATGCCTTTTTGAAGTCTACATATAGTTGACGTACAGTACCATTATATTCCCTAATCATTCTATCATAAATTAATCACTACCCAGTGGCAATGAAGATGGATGGAAATGGCAGTATCTGGGATAAATAAGCTTACTCCCCCCTAAGTATTAAGGTGAAGAGTTATATGAAGCAGTGAAGCGTATAATGGCACAAGAACCCGAGGGTTGACAACCTCTGCCTTCCTCAATTTATAGATAATAGCGAATATCCAATAAAAACTTAGGTAATAATTGGGCGCGAAATAATTGGATATGGAAGCCGCACCCCATATGGGCGTGTCGCAACATTCGCAAGAAAAACAAGTGAGAATTAAAAAGTTTCACGCCGGTAACCATGGCAACGAAAGCGAAACCAAGGAGGCCGTGATATTGTTTATTTTGTACGAGATAATGTACTTCCTGTAAGAGATACAAGATACTAGTTGGTTGAAGCGAGAAATGTATGTATGAATAATTCATTGGCACTATTAAATCCATAGGTTCATAAGCTCTCTATACATCTCTATCCTGAAATAATATTTTCCAATCATCCTCTACATAATTACCTTCCTCAAATCATAGTTAATGTTATACTCCGATCTCATTCTTGACCTACCTAATGGTCGCTTTCCCTCTGGTTCTGCTACAAGTAGTTTCCATGCCCTTCTTTAATTCCCCGCCGCATTCTATGATACTTAACTATATCTGGTTTACATTGAGATTTTGTAGCTCACTGTTATGTAGTCTTCTCAAGTCACCTGTTTGTTCATTTCTCTTTAGTCCATTTTTCTAACAATTTTAATCTCAAATACTCGTAATCTTCTCTCCTCTCTTAAAGTAAAAGTCCATGCTTTAATCCATATAATATAACTGGAAGAATGACTGGGAGAATAACATTATCCATGATTTCAGGTAAGCAGTTTATACAGGGGATGACTTGAAAACTTTAGTTCAGGATATAATGTATGGAGAGCTTATGTCTGTACGACCATCAACCTACGGGTTCGACAGTGCCAGTGAGTGAGTGAGTGAGTGAGTGAGTGAGTGAGTGAGTGAGTGAGTGAGTGAGTGAGTGGGTGGGTGGATGGGTGGGTGGGTGGGTGAGTGAGTGAGTGAGTGAGTGAGTGAGTGAGTGAGAGTGGGTGGGTGGGTGGATGGGTGGGTGAGTGAGTGAGTGAGTGAGTGAGTGAGTGAGTGAGTGAGTGAGTGAGTGAGTGAGTGAGTGAGTGGGTGGGTGGATGGGTGGGTGGGTGAGTGAGTGAGTGAGTGAGTGAGTGAGTGAGTTAGTGAGTGAGTGAGTAGTGAGTGGAGTGAGTGGGGGTGAGTGGGTGGGTGGGTGGGTGGATGGGTGGGTGGGTGAGTGAGTGAGTGAGTGAGTGAGTGAGTGAGTGAGTGAGTGAGTGAGTGAGTGTGAGTGAGTGAGTGAGTGAGTGAGTGAGTGAGTGAGTGAGTGAGTGAGTGAGTGAGTGAGTGAGTGAGTGAGTGAGTGAGAGAGTGAGTTAGTTAATCATAACTAACTAATAACTAACTAATGACTAAATAACTAACTCATTGACACTATCGAGCCCGTATGTACATGGTCGCGCGGGCATTAGCTCTCCATACATCCCTATCCTTATTTAATGCTTTCAAATCATTCCCTGTATAATATACTTCCCTCAAATCATACTCAATGTTATTCTCCCACCTCATTCTTGGTCTACCAACTGGGCGTTTTCCCTCTGGTTTCCTACCATAAGCTTCTATGCACCTCGTTCATCCCTCATACGTGCCACATGTCCTGCCCATCGCAGCCTATGATACTTAACTGTTCTTATTATATCTTGCTTCCTATACATACATGTAGCTATTGTGTAGTTTTCTCCATTCACCTGTCTGTTCATCTCTTTTTTGGCCCAATTTTTTTCTATGAACTTTGTACTCAGATATTCGTAAATTTCTTTCCTCCCTTAAGGTAAGAGTCCATGTTTCGCATCCATATAATATAACTAGGAGAATAACTGTTATATATATATTTTTTTCAGTTTAACGTTTTTTGAAAGAGTTGGGACTGCAAGTGAGTTAGTTATGACAGTTTTATATATTGCCAGTTTAGTGTCTTTTGAGTGAAGTTGGGACGAGAAGAGTCCCCGTAATGCATAATAGCAGGATAAAGCTAATATTATTTGAAGAGTGATGTATGTATTCTTAAGACAACTTTTGGACCAAAGAGAGACTAACAACAGATGAATGGAGAAGATTACATAACAGTGAACTGATTGATATTTATGGGAAACCTGATGTAATACAAAAAGTTAAGTTCATTAAATTTGGATGGACAGGATATGTGTCATGAATGGGGAATGAAAGAGTTGCATGAAAACTTCTTGTAGGAAAAGAAGAGGGAAACCGCCCAGTAAGTAGGCCAAGAATGAAGTAGGACAATGAAAATATCCAAGATTTGAGTAAGGTACGGTCCAGTTCTGGTAATTGTAGCCGTCTTGTAAAACCAAAGGCGCGTAGCAGTGGGGTAGGGTACTAGTACCCATGGAAAAACATTTTCTTAACAACAACATTAATAATAATAATAATAATAATAATAATAATAATAATAATAACATTTTTCTGTGCCTAAAGTTTTATTTTTCTTCTCCACTCGTTTCTATCCATTCACTCCATGTCCTCCAGTCCTCTTGTTCTCATTCTAGTTCTTATTTCTTGCATCCACGAGTTTCGAGGTCTTCCGTTCCCTCTTCTTCCAGGTGAACCCATTCCAATGTTTTCCTGGGTAACCTTTCTTCTTGCATATTATTATTATTATTATTATTATTATTATTATTATTATTAATCGCAATAAAATAAATTATTACAAAAACAACGCTATTCTATAATGAACACTTCAAACGTATTAGCCATCAAAACTAGTAGATAAGAAAATTCAACGTGTATCAACTATTATGTTTCCAAAACTGAGAGTAGTTGCTGGCAGTACCTGCATACATCATAGACCCCTCAAAGCAGCTAAAGAAGCCAGAACTGCAATATAAATTATACTGGGAATGATAGGAAAATATTAGCTTGGAATAGGAATGTGTGGAGAACTTACGTTCGCGCCGCCATAACCCATTCGTTCGATAGTGACAGTGACTTAGTTCATGTATGTATTGAACCCGGTCCTGATCGGTGGGCTTTTTAGTGTATAAATTTCCTTTGTATGACCTTCTTCACAAGAAAGTTAATCCATGAGTGTAATGTCAGCCATATCTTGTCCATTTCATCTTCTTATTCTTATTCTTCGTATTCTTCTTATTCTTATTCTTCTTATTCTTATTATTATTATTCTTATTCTTCTTCTTCTTCTTCTTCTTCTTCTTCTTCTCATTCTTCTTCTTCTTATTCGTCTTCTTATTCTTATTCTTCTTCTTATTCTTCTTATTCTTATTTTTCTTCTGCACGGACTAGGCAAATTGCCTGTTCCGCCTCACAGTTGTTCTGTCCATCTCTTCAATGGCCTTCCTACATTCCTTGATCCTCTTGGCTTGTAGTTAAATGCTGATTTTGGTAATCCTGTTACATTCATTCTTTCTACGTGTCTAAACATCTCTATATTCTTTGCTTTTATCATTCAGTGGATAGGTATATTTAGGCCTTTTGTTTTTCTAAGGAAGTTCATTTTTACGCTTTGTATTCTACTTTGTAACTTCTGGGTTATTACCCAAGTTTCACTCCCAAAAAAATAATGCAGGTACTGCTAATCTTTTATAAAACTTCAATCCAGTATCTCTTCTTGTTTTCTTGTTTAATATTTTATGTATAGTTCCGCATACCCTGTGGATTTTTGACAGTTTCACATTTATGTCTCTTTCAGTTTTTGTATTTATAGTAAAATTACAACCCATATAATTAATAGCATATTACAATGCGAGGTTGGGAACTGGTTTTTTACAGAAGCGAGGAAATTACTAAAAATCGACCGAAAGCGAGGTTTTTAATTTTCGAGATTCTGTAAAATACTTCACAAACGTACATTGTACATTTTTTTGCACGATGATGTTTTCAAAATAATAAGTAATAGTAAAATAATATCTTTGTTGGAAATATTTGCGTTCATTAAAAACAACTAACTGACGTTAGCAGTCTGCCCAACGTATATATACGGTGAATGCCGAAAATAATTTAGTTGAGACTTCAGTAGGCCGTGACACCAAACATGTATAAAATGGCGGCAAGTACGAATTTATTGTTTTATATTGTTTTAAATAAAGTTCAGTTCGTTTAAAATGCAGTGATTTCCTTCGTGTAATGTATATTAACACTTCCTTTTGGATACATTTTGTACATGCATTGTACGTAGTATACATAAAGGGCAGTGGTTTTACTCCCTCACTAGATAGGTAATTTGTATTATTACAGTATAGTTATTTAGTTATTTATAGGATGGCAACCCCGAAATTTAGGAAATTGCACTATCAATCATTGGGGCACGCCGTAGTGTAATGGTTAAGGCACTACGCTACAAGCCGGAAGATCGAGGGTTCAAGTCCCGATGGGGTCAGGATTTTTAAACTGATCCAAACCTTGTGGCGGCACTATGGTCCTGGGGTCGACTCAGCCTCTAACGGAAATGAGTGCCAGACGCTTGTTCTGGGGGTAAAGGCGGCCGTCACGCAGGGCTGACAACCCGGTTGACATAAACTGCCGATTGACCAGAAAAAATGGTAGCCTTAACCTCCTACTACCCCAAGGGTCTCCTGAGGCCTGTAGTGGGATTACTTTACTTTTACTATCTATCATTGTCGCCATTGCTGTAAGTACGACAGAACGCACTATTGTGCAAAAAATTCGTTACGTGATCCAGAGGTTTTTTTATATTATCATTTTTGATCTTATATATTCGTTTCCCCAAAATGACATTTTTTTCGGGTTCAATACATGCAAGAACTAACTCACTGTCATTTCTTATATCTTAATGACAAAGCTAATGACCTGAAATGTTAAACAGTGACATTGTATAAAATACTAACTCATGATAGTTTTGAGACAAGTGAAGAACAGCAACTTGAGAATAAAATTAATTGTTTAGCATGACGCGATATGCTTACATGACGTCACGGCTCGTTAAATATGGCTTTCTTATTTTAATATTCATGTCAATCGCCGTATGTTTACATCCTTTCTTGTCTGATTAAATGAGATTCATGTTCTATAACTATGAGGGCTCTGAAAATATTCTTAATTCTTCTTTTACGAATATGCATCGTTCTTATTATACACGGTTACACTGGTCAACATGATTTTTGTCTCATGAGTACCAATAGTTGTACTTAATGCAGTTTTTTTATCCTGGTTTCAAATATGTGTTCGGAATTTCTCCATCACCCACAGTTTTTTTATTTCAATTAATGGATTTAAATAATTATATATTTAATAAACATAACAGAAGTAATAATAAGTGAAAATCAAAGTGGATTCAGAAAGGGAAGGTCATGTATAGACAATGTCTTTACACTGAAACAACTCATAGAAAAGAGAAGAGAACATAACTTAGAAACTCACATAGGATTTATAGATTTGGATAAGGCCTTCGATCGAGTAAACAGACAAAAATTATGGGAAATATTACGAATGAAAGGATACCCGCTGTGCCTTGTTGAAACAATAAAGACATTATATGAAGACACAAATATAATTATAGATACCGGATTCAAAAGAACAGATGAAATCAAAACAAATACTGGATTACGACAAGGATGTAGTTTATCACCCACTTTGTTTAATATATATATAGACGATATTTTTAATAAATGGAAAGTTTTAGTAAATCCAGGAATAAGAATGGATAATAAAATGTGCATAAATAATCTTTTATTTGCTGACGATGTAATCATAATACAGAAAAATGAAGACGACTTACAGAAATCAATGCATGCATTAAATGAAATATGTAAATTATACGATCTAAAAATTTCTGTAAGGAAAACGAAGACCATGGCTTTTAGAGGAAGAGATCCAGTGAGAACCAAAATTATTTTAGAAAATCAAAGTATAGAACAGGTGTCTAGTTTCAAATATTTGGGCTGTGATGTTGGCTACAATGTGGAAAGAGATATTGACTCCAAAATAAATAAATTTCAGACGGTGTGTGGAACAATACAGAGAACATTCAAAAATAAAATTAGAAAAGAAACCAAGATAAAAATGTATAATGTTATGGCGGTTCCCACAATATTGTATGGATGTGAAACTTGGGCTCCAGTGAAAAGACAGAAGGATAGAATACAGACGGCAGAGATGCGGTTCCTAAGACAAGTAAAAGGATGTACAAGACTTGATAGAATAAGAAATGAGGATATAAGAGAAGAATTGAAAGTACAGCCTTTATTGGATAAAGTCACGAATTACAGACAGAAATGGATTGATCACATGGATGGAATGAACAAGGAGAGATATCCATTGTTAGCCAGAAATTATCAAGCAAGAGGAAGGCGTGATGTTGGAAGACCTAGAAGACGTTGGGCTGATGCAATATGAAGTCGGAACGGGCAATTGCCTAATCCTTGGAGTGATGATGATGATGATGATGAATAAACATGTTTGTCCATTTGTCCACTGTAAAATAAAACCAAATGAGCTAACTTAAATGGTTTCAGCTATGGAAAACAGATATAAGGCAAATGGAATCCTAATATGCTGACCGATTATTGTTGGACCATCAAGAGGGATGCTCCACAAGCGAAATATAGCAGAAACTCGTAATTTCTTACTTTCTAGGTGAGTCCGAATGTTCGAATATTGTGTAGTTACGAGTGTAGAAAATATTAAAGTGCTTGAAATTATAAATTCCCGTCTCTCGGAAACCTTGCGTGATTAAGAAAACCTATATCATATTTGAATTCAGGTGGAAAAATACTATCAGAATCGCATACTTTTCTTTCTGAGACAGAAACATGTTTTTTTTGTTGCTCAGTGTTATCGACCGAAATTTTTGTTTTATTGAATTCAAACTTTTGGATCAATAATTACACGTTCAGGTACATGTAAAAGAGATGTACAAACAAAAATTGCAATGGCAAAAAATGCAACTAAAGACATGGATTAATTTGGAATAAAAATATTACAAAGGAAACTAAAATGACACTTGGTCTTTGACGGAATTACAAATGAATAAAATTAGAACAGTTGAATTTGATTATCTTAGAAGAAATATTCAAGAAACAAGCAGGATAAAAATAAGAAATGAAACCCTTTGGAAAGAAATTAACGTCACCACATTTTTGTTAAGAGGATTGAAAATCAAACTCTTAAATGTACAAAGAATGGAAAATGAAAGGTGGCCAAAAAATATGCTAATGGTCACCCCCTGGAAGAAATAAACGTGGCAGACAAAGATGGAAATGGAAAACCTGTGTCAGAACTATAATGGATGGTAGGAAATTGGAAGAAGGAGATTGGAATGATAGAAATAAATGGAAACTGAAGACGCAAACCTATAAGTGAGGAAAAGCCGAAGAAGAAGAATCCAAACTTGACATATAACAATTAATGTAAAAGAGTAAGATCGACTTGTTTAACCAGCAAAATCAGTCCATCAAATGTATTTTTATTTATTTATAGGATAAAAAATATAACTGTTGGCAGGTGCCGTCATCCTCAACTGTGTTAAAATATTACAGCCTTTTTAAAATTTTATCTGGAGGCCTTTCGAAAGTTAACTTCCATCATTAGCAGAATGAGCTTCTGCTACTAGTTGTTGTGTACGACGATGTAGACTCAAAGTGTCTGTAGCAGCAACTGACTTTTATGACAGGGGTACGTTCTCATTAAGACGTTCTAGGCGCCCAATTTCAGAAGTGAGTTACAATTACTATTATTATTATTATTATTATTATTATTATTATTATTATTATTACTTACTTACTCACTGGCACTATCGAACCCGTAGGTTCATGGCCGCGCGGACATAAGCACTTCATACATCCCTATCCAGAGCTAATGCTTTCCAATCATTCCCTGTATAATCTAATTCCCTCAAATCATAGTTAATGTTATTCTCCCACCTCATTCTTGGTCTACTAACTGGGCGTTTTCCCTCTGGCTTTCCTACAAGAAGCTTCCATGCAAGTTTTTCATTCCCCTTACGTGCAACATGTCCTGCCCATCGCAGTCTAGGATACTTAACTGTTCTTATTATATCTAGCTTCCTATAAAGGCCATGTAGTTCATTGTTAAGTAGTTTTCTCCATTCACCTGTTTGTTCATCTCTCTTTGGTCCAAAAATTTTCCTAAGAACTTTATTCTCAAATACTTGTAATCTCCTTTCCTCCCTTAAAGTAAGAACCCATGTTTCGCATCCATATAATATAACTGGTAGAATAATAGTTTTATTATTATTACTATTATTATTATTATTATTATTATTATTATTATTATTATTATTATTAATTACGCGAATGTCAGGGGAGAAAATCATAAATGTCATAAAAGACAACCTGGTGGCATTAGAAAAAAGAAAAAGAAAACACTTTGAAATAATACATCAAACTTTATAACAAATTGAATGGTTTGGACTGATGTTAAGTGAAATGAAAAATAAGTGACCAGTTATTGACATAAATTTTATTAAATTTGCTAACACTAAATTTAATAACCAGAGATGTTCCACTTTTCCTTTGATCCCGATCTACTGCCCTGAAATTCTCTTGTTGACAGGGAAAAGGTTGGAAGAAAAAGTTGGCAACAATGACTCAGCACTATGAAAAGAGAAATATTTGCATATCATGGTATTATTTAGTGGCATATCTCACTGATATAATCAGAAAGCCTTGAAACCTACCATTATTAATCATTTGATATTGCAATATTTATGTTTAGTTTGTCAGTATGTTCTCTAATAATGGAAAATAATATTAGCTAAAAGAAAAGGTATGCAATTCATTATTGACTTCTACGGTTAGAATTATTTTATCAATCTTTTTACTGAACTCATTGGCATTATCGAAACCTAAGGTCCATGTCGCATAGACGTAAGCTCTCCAGACAATCCCTATCCTAAATTAAGGGGGGTGATTGGTGAAAAATTGACCAATTGAGATCAAAAATTGGTATTTTTTGTTTTTTGTACTAAAAAAATAGCCTGTACTCTAATGTGTATGTTGGCAAAGTTTCAGAGGTCTATGGCGCTTCTAAGTGCCCTAAATAACGTCAGAGTTAAAAGGATGCGCCAGTTAAATACTACCTGAATGCAAGTCTTTAAACTTGTTTTTCTACACTTTTATTTCCACTGCATTTTTGTACATTCAAAATAGAATGGAATTCAGAAATGTTGTCCTTGAAGGTTCAAATTTTTACTACATGCCCTAAACAAATGGATAACAAAGTAGTGCATGGGTTTCATGATTGAAGTAGTATTTTAAGAAATAAAAAATAAAATGTATGCAATTATTATTTTTTTTGTAGTTCCACACATGAGGTACAATATTATCTTTTTTCTCCCTTTGTATTCACATTATAAGAATTCTACTGCATGATTTTTTTTCTAAATATTTTAGGGGTCTTGTAAAAGAAAATCAGACATTTTAATAAAAAATTGTGGAATCCATTTAATTATAATATAAGCAATTTTTTTTTAAATGTAATATTTAAAAACTCATAAAATAGAAGTCTCACAAGAATGAAACTTAAACACATCGTTATGTATCATGCAGTGAATGTTTGTTCAAACAAATCAAGTCTCTGGCTCAAAAAATATAGAAAATAGAAATTTCACCCATCACCCCTCTTAAAGTTTTTTTACACATTCCTACCTAATTCATCTCTCTCAACTCATGATTATTCTCCCAGCATTTTATTCATCTATTTACTGCAGGTTTTTCCTCTGGTATTCCTACAACATGTTTGATGTGATTCTTTCATTCCTCATTCAAAGTGTAAGATACTTAACTGTTGGTGTTGGAACTGTTTCCCATAAAGATAACGTAAATCACTATTATGTAGTTTTCTCCATTTACATATCTGCAAGTCTCTCTTCGGTCCAAAAATTATCCAGAAATGTATTTTAAGGATGTACGGTGTGAGAAGAAGTATGAGTGAACTGGGACTTAGAGATGAGGATGTTCAAAACCACTACAACTGAAGAAGGCGAATTTATTTAGGGAAACCACTGTATTGTGGATAAATTCCAAAATAAAAAATGCATATAATTGTTAGGGTATTATTATTGTTAGTATTATTAATACTATTATTATTGCTATTAGCATTACTATTGTTTTATTATTACTACTATTTTTATTACTTTTAGGCCTATAATTGTTAGTACTATTATTATTATTATTATTATTATTATTATTATTATTATTATTATTATTATTATTTATTATTATTATTATTATTATTATTATTATTATTATTTCATTGGACACAACAGATAGCTAAAATGTAATTCAGGAAGAATACATAATGTAAAAAAGTTTAAATTTTTAGGATCTATTTTAGTTAAAAGTGAGAATTCAACTACAGAAATTGAAAGAAGAATAACTGATGGAAGAAGAATCATTGGTATGTTGAACTCAGTGCTTTGGGATAGAAATATAATGCACAGAACGAAGAAAGCTATATTTCAAGTTCTGTTACAAAGCATTTTATTATATGGGTCAGAAACCTGGACGGTAAGTATAAAACAAGCCAACAAGCTGTTAGCAGTAGAAATGGATTTTTGGAGGCAATCGACAAGAATTTCAAGAAGGGATAAGGTCAGAAACAGGGAAATTATGCAAGTTGAAAAAAACATACTAGGAAAAATGGAAGAAAAACATTTGAAATGTTATCGACACCTCATAAGAATGGAAGAAGAGAGAATACCAAAGAAGATCCTTAATTGGGAACCTAATGGAAGAAGTGGAAGAGGCAGGCCTAGAGAACGATGGATGGATGAAGTGAACAGAAGTATGGAAGCTAGAGATTTGAGGGAAGAAGAAGCTTTAGACAGGAACCTCTGGCTACAAATCACTTTGGGTTGAAGGAGAAACACTGTATTGTGGATTATTCCTAAATAAAAATAAAAATTATTATTATTATTATTATTATTATTATTATTATTATTATTATTATTATTATTATTATTATTATTATTATTATTACTTACAAGTCCACCGCTGTGGTCTCGAGGTAACGTGCTGCCCTGTTAAGAAGCGGGCCCGGGTTCGATCCCCGGTGGGGGCAGTTTTTCTGGGTGAGGTTTATATCGAGGTTTTTCCTCACCCGAAATCATATGGCCATCATCATCATCATCGTCATCACCATCCTTATCATTATCATCATCATCTTTCAACGGTGTGGAAAGGAACGGGAAGCTACCGCACCTACAATTCCCTAGTATAGCTGCAAGCATAGCATGAAAATGCTATGATTTCAGTGAAAGACCTGCCCTCGGGCAGAATTACTATGGATGGATTACTTACAAGTTGAAAAAATACATTTTAGAAAAAAATAGAGGAAAAACCTTTGAAATGCTTTGGACACCTCATTAGAATGGAAGAAAATAGAATACCAAAGAAGATTCTTCATTGGAAAGCTAATGGAAGAAGTGGAAGAGGTAGACGTATAGAACATTGGTTAGATGGAGTTTGGAGAAGTATGGAAGCTAGAGAATTGAGAGAAGAAGATGTTTTAGTTAGGGACCTCAGGCGACAAATCACTTTGTGTTGGAGGAGAAACACTGTGTTCTGGAATATTTCTAATAAAAGTATTACTTATATTTTCTTATTCCTTTAATGTAGCAGTTTTTAAATAAAACCTCATTATGAAATTACAACAATTATAAGATTTTTTTCGGTGAAGGTTGTGCTGAAGGGCATGAGAATTCAAAGGAATAGAGAAAGTCATGTGATGTCTATATTTCAGATTTGTTTAGTTTTGTCTGTGAAACTCTTTAACAGGAAGGTCAGTGTTACTTGCTATTGTGTATTTCTGCGTTTAATTGGCTATTAGTTCTGTTTACATTCACGCTGTTTTAAAGGGAAGTGTGAGTCTATAAATACTTTATTTTTAAATCCATTTTCCTTCAGCAAGTGAAAATGCATGACCTCGTCAAAGTAATTTATTTTGAAAATGGTGTCAGGTCCATAATGTATGTTAGCTGAGTCGACAAGGTTAATGGAACTAAATTCCTGGCTCTCCTATTCCCGTTGACGCAAGGTATAATGATGAAACCACTTAGGCCTAGTTTGACGATAACATTTTAGTGAAATCTAAGAAGGGTCCCCTGAGCGTTTCTAGTTTGTTTTTATCCTCAATCCCTTGTGGTTATTTCCATTTTAACTGTATCTTTATTATACAGTTAAACTACTCTCAAAGTGTTCCCAAAGGTAGAGATAAACAAAGACACGAGATATCTTATATATTTCTCCCAAAAAAATCTATGTTTATTGGACTTAACATTCGTAAGCATTTGGCATAAGTTAAGTTCAGATCCAACATTTTATTAAAACTTGTTACAAACCTTCATCGATCCTACCTACTAGTGACCGAAAATAATTATATATAAAAAATGTATAAATGACGGTTCCCACAATATTGTATGAGTGTGAAACTTGGGCTCCAGTGAAAAGACAGAAGGATAGAATACAAACGGCGGAGATGAGGTTATTAAGACAAGTAAAAGGATGTACAAGACTTGATAGAATAAGAAATGAGGATATAAGAGAAGAATTGAAAGTACAGCCTTGTTGGATAAAATCACGAATTACAGACAGAAATGGATTATATATCATCATCATCAATGACAGGCATGGATTAAGCCAATTGGCCTGTTCCGCTTCAGGAAAGAAATTGATCCCTCCATCTCTTCTTAGGTCTTCCTGGGTCTCTTCGCCCTGTGGGTCTGTAGTTCAATAGCTGCAGAGGTAGTCTATTGTTTGGCATCCTCAGAAGGTGTCCATGCCAATTATTTTGATATTTTTGAATGATTTCAGTTATTGCTGGTGTGTTGAGAGCTTTGCGGATATCTTCATTACGCATGTGATCATAAAGCGTATAACCCGCTAAAGGTCTTAATAACTTCATTTCTGCAGCTACTATCCTATTTAATTTACCTGTAGTAAGAGTCCAGGTTTCAGAACCATAAAGTAGAGTTGGAAGAGCCATTGTTTTATAAAATTTTAGAATTGTATCTGGACGTACTTTTCGGAAAAGAATGCTTTTTATTGTTCCTATAAGTTTTTGAAATTTGTCCAATTTTATGTCTATGTCTTTACATGTGTCGTACGAAAGATTGCAGCTAAGATAAGTAAAGTTATTAACTTGTTCTATTATATTGTTGTTAATAACAATTTTAGTTCTTATCGGTATTTTCCCTTGAAACGCCATAGTTTTTGTCTTACTCACCGAAATTTGTAAATTATAATCTTGGGTTACATTTGACAATCTATGTACTGCTCTTTGTAGGTGATCTTCAGAAGTAGCCAATATTACTTGATCATCTGCATATATATATATATTTATGTATTTATTTATTTATTTATTTAAGACCAGTGGGGCGTTTAACACTTATCATTAGCCAACAATGACTGGGGAAAACAAACAGTAAATATGAATATGAAAGTTTTCTTGGGTTTTCCGCGTGCTGGATTCAAGGTCGGCCTCTGGCCACTGATTCCGACGTTTCGGCATGATCCCACATGTCATTATCAAGAAATGATAAGTTCGAGTCATAGGTTTTACTCGAACGTATCATTCATTGATAATGGCATGTGGGATCATGCCGAAACGTCGGAATCAGTGGTCAGAGGCCGAACATGAATCCAAGACGCGGAAAACCCAAGAAAACTTTCATATATATATATATATATATATATATATATTTATTTATTTATTTATTTATATACTGGTATATATTTAGACGTTATAACAAGAACGATTATAAAAGGTTTGCCATGTATATATATATATATATATATATCCCACCGCTATGGTCTCGAGGTAGCGTGCTGTCTTGTCACGCAGCGGGCCCGGGTTCGAACCCCGGTCGGTACAAGCTTCCTGGGTGAGGTTTTCTTCGGGTTTTTTCATCACCTGTAAGACAAATGTCAGGAAGCTTAGGGGCCAACGGTCCCCGAAAATCATCCAGCCTTCATCATCATCCTTATCATTATTATCACCATCCTTCACCTGTGTGGAAAGCAACGGGAAGCTACCACATCTATAATTCCCTAGTAAAGCTGCAAAGCATAGCATGAAAATACTATGATTGCAGTGAAAGACTGCCCTCGGGAAGAATTGCTATGGATGGATATATATATATATATATGTGTGTGTGTGTGTGTGTGTGAATTTGATAAGAGAAATAAATGCTGGGACATACCGGTATATATTTAGATGTTATAACTATTTTTTTTTATTTGGCAATGAAGGCAAATATGACATAAAAGAAAAATAAATGCATGAGTCGGGATTTGAATCAGAGTTTTTAAACTCTATACATTTAGCGCTCTAACCATCTGAGCTACTTAGGAATCCCAATACAAACATTTATTTTTCTTATATATATATACATGTAACACGAGTTTTATTAAATTTGCAGCAAAATGACTAACGTCATCATATTTAAAATAAATCAATCAACATATCCTCCAATTCTTGTTAAAATCCAACTGGTCCAACATAAGTACTTCCTTTGTCAGAAGGGCCATAGAACGTTGTGTGTATACTGAAATGAAACAGGAAAGAAGATAGTTTTAGGTGTAGTGATCAGATAGCTTAATTTTGTTTTGTTTCTATGACAACAATAATAATAGCAAAGATGGCAACTCCTCAACAGAAAGCGTTTTGTGCTGCAGTTTGAGAGTTGTAAATCAGTTGTGACAGTTCAACCTGCGTTTCGTAAGCAGTTTAATAGTGATCCCCCCAATGCCAACAACATCCGTCGATGACAAAATCAGTTCGCAACGACCGGTTATCTGTGTAAAGTCAAAAGTGTGGGAAGACCAAGAGTGTCTGAGGAGAATGTGCTGCTGCAACATTTCAAGCGCAAAGTCAGCGTAATCAGTAGGCTTTAGAGCCTGTAACAATTATAAACGGTAAAGACGCATATGTAAGCGTTTTTGTACGACCTTCCACACTGTAATTACTGGAATGGTCGTCATGGTCCAGATGATAGCGCTTATCTTCAGTGGCCCCCTTGATCACCGGATCTCACTCCATACGATTTTTTCCTTTTGGGATTTTGTAAAGGACACAGTCTACGTGCCTTCTTTGCCTGCTAACCTGCCCGAGTTGAGAGACAGGCTTCGAGAAGCTGTTGCTGCCATCAATCCAGATATGCTTACTAATGTATGGGAAGAATTAGCCTACATGTAGGATGTGTGTCATGCAACAAACGGGGCTCACATTGACACCTATGAACTGGTAATGAAAACTGGAGATGTTATTCTTTCATTTAAATACGAGTTTTGTTTTTTGTCATAGTTAAAGTACAATTCAACGCCTTTAAAATTGCTATATTCTTTTATGTACACCCGGTATTTTCCATCTATCTAAATCTAGGTCGACCTCTCTTTCCTTTCCCAGGTGGAATCCATTCCAAAGCTTATCTGGGTAATATTTTCTCTGGCATTCTATGTATATGACCATATAATTCTAGCTAGCCTATTGAGGGAAAAAAGTATTAAAAACTTTGATTCCAACCTTCGACGATTAATTTAAAGACATCGTGTTAGATACACGATCCCATCGACACATTGTCCTTTACATCCCTCCTCATCACACTTCCTATTACTTGAAATCGTTTACATTTTCTCTTGCTAGAACATGGACTTCTCTCCCACCTATACCAGAGACTGCCAAACTTTAGCATCTTTCAGAAACAAATTGAAAATAAAATTATTAACAGAAACAACTCACTAATATTACTTTTCAACAACTAATAATTTGTTTTTCATTATTTAATAAAAATGGTATTAAGATTTGTCAATATATTTACCTAATGTCTTAAGCGATAGATTAATTCATTAGAGTTTATTACTTACTTTGTACATTTTTGTTTTCTTTTCTTTTTATGTATGGAAGAATCGAGCTGTTATATTTTGAGTATACATTCTTCTATTAGTTTATTTTTAATTGTATTTAATTTTATTGTAATATTAGATATTATTTCATACAGAACAGGACATTGAGGAGGATAAGATACAGACAGCAGAAATGCTAGTCGCAGAGCCAAGTGCATTAGAGGTTGAAATGGCGATTGAAAAATTGAAGATGTATAAAGCATCAGGTTCAGATGAGATCCCAGCAGAACTGATAAAATCAGGGGGAGAAAAATTGATGGACAAGATACGCTGGCTGCTTAGTAAGATTTGGGAAAAAGAAGCTCTTCCAGATGAATGGAAGGAATCAATTATCATACCAATTTATAAGAAATGAGATAAAACTGATTGCAACAACTACAGGGGCATCTCATTACTTTCAACTTCGTACAAAATTCTTACAAATATATTAGTAAGCAGACTTACTCCCTATATTGATGACATTCTAGGAGATCATCAATGTGCATTTAGAAGAAACAGGTCTACAACAGATCAGATTTTCAGTATAAGACAGATTTTAGAGAAGAAGTGGGAATATAATGGTACTGTACATCAACTATATGTAGACTTCAAAAAAGCATATGATTCAATTAATAGGGAGAAGTTATATAGTATCCTGCTGGAGTTCGGAATTCCTAAAAAGTTAGTTAGACTTATACGAATGTGTCTAAATGGCTCAAAGAGTAGGGTGCGTGTAGGCAAACAGTTTTCAGACACTTTTGAAATCCAGAATGGGTTGAAGCAAGGAGATGCACTATCTCCTCTACTATTTAATTTTGTACTAGAGCATGCAATTAAATCTTTAGAGAATGAGGAAGGCTTGCAACTCAATGGTATTAATAAGCTGTTAGTTTATGCTGATGATGTAGTACTACTGGCCGATAGCGAGGAGATACTAAAGGCCAACACGCACACACTATTGAGTAACACTAAGAAATTAGGACTGGAGGTAAATATCAGTAAAACTAAATATATGGTCACACGTAGAAATTCAGTATATAATGGAAATGGACAGCTAATGACAAATGAGGGACATTTTGAGGAATTGGCTGAATTCAAATACCTAGGAACAATAATCACAAATATGAATGAGATGCACAAAGAAATTAAACGTAGGCTCAATTCTGGAAATGCATGCTATTATGCATTGCAGAGACTTTTGATGTCCCAACTTCAAAAAACGTTAAGCTGAAAATATATAAAACTATTATTCTACCAGTTATATTATATGGGTGCGAAACATGGACTCTTACTTTAAGGGAGGAAAGGAGATTACGAGTATTTGAGAATAAAGTTCTTAGGAAAATTTTTGGACCAAAGAGAGATGAACAGACAGGTGAATGGAGAAGACTACATAACAATGAACTACATGGTCTTTATAGGAAGCCAGATATAATAAGAACAGTTAAGTCTCGTAGACTGCGATGGGCAGGACATGTTGCGCGTATGGGGAATGAAAGACGTGCATGGAAGCTTCATGTAGGAAAGCCAGAGGGAAAACGCCCAGTTGGTAGGCCAAGAATGAGGTGGGAGAACAACATTAACTATGATTTGAGGGAAGCAGATTATACAGGGAATGTTTGGAAAGCATTAGCTAAGGATAGGGATGTATGGAGAGCTTATGTCCGCGCGGTCATGAACCTTCGGGTTCGATAATGCCAGTGAGTAAGTATGTAAGTATTAGACATTATTTTCATTATTGTTCAGTTTGACCAGATAATTAATTCTTTAGTATGTAATATTATCGCAATTTCTTCTATTTAAATGTAACATATATTTATTCTAGTGAGTGAAAGAGAAGGCCACTTGGCCTTAACTCCACCAGGCTAAATAAATCTATTCTATAACAGAGTTACTTCAAAAGTTAAGTTTTGAAGTACTCTATTAATGGTTATGATGTCAGAAGAAATTAAAGAGATGTGAGGCAGCAAGTGTATTCCTGATGTATTGAGAACACGTTATACCTGTCACTCAGGTAACCACGTGCTCACTAAACAGATGAAGGTCGCCTGAAGGGAAAGTCTGAAGCCTTGGAATGGGGGCGGTTTGGATGATACTCAATTCAAGTTTAAATATTTCCTGTTTTACAATACACACCGGTTAAATTAAAGGTTACACATGAATGATGCCACATTTACTATTATTCTGTTCTGTTTCTTTTATCAGAATGTTTCATTTATAGTATTAAAATAAAATGTTAAATAAGTATCTGATGAATCAATCTACCTCAACTAAATTAAACTTGTGCTTAAGAAACTTTGTCAAGTGGTTAAAACTATGAAGGCCTTTCAAAATCATGATTCATCATCTGCATTCTATTTGCTATTCTTATTTTAATACTATCGGCCGCGGTGGACTAGTGGTTATGTTACTTGCCTCTGGTCCCGAAGGTCGCGGGTTCAAACCCGGCCGGGGTCGATGGATTTTTTAGGACGGAAAAAATCCAAGGAGTAAAACCTCCGGGAGGGACTTTAAGCCGTGGGTCCCGAGTCTGAAGATTTTCAGGCTCGTAAAAAATTCTTAAGCCTGAATGAAAAGGTCTCTAAGCAAAATTTACCGAATTTTCCCGTCCTAGTACTACCTTGGTTTCCTAGATGTCAGTATGAGGCGGAACGCTGACCACGGACCACTCAAAATGGCATCTATACGAAAACAAGTGTAACTAAATTAGTATGGTTCAAATACTTCCCTGTAGGGGGAGAGCGCCAAAATCTCTGAAAAGGGAAAACATGAGCTTACAATTATAAATTTTAATATTATTACATTATATTGCATAACCTCAATGGTGTTTTACAATGAATTTTATTAGTATTGTATGTTTAAATGTATTTTAAAATTTAATTAATAATAATAATAATTATAATTATTATTATTATTATTATGCTTTATTTTAGCTGGCAGAGTTAAGGTCACAAGGCCTTCTCTTCCACTCTGCCAGTGAATAGTAAAATTATAACTAACTAACTCCCTTTTTAAATTACATAAATTAAGAAATCAATATAGGGCTTCATTATAATCACAATAAATCACATAGGCACTATCGAACCCGTATGTTCATGGCCGCGCGAAAATAAGCTCTCCATACATCCCAATCCTGAGCTAATGTTTTCCTATCATTCCCTGTATGATCTACTTCCCTTAAATCATAATTAATGTAATTCTCCCACATCATTCTTGGTCTACCAACTCGGCGATTTCCCTCTGGTTTTCCTAGAAGACGCTTCCATGCACGTCCTTCATTCCCCATTCGTACCACATGTCCTGCCCATCGTAGTCAACGAGACTTAACTCTTCTTATTATATCTGGCTTCCTGTAAAGACCATGTAGTTCACTGTTATGTAGTCTTCTCCATTCACCTGTCTGTTCATCTCTCTTTGGTCCAAAAATTTTCCTAGGAACTTTATTCTCAAATACTATAAAAAATATAAGGTAAAATGTTCCCCCATTCGGTTCTCTGGGCGGAGACAACTTCGGGGAACCTATCAGAGGCTCAAACATTAAAAAATTCATACTTATTCCAATTTTGAAGTATTATTAAAATATAGAATAAACAAAAGACAATTGAGATGTGATCTAATACTAGCTAATACTAACAAAATATGGAATATAATATAATTAAAATAATATAAAATAAAATTAAGTAAAATGATATAAAATAAAATTAAGATGAATATTTACAAAATGCTGAATATATTTTGTTATGCAGTTAATGTTTTCATTGGGTCGAACTTAGGATTTCAGTTACCGGTTATTTGGGTTTAAATAATGCTACTGATTGACAGTCCCTGACATGACTGGGAAGTGAGTTCCATGCTGTAGTCATAGGTATTGTGTAAGATTCAGAGTATTGACATGTCCTGTGCTGTGATATCAAAAGTAAATAAGAGTCTTGTGATTTTGTTCCTAAGTTCTGATGAGCTGATACATCTTGAAAACGCGTTGATAAATAACTTGATAAATATGTGTGCAGAATTTGGAATAGTAAAACATGTGAATGTAAATAATGCTATAGAATGAAACTACTTAGTGCAGATCTGCCTTAGTGACTCATGTTTTTTTTTCTTGTTTCAGGTGAGTTTTTAATATTATGAAGCTAATTCCCAAAATACCTGAAATATGTAAGTAACATTCTATTAACTTCTAGATTTAAATATTAATCGTAACTCTTGCCATCTTTACAACTGAAGAGAAAAATATTGTCTGAATGGGATTTGAACTGAGATGTCGAACTATACGGACTGGCGAACTAATCAATTGTGATATTCAAACAATCCAGCATCAGACACAAATTTCTCTCTATTTGAAATACCCTCAAACCTATAATAATTTCTATTCACATTACAACAGGCTACTTCTATTAAAAATACCGTATATTTCCGAAAGTAGGCGCACTTTTAACCCATCAATTTACAAAACACAAATTTCTCGTGCCATTAAATATGGCGGACCGCACTGAAAGCAAAATAACGCATGACTGTTTTATTAGTTTTTGCACTATGTAACTAATATTGTATACTTAATGTTATTGTTGATGTACATCGTAATTTGACATTCCCGAATACAATCATGGTTGCTATAAAAACAAAAGGAATCTGAATGCTATAAAAATTACCAAAAACACTAATGCGGTAAGTAAAAAAC
This sequence comes from Diploptera punctata, assembly GCA_030220185.1. NCBI lineage: Eukaryota > Metazoa > Arthropoda > Insecta > Blattodea > Blaberidae > Diploptera > Diploptera punctata. Next base: position 837,668 of record JASPKZ010000450.1, read on the forward strand.
ATTTATTTTAAAATATTGATAGTGATTCTGCAATTTGTATTAATTTCGGTATTAATTAATCACAACCAGCTTTCCACGCCTCTTCTATTTCATCATCACTGCACACATCGTCTAAAACTTTCTCTATAATCAGAAATAAATCCCAAATCAAATTGGTTTTATGGTATTAACAAATATATGACGGCGACGTGACCAACAATGCTTGTTATTTCTCCATAGCAGCACATATAGCCGATTCATCTTCTGAAATCTAACATTTATCTTCAATTATATTTATTAATATTTCAGCTAATATCTTAATTACTAAAATAAATCCACATCGTGCAAAAGATAGTATGCAATACGCATGTGATAAACACATAACTCAATCTTGGAAATTAAAAAAAAAATCGGCGCAAGCGCCTCTTTTTTAAAACTTTTTCTCGATCCGTATCAAGTATTTACCACACTCGTATCGCAATATATTATTATTATGTAATTCGACACACATTTAAGTTATTACTAGCCGCTCGTTTTCTTTTGTTTAATTAATTATACACTAAATAAATCGAACCATTTGAGATACATTGCCAATTAAAGGGTGAAACGAATTATTGAGTCCTCAAAATCGGGGTACGCCTTACATTCGTAAACAAATTTTAAACATTTTAGGTTACGGAAAAGAAATAAGTCACAGATATCACAAATTGATATTGTAAACCGATATTTTTTTATTATAATAATAATAAATGTGCACTCAGGTTGAGCATTAGTTGTGGTTTAGTCTTTACTGTAGTCTGTAATGGTTTTTGTCCTTTTCGCACATGCTATGATGTGGTATTTGCCACATCTCTGTCCACACAACACACACTTGCATTCTTCGGTCGGCTCGTGGAATTTCTTGTTTGTACATATCTTGTTGTGAAATCCGTGTACTGCGAGTCGTGTTGTGACGTGTCTCTGGGGGTTGCACTCTCTGGTCCATCTGTCGTCCAGCATGGCAGTTGTGGTGTAGAAATCTATGTCTATTTCCTTCTTCTTCCTATTTCTGATGCTTATGAATTTATGGTATGGTTCTGTGGATTGTAGATAGAATTGGGTTCTTATGTCCTCTATGAAGTAGGGATATTTTTTTTTCTCTCTTTCGAGAGATATATACTATGACCAATCACATGAATAATATATGATATGTTTTTATTAAACTATAGAAATATTCAAACAAAAATAACAACGCTACCTCAAAAAAATTACCAAGTTCAAAGTTAGGGTAAAATTATTGTGGCACTGCATGAGCAAGATCACATTTGCGTCTTTCTTTTACAAACGTGACAACTTGTGCTTCGATTTCGGGATTACGTACTTTTCTTCGTTCTCAGAATGATCTATTCTTGTCCCAAGCAATCAAGGCATCACGTTTACCGGTAAGTCTCCATCATCAGGCATTTATTTCTGCAACACCGAACGCACGGCTAGCATGTCAGTTACCATATATTTCGGTGTTTAAATAAAGTTTTCCTTTTAAACTCGCATTGAAAAAAAAAAGTCCTTGGTTAGTATTCTCTCCATTACAAGCAGCCTAAATAGAAACATAAACTTACTCACTTCTGGTTCCTTACTAAATTTTCTTTTCTACCATTAAGCTACCGATAACGTAATTAAAATTGTTGCTCTCAACAAGTACTTCCAAAAATGCACGCTTAATAGAGATTAAAAGCAGGATAGTCAACAGAAGCCAGAGCATTAATTTTTTATGATATGCGGTACATATTTTAGTGATCTGATCGTACCATTTTGCATTCCAGTCATCCATCTCTGATTTTGAGGTTAACCTTATATTCAAATCCCCCTCTTTCATCTTGAATTTAGGGTGCGTCTTATATTCGCGTGAGCCTTACAGTTGGATATATATCAATTTTATTGCAAAACTATAAAGGAACAAAACATTCCTGTTCTTCGTCTAAAATTATCTAAGCTAGTATTAGACCTGTTAGAAAACATTTATCGAGTTAGATGACATTTAAAGTTTTGGGAGGAATGTTGTTTTAAACAATAGTTATGTATTTGAAGAGAAAAATTATACGCTCAGACCGGGACTTGAACCCGGGACCCTTGGTTCTCTAGACCAAGTGCTCTACCAACTGAGCTACCTGAGCAAGTACCGATCTAAACGCAAATCTTTCTCTATATACATTGTAATTCCCATCCACCAAATGCTGTGAAGCCATGCTTCTATCTTGCAAATGGCGGCTCCTTTATTAAGAAGACATATTTGGGAATTATACATTACAGCCAGTACGGCTTTTTTCAAGTTTTTATTATTGATTTCGTACATCTCAATGAAATCAATAATAATAAAAACTTGAAAAAAGCCGTACTGGCTGTAATGTATAATTCCCAAATATGTCTTCTTAATAAAGGAGCCGCCATTTGCAAGATAGAACCATGGCTTCACAGCATTTGGTGGATGGGAATTACAATGTATATAGAGAAAGATTTGCGTTTAGATCGGTACTTGCTCAGGTAGCTCAGTTGGTAGAGCACTTGGTCTAGAGAACCAAGGGTCCCGGGTTCAAGTCCCGGTCTGAGCGTATAATTTTTCTCTTCAAATATGATTTATCCATCATTGAGATGTACGAAATCAATAATAAAAAATAGTTATGTACATAACAAGAAATGTAAGTAGCCGAGGACGAGATTCAGCCCGAGTCTTAGCGAGGAATAGCAAATAAATTCCAGACCAGTAATGTAGGCCTATTTGCTTCCCCAATTGCCTATATAATTTTGTTCACCCCTATATAATAATGATTAATTTTTATATTTCGTGTGAATTTATATCTTCGTTTGAAGAATTAAATTGTTTGTTAGCAAGGGAATGTTGATAAAACAACTGCAATTGTTTGTTTTTGTTTGAATTAGTGGCAGACATTTTAAATAAACAGTTTCAGGCTGCATATTAATTACAGATGTGATTAATTGTAATGTAGAGGAAGCGGCGAATGCTGCGGTCCATTTTCTATTACCAGCAATCTCAAAAAATAGATTTGAAAACGAATACAGAATATTTAATTATAGACATGTGCTAGATAATATATATTTTTGTTTAATTTATTTCGAATGTTAGAGAGCGAACTACATTTTCTTATACGCTTAAAGATGAAATCGTTATTCAACCAATGAAAATGCAGTCCATGCATATTTGTTTACATTACAATTGGAACTGAGCTCTGAAGTGATATAACAATATTTCGTTTGACATTGATATTCTCTGTTTGAACTTCGCTTTTAATGAAATTATTTAACACAGAGTTCCTATCAGATTGTTACAGAGAACAGACCAAGCAGACACACTGTTGTATAGGCCACACATGTTGCATGCTGTGGAGAAAGCTCACGTAATATTTTGAATGACGTAACAGATTATTATCAATAGGAAGTAAAGCGCAGATGCAGTATCCATAATTAATACAAAAATTATATGTTTGTATTCATTTTATGGTCACGTGAGAGAGCAAGTGTTTCGTCATAACTCTGATTTTTTTACGAAATATAAATGTTGCGAAAACTCACATTATCTTAATTTAAGGAAGATTTTCAACCATAACTTCTACTGCGATTCGTTGATTCCTAGCGGTAGTAGTCTCTGCCCGCTCCTGGAATTCCCTCCCTCAAGATATGAACGGTTGTCTCAAAATCAAAACTTAAAACCACGCTTATATAAATACTTGTTGTTAAATAATTATTTTTTTGGGGATTCTTTACAACATGTGACGCCAAAAAATGTTCTAAATTCCAATCATACACCATGCGCATGCGCCAACAAATGCGAAGCGGTTTACACTATGAAATCACGGGATGCAGTCAACATATACACGATACTTAACGAACCTAAAAGCTAACCTAAGGCAATTTAAGCACTCTAACCTGTGAAATACCAATCTAAAAGCTAACCTAACGCAATTTAAGCACTCTAACCTGTGAAATACCAACCTAAAAGCTAACCTAACGCAATTTAAGCACTCTAACCTATAAAAGAATGCAACCCCAAAAATAAATACTAAGTTCTGAAATAATCTGAAGTATATGTGTAGAGTTAATTAGTACAAACTCTATGTTGGCTGCACTGGAACTCACTTTTTCATTTTGCTTAGAATATTCGTTAAAACTAATATGGCTGCCATGTCTTCATGCAAAGTATGTAGTTAAATATCATAGAAAAATATATTGAAATAATCATTATATAGGAATGAGATGCACAAAGGAATTAAATATAAGCTTAATTCTGGAAATTCGTGCTATTGTGTATTACAGGGACTCTTGACGTCCCAACTCTTTTCAAAAAAACGTTAAACTGAAAATATATAAAGCTATTATTTTAACAGTTATATCATATGGTGGGAAACATGGACTCCTGCTTTAAGGGAATAAAGGAGATTACGAGTATTTCAGAATAAAGTTCTTAGGAAAAGTTTTGGACCAAAGAGAGATGAACAGACAGGCGAATGGAGAAGACTTCATAACAGTGATCTACATGGTATTTATACTTTATAGGAAGCCAGATATAATAAGAACAGTAGTCGCGTAGACTGCGATGGACAGGACATGTGGCACGAATGGGCAATGAAAGACTTGCATGGAAACTTCTTGTAGGAAAACCAGAGGGAAAACGCCCAGTTTATAGACCAAGAATGAGGTGGGTGAATAACACTATGTTTTGGGGGAAGTCGATTATACAGGGAATGATTGGAAAACATTAGCTCAGGATAGGGATGTATGGAGAGCTTATGTCCGCGCGGCTAAACCTATGGGTTCGATAGTGCCAGTAAGTTAGTTAGTTTGCTATAATTTGAATTCAGCCACTTTTTCAAAATTTCCCTCGTTGTTAGTTAATACATGACCTGTTTAAATTGTTTTGTCCATCGGAACAAAGTCACGAGTCCCGCTAGTACATAATAAACATAGATAACAATACACAGTGATTTGCAACGATCAATTTATAATTTACAAAAAATAGCTGCCAAATTTAATATGGAAATATCAATTAACAAAACTAAAATTATGGCATTTCTTGGGAAGGACCCCATACAAAGAAAAATCTGTCTCCAGAATAAAATTCTAGAGAGAGCTAATCAATTTAAATATCTTAGATATTATATGTCTATCTGAGATGAAAAGGATATCCCTGAAAAATTACTAGTTATAATAAAAATTTGGGAACTATTAATGAAGTTACGAAACCATCCCTTTTACAAAAAAAACACCAGATTACGTTTATATAACACTTTGGCCAGACCAGTGTTGACCTATAGTAGTGAAGTATGGACACTAAAAAGACAACATGAAAGCAGAATAACGGGCTTGTGAAATGAGATTCATGCGCAGAACAGCGGGTTACACCAGATGGGATCGGAAAAGGAACACTGATATCTTAAAAGAATTGAAGACTACGCCAATTTTGGAATATATTAAACAGTACCAACTAAATTGGAAACACCATCTAGAAAGAATGAGTTCAAATCGGATCCCCAAAGCTGTTTATAATTATATACCAAGAGGACGAAGATCTCTGGGCCGTCCTATGAAACGCTGGAGGGAAAATATTCTATAGACTCGTAACAGGCCTTGGTCTAATACTTGGAAGGAAGAAGAAAAAGAAGAAGAGGATGAAGAAGAAGAAGAAGAATACACAATTAACGAGAAAAGAGGGGGAAAAAATTAAATGTTGCTAACCGGCTCTAGAATATTAAAATGGACACAATAATACGTAAAGAACTGTGTAAAATTTGAGAATAATAATATATTTTTTGAAATGTTATTTGTAGGAATTATCAGAAATGGACAAAAGAGGATTAGATTATTCGAATCCATCCAGTGTAATTCTGCCCGAGTGCAGGAGTTTCACTGCAATCATAGCATTTTCATACTATGCTTTGCAGTTTTACTAGGGAATTATGGAATTATAGGTGTGGTAGATTCCCGTTGCTTTCCACACCGGTGAAGGATGATGATGATAATGACGGCCGGATGATTTTCCTGACATTTGGGTTACAGGTGAGAAAAAAACCCGAAAAAAAACTTACCCAGGGTCCTGTCCCGACCGGGAATTGAACCCGTGACAAGGCAGCACGCTACCTATTAATTCGAATATTGTATTCTAATTTTACTTCTGAATGATGTTTGAAGTCAGGAAAAAATTGAATGGACTTCTGAATGTTGAATGAACATTTTGCTTTACAGAGTCCTCTGGCGTAGAGGTCATTTACTAATCATTTCCTTATTTTAACATTTACAATGTACCCTGAGGGGAACAACAAGGAAGATTGTGCACCTTGCATTTGTTTATTATACCCCTGGGTCAATGTTATTCATGGCTTGTAAAGTGTAGAAATACATCAGTGCCTAATTGACTCCACTTCAGTAGGCCTACAACGTAAATTGATCGCATTATTCGCCCGGACTGAGCAACAAAAAATTCACAGAGTGGAAGATGCTTCTGAAAGGTCTTCATAGTTTTAACCACTTGACGAAGTTTTTAAACAGAAATTTAATTTAGTTGATATATCAGATACTTATATTAATATTGTCCACAGCTGTGGTCTTGAGGTAGCCTGCCGCCTTGTCACACAGTGGGCCCGGGTTCGATCCCCGGTCGGAGCAGTTTTTCTGGGTGAGGTTTTTATCGGGGTGTTCCTCACCTGTAAGACAAATGTCAGGAAAACTTTAAGGCCCAAACGGTCCCCGAAATCATATGGCCATCATCATCATCATCATCATCTTTATCATCATCATCATCATCATTCTTCGCCGGTGTGGAAAGCAACGGGAAGCTACCACACCTACAATTCCCTAGTAAAGCTGCAAGCATAGCATGAAAATGCTTTGATTGCAGCGAAGGACCTGCCTTCGGGCAGAATTACTATGGATGGATGGATATTAATATTTTAAAATTCTATTACATAACCTTTTTCGTTGCTTTTGTTTTTCGTATTTTTTTCCGCTCGGCTTTGGCTTGATTGGTCTTTTAGCATTTTGTGTTTTTTTCTAATGTGTGGGGAGCTGGTCCACAGCATAAACCCCCAACTAGAGGACCAGGAACATTTCTGTCTGGGTTTTCCTCCCATAGCCTTTGAAGATCCCTCTTCACCGCAAGGCAGCGTTTCTCAATTTCCCTTAGAGATAGGGTTGTCTCTTCTGCCAGATCCGCCGTGTTGAAGGACTCCCTCTGCGTCGACTCTGCCGTTGAGGTCTTTGCCGTAACCCTGGCTAGGGGTATTATCAGTCGGAGCCAACTGAACCCTGGTTTTTTAACGATGTTGTTACTCCTCCCCCTACTCCTTTCACATCCGGGAGGCTATAACTCTATAAATGGATTATTTACGCAGAAGTGCCAGAAAGTCAAAATTAGAACATGTCACAAATAAGAAAATTAGAAACACAATGGAAGCAGAAGAAAGCATAATTTAAAGAATTGTGGAGAACAAATTAATGTGGTTAGGACATGTTTTAAGAATGGAAGATGAGCGATGACCGAAGCAACTATATCAATGGCAACCGAGCAGAGAGAAGAAAACAGGGAGACCAAAGTTAACATGGAAGGAAAACATGAAAATAGTAATGCAAGCAATAGGGCTAAGCATTGAAGATGCCCAAGATCGTAGGCTTTGGAGGTTTGGCACGGGAAGACGGTAGCAGCTGTAAAAACCCGAAGATAGAGGTAGATTACATAACTTCAATGGAGATTTACAGTACATTTTAGAAGTGTTGATAATCGTTTACATTGAGAAAACATTCTTGTTTTAGTAGACTATTTATCTCATAAACCGATAATTTTACCTCTTCCTGTTGATAAAATTGCCCGTTCCTGTTGATAAAATTGCCTCTTCCTGTTTGTAATGAGAGATATATCCGCAAATTAACTTATTTGACAAGAATATCGATTCAGCAATGAACGATCGATGTGATACAGGAAGAAATGCCAAAACAAAATAACTTCAAAAATTACAAAAATGGTTAGTTCTGTTGCTCTAAAAAATCATTAAATAGAATAGAATAGAATAGAATAGAATAGAATAGATTTATTTTGTTATATAATGAATTTGCATAATTGTTAATAGTTATTTCTCATACAATCACATGTCGCTCGTGATTTTTTCAGAAAAACACAACCTCTTGTTAGATTAATATTGACTATTTAACTCATGCCCCAAGTGGGGCTCAATGACCAATCACGTTTCAATGAATTTTGTTTTATAACCAATGACAGTCATGTTTCACAGCGATAAGTATCGAATTTTGATTACCAAAATAAAGAAAGCTCCGCATTTTTAATATTCTGAACAGGTAAGAGCATTATTTTGCAGTGACCGACTCTCTAACAAATACGTTGAATATAGCAAAGAAAGAACAGATTCTTTCGACCTACACATTTGATAATTGTGTGTTAAATGATTTTTTTTAAATACTGATTTTACTGAGTTGTTTCAAAAAAAAAGTGAATTAATAATCTATAATGTTGGTTATAATATACAGTTTGAAGTGTTTCATTTTTTTTTCCACTAGGGTGCATTCTTACAATATTGCGATTCTATTTGGGAATACATAATATGATCCAGTTACTGTGATGAACAAATTAAACATAACCAAACATTTCTCATTTGTTTTCTAACATCACCGTTTACTTTAAATATATACATATTTTAAAATAACTATCAATCTATATATATATATTATATATATATATATATAAAGGAAAGAGTGGAGAATGCTGAGTTTGCATTGAAAGACCTGCTCTTGAGCAGAACACTATGAATGAAGAATGAATATATAAATAAAGGTTTGTGAGTAAACAGCTTACTTTTATTCGTTAAATAGTCCTAACAAATGATACTTTTAATTTCCAAAATCCTCTAGATAAATTGTAAATCACTCATGGTATTACTTATGGGAAGAGTGAGCAAGCTGGAATTTCTTTGAACGCAAGATACAGTGAGACAGTGTTCATATGGGTTTCTATGGCAACCTTGACCTCTTCCCCCCGCCTTGTCCTCATGACCTCATTTAACCAAAGAGTATGGGCATGCCTCACACGTAACTTTGATAGATAGAGGGAGACCTGATTCAAGTCTGGTAAAGTTATTTATGCAACATCTTCTTTATGGGTGTCAACATGAATTCAGGAACTACTAGTATAAAATCTGGTATCGTCTCAAACTACGTCATTGGTCTATGCTATGTTTTTATTGTACAGCATTTGAAATAATTGATGGCGCATAGACAATTTTTAAGTCCCAGAACGAAGCCACTGCTCATGATCAGAGGTCAACTTGTTGTTTCACAAGTGCATAAATGTTTGAGATACTAAAATCCGTTCTATTTCGTTGTGAGTCGTGCAAGGGAAAATAATTTCGCGTATATAAGTAGCGCCGTAATTGCTGTGAATAAAACAAAGTAAAATAAATAAAAGAAAACAAAATTAATTGAAGTAAGGACGAGAGATAGAGAGAGAGAGAGGGAGAGAGAGAGGAGAGAGAAGAGAGAGAGAGAGAGAGAGAGAGAGAGAGAGAGAATAATCATGACAGCGGGATCGAACATACGACCTCATGTATGGGAAACAGACGTTCCTCCACTAGACCACAATCTTCCTGGCTAGAAACTGTCTGTATGAAGCGATGCAATACTCCAGGACTTACTTGTATAATGAAATTAGATATTAACTTTACTTAGTGTAAATTAATTAGATGTGTTTTGCATTAGTTGTGGAAATAAACAATTTTGTTATGCCTTGTGTTTTATAAACGAAGTAATGAGATGTTACAATCATTATTCATTTCTATAATGACATGTTTCCTTTAATTCATTTTTCTCCTATGGACCTGTGTACAAATATATTCATTTAACGAAGCCCGGTAACGTGTACGTCATTATGAAAATTAACCATGTTATTAAAAAATTATTCCTGGCCAGGATAGAACCTGGGGCCGCGTAGTCTTAAGAGAACATCTTACCGACTGCTCCACTGAAACACCCCATGAGAATACTGCATGAAGAAAGATTTACGCCGCCCGACTTGAACTCAAAGGAGACAGTTCACGTAACAACTAACTGGTGTGAATCGCTCTTCAAAACTTTAACTTTCCACCATCAAGAGTTGCGCCATCAATTTTTTAAAAGGCTGTACATTGTTAATTTTTTAACAAATGAGAATTCTCCTCAATGCAGAGGTTTGTCTCCAGTCGAACAATTTCTTCTTCTTCATCCAACCAAGTCTTAGGCCTATAGGCCTGTTACGATCTCACAGAGAATTTTGTATCCAGTTTCTCCTTGGACGGCCCAGAGATCTCTTCCCTGTTGGACATAACGAAGCATGGCCTTTGGAACTGTAATCTGAACTCATCGTCGCAAATGATTCATCCAGTTCTGGTAACTATGTAGTACACCATGACTGGTTCTAAACTGTTCCTCAAGAATATCGTCATTGCGTTTGTGATCCCATTTGGTATACCAGTCGAACAATTTCTTCTTCTTCTTCTTATTCTTCTTCTTCACTGTTTAGGCTTATTTACTAGCCTGTTCCGGCTCTAAATTGCTGCTGTTTCCATATTTTCTTTGGTCTTTCCAAACTTCTTCCTCGTGGTAAATAGCTTGCTGCTTTTGGTATTCTATTCTCAGTCATCCTTGTTAAGTGTTCATTCCAATTTGTTGTGTATTTCACTGTTGTTGTGTTTAATTCATCCACTTTTAGTTATCTTACTTCTGTGTTATGTTTTTTGTCTGTTCTCTGATATCCTGCTATTGGTCTGAGTAATTTCATTTTAGCAGCTTGTATTCTGGCAGATTGTTGTGTTGTCACTGTCCATGTTTCGGAACCATAAGTAATAATAGGCACTGCCATTGTCTTGTATAATTTCATTATAGAGTCTTTCCTGGCTTTATTTTTCAAAGTTCTTTTTTAGTGTTCCTGTTATATAATTAAACTTATTTAGTTTGTTATTTATATCTGTTTCCGCTGTGTATGATATATAGGAAGTTATATCTTACCACTTGTTCTATTAGTTTATTTTCTAATATTATCTTTGTCCGAACTGGATGAGCGCCCTTGAAGGCCATTGCTTTTATTTTTGTGATGATATTTCTATGTTGTATTTTTTTTATATTTCATTTAGTTTATATAGCATTTTTTGTAATTCGTCCTCTGTTTTTGCTATTAAAATCTGGTCATCAATATAAACATATAAAATAGGTTACAATATTGACATCTAAAATACACAAAGTTAGATATTACTTTTTAGAACTCTACACTGTTTATGTTGTTACGCCATTTTTCTCTATCTTGTTCATCATCCTTTGTTACACCAGATGTTTCCATTGACATATGCACATTCTGTATCCAGGTAGTAGCAGTTCGTCCCCTTCCTCCTCTCCTCATAATTCCCCATTCTTGTACAATGCTGGGTATTCTTTCTTCTCCCAATCTACGTACAAGTTCGTAACATTGTAGCAGTTTCCTTTCAACTGTGACGACACTTTCTTCCACTTCCATAAGGCGCCGTACTTCTGTGTTTCTTATTTTATCATTCCTGGATATTCTGGCTGATTGTCTCGATAAGTTCCAGGTCTTTTTCATTTTGATAAGATATTTCACAACCTAATTAGTTGAAATTTTGTACTTGTTTTAGACATTGGTTATTGTGTATTTTCTTACTTATGACTGAATCTTCTCATAAGAATGCCACTACTTTTGACTTTTGTACTGATATTTCTATTCCAAAATCTTGTAATATTTTATTTAGTGTATACAGTCCTATTTGTAAGTTATTCTTTGAATTGGAAATTATAACTTCATCATCTGCGAAATGTAGAGTATTAAATGTTATGGTACTGGTTATTATGATTATTATAATTATTGTTATAATCAGGGCAGCGCCACAGGTTGAATAGCCCAATTTTTGGAGGATATCTTTAGGTGTTTAATTTTTTATTACGTACTTTTGATTATATAGGGGGTTTGGAGTAATCCTTCAAGAAGAAAAACCACTTGGAACATTTGTTGTGGGACTGTTATTGACCATATGGATGGATTATTACCGAGGCATCTGTTTTTAAATTTTAGCGAAATGCGCACGAAGTTACAGATATTTTTGCACCGAATTTTCATGATTGATGGGTGATATAAAATGCTATAATTTAAGTCCCGAAGAAAGTCGCTATAACGATAACGGGCCTAGTAATACAATGGTAAGAAATTACATTTTTTTGTCTTTTTAATTTTTTAAGTAAAATGTTGTAAACCTATTTTAGCTGTTCAGGGCTCATTTTAAAACGCTTTTGAGCACTACACGTCATCGCGCAGATAGTTAAGACAATATGCTACAAACCGGAAGGTCGAGGGTTCGAGTCCCGGTGGGGTCAGGATTTTTAAATTGGCCCAAACCTTCTGGTGGCACCACAGTCCTGGGATCGACTCAGCCTCTAACTGAATTGGGTACCAGACGCTTGTTCTGGGGGTAAAGGCGGTCGTGACGCAGGGCTGACAACCCAGCTGACATCAAGTGCCGATTATCTAGAAAACTGGGGGCCTTAACCTCCTACTACCCCATGGGCTTCTATGGCCTGTTGTGGAATCACTTTACCTTTAACGTAATATATTTTTATTCAAGTTTTCTTCATAGCAAAAAGGTAAAAAAAAAAACATTTTGACACCTTTATGAATGTTTTGCATGTACTTCCCCGCATCGATTTTTTTTCCAAAACAGGCATTGGGTTCCTACGATTATTTTGTTAATCATAATATTGAAAAAGTGGCGAGGATTTTTTTAATACTCTAACTACCCCGGCCTATAAGCAAGAGTGGTCTAAATATTTTTTCTGTCCAATGCCACCAGGTTGTCTTTTATGTTATACAGTAACTGGCTTTCTCCAGGTGACATTGGCGGAATTGTAATCTACTTCTTCTAAGGTTTGAGACCTGGAAGACAGAATTACGTTACCACGATGATATGATAGCTGACAAATGATAATGAAACGCCATGAGAGTCCTTAACCTAAATTCCAGACCATTTTCAACCACAGAAATAATTCCCTTACGGAAAAATTCCTATGTTCTGATCGGGAATCGAACCCGGGACCTCATGAACTGTAGTCAGAAACGCTTACATCTAGCCCATGAGACTGGTCAAGTAAATTAAAGTGTGTCATTATATATTTTTATTTGTATTGAAAGTTTTAAGTTCGACTTCTATTTTATGTAATTGGCTGATACTGGAGATAATGCTCAATTTATCAAACTGCATACTCATTAAGTGCGACATTGAAGCCTGTTACTTGTATAGTGAAGGGACCTAACTTTCTCTACACAAATTAAACTTTATCTTTATTATCATTAAACTCCCCCGCACAGTGTTTATTGTAGAGAAAGTTTATCCAAATTTATCAAACTGGTCAGTCAAGTAAACGCAAATCTCCAGTCACCAAGATCTGTTTATAAAGATATTACAGCTCCTAACAGTAACCATAATAACTATGGCTATTTAACTCATGTCCCAAATGGGAGTCAATGACCAGTCACGTTTCAATGAATTTTGTTTTACAACCAATCACAGTCGTGTTTCACCTCGATATTTATCAACTTAAGTTTACCGTATTAAAGAAAGCTCCTCCTTTTTAATATTCTGAACAGGTGAGAGCATTATTTTGCGGTGACTGGCTCTAAGAAATACGTTGAATATAGCAATTTATACATTAAGATTGTATATATAGTGCACGAATGTAACCATGTACCGCTTGCGGGATATAATACAAAATAATTTGTAGCAATTGATTATACCACAATAAAAAGAAAGCTAACATACTGTGCAGAAATTTTAAGTTATATAAACATTTGAGTTTAAAACTTATGTCTCCTGAAATGGATTGTTTGTAGAAGTTCAACTAGACATTCTAATTAATAATAATAATAATAATAATAATAATAATAATAATAATAATAAATAATGATGATGACGATGACGCGATGATGATAATAATAATAATAATAATAATAATAACAATAATAATAATACTACTAATTTTCTTCTTCACTTCACGGGCTAGGCAAATTTGCCTGTTCCGCCTCACAGTTGTTCTGTCCATCTTTTCACTGGCCTTCCTACATTCCTTGAACCTCTTGGCTTGTAGTTGAATGCTGTTTTTGGTAATCTTGATACATTCATTCTTTCCACGTGTGTAAACCATTTCTCTCTATATTCTCTGATTTTCTCATCCAATGGATATATATTTAACTCTGTTCTTATATCTTCATTCAATAATAATAATAATAATAATAATAATAATAATAATAATAATAATAATTTTATTTAGGAATATTCCACACTATAGTGTTTTTCCTTCAACCCAAAGTGATTTGTCGCCAGAGGTTGCTGTCTAAAGCATCTTCTACCCTCAAATCTCTAGCTTCCATACTCACCTTCACTCCATCCATCCATCGTTCTCTAGACCTGCCTCTTCCACTTCTTGCATTAGCTTTCCAATTTAAGGATCTTCCAATTCCAATTATAGATAATAATAATGATAATAATAATAATAAATAATCGTTCTTCGTCACGGTTTAGGCTTTATTTAATAGCCTGTTCCGGCTCCAAATCGCTCTCTTTGGAGCTTGTAAGTATTTTATAAATAATAACAATAATACTAATAATAATAATAATAATAATAATAATAATAATAATAATAATATGTTTTTATTTTTCACAATGAAACTCGGTATATACGAAAGATGAAAGGTATTAACAAAAAATCACTTAAATCCGATTATTGCTAGTGAGGGATAACCTGACAGCGATAATTTAAGAATCGCTCTAGCGGCCAATTTTTTTCGCAATGAAACTCGATACATAAAATTTAACAAACGAAATAATAACATATTCTGTAAACAAGGAAAACGGATCTTAAAGCTGACTTGCTCAGGAATTCGCTTAGTTTACGCTGTCCCTGCATGACGATTTTTTTTTGTTTCGGTATTTTCCCAAATTATCAGGTAGGTCTCTATTATTGTTTTCATTAGATCCAAGAGGTCGGACTCTATGAACCTTGTAAAGTACTTTTAAAATATCACATTATAAATCTCATCATGATACGGCGGATAAATAAAGTACAGTTCTCTGTTGTTTCGGTTGAAGAGTTTCGCAAGTAGCTCTCTTGAAATTTCTCACTTTTTCTACTCAGCACCGCCCACTCCGTGGTTTTCTGCAAACGTTTTCATTTTTATCCAATTTATTTATTTTCTATCTTAAAAATATGCGCTGCCTACAAAAATGAAACATGTAACTAGTTTGTCCTGATGAATCTGTAGTTCGCGAACCCCCGAGGGTTCGCCAAAACTTTTCTGTGATGGCGGGTTTCAAGGTTGGGCCTATTATTGTTTCCTCCATTTCTGCGGCATTGTCATAATTTACATACACATGCCTTACTATTCCAAATTCTGCACACAAATTTACCAAGTTATTTATCAGCTCGTTTTCAAAATGTATCATCTCATCACAATTTAGGAACAAGATCACAAGACTCTTCTTTACTTTTGATACCACAACACAGGACATGTCTATACTCGGAATCTTACACATCTATGACTAGAGCAAAGAACCCACTTCCCTGTCATGCCATGGACTGTCAATCATCTCTTCCTTGGACGTCCCACATATCTTCTTCCTTGAGGTTGATAGTTACACACTAGTGCTGGAATTCTTTCGTTATTCATACATTCCAAGTGGGCTCTCCAATTGTCTTTATATCCCTGTATTTTCTCATTTAAGTTGTATAAAGGGTGTAACAGGATCTCACCGACAAAATGATAGATCATGCAGAGAGGATCATTTTTTTGTGAAGGAACATATAGTTCAAGCACGTCGTTTGTGAGTTATGTGCAGATGAAGGTGTTCATCCGTAAGGGTCGAAATTGAATTGAAACAATTGTACATGTATCATTTTATTGAAAAATACATGTTTTTACAATATGTGTTCAAACAGTCGACCCTGTGCCTCATTGCATGTTTGATATCGTCGCAGCAACGATCGGACAGCACGGCCGATTATGGCAGGATTCTTTTTGACGTCGTCAAAACACTTACTGTTTGAACACTTATTGTAAAAACATGTCTTTTTCAATAAAATGATACGTGTACAATTGTTTGTATTCACTTCCGACCCTTATGGGTGAACACCTTCATCTGCACATAATCGACGTGTTTGCGACTATAGGTTCCTTCACAAAAACTGGTCCTCTCTGCATGGCCTATCATCCCTATAATTTTATCGGTGAGGTCCTGTTACACTCTGTATATTCAATTCGTCTCTCATATCTTCAGTTCTTACCAGATACATTTTTTTGCAGTCTTTTACCATATGAAGGAACCTCATTTCAGCCGATTAAATCTTACTTCTATCTCTTTCCTGTAATATCCAAGACTCACTACCGAACATTAATACCGGCACAGCCATTATCTTATAAAACTTTCGATGACACTTCCGTATACAATTTAGTCATATGGCGGGTAAAAATAGACGGAGTCGGCGGAGTAAAATCTTATGCAAGTTTGTTTACGGTACAACTGGAACTTAGCTCGGAATTAGTAGGCCTATAAATAAAAATATTTTTAAAAGTTGCACATAAGGTAAAAAAGAAAATTTTGGACAGATGGGTAAAGGACGCTAAATAGTACATAAAAGGGAAGAAAGATGATGAAAAATTGCCCCCATTCTCAATTTCAGGTAACAATTCTCTCATTGGCTTCTTTCAGAGAGCTCTAATTTGTCATAAGTAATGCCACGAATGATTTCCAATTTATGTAGAGAATTTGGAAATCAAGAGTGATATTTGTTAGGACTCTTTAACGAATAAAATTAAGCTGTTTACTCACAAATCATTATTTAAATATAGTTAATTTAAAATATTTATATATTTAATATAAACGGCGATGTTTGAAAACAAATAAGAAACGTTTGTTATGCTTCATTTGTTCATCACTGCAACCAGATCGTTTATTATTTATTGCTAAAGGATCGCAATATTGTAAGAATGCACCCTAGTAGAGAAAAAATGAAACACATAAAACTGTTTATAACCAACATTATAGGTTATTAATTAATTTTTGATGTCCTATGATGTAAATTATATTTTTCTGGAACGTAAATTCCTGGGAAATAATAGTTTTTTTGTGGTATAATCGATTGCTACAAATGCTTTTCTATTATATCCCGCAAGTGGTATCTGGCTACATTCGTGCACTATATATACAATCCGGTAGCTGTATTTCTTTAGAGAGTCGGTCATTGCAAAATAATTATCTGACCTATTCAGAATGTTAAAAAGGAGGAGCTTGATTTTAATATGATAAAAATAAACTGATAAAATCGAGGTGAAAATCACTGTGATTGGTTGTAATTTAAAATTCATTGAAATGTGATTGGTCATTGACTGCCATTTGGGGCATGAGTTAAATAGTCATACAAAAAAGTGCGAAACACTTTACACTTCGTGTTAACGTGGGTAAAGTTTCAGTTTTATATTTGGCGTATGGTTTTGTTATATTCTGTATACTGTAAGTTATGTTGGCTGATAGAGTATGGAAAATTACTGGTATTTCATTATAAATGAGCACGATTTATACGGAACGTGTTTGGATTGGGTTTTGAAGGTAGTCAGTCTACAGATCAAAGTGCCGGGTCTGTGTAACAGGTCTGACAAACTTAGCGAGGTGTTAATGTGTAGTGTGAACTATACGTTGTATAGCCTTGCAGTAACAGTCTTCTAGTGTCTCCTGACAAGAGTGTCCTATGTCCTCTCTTTCATCAAATTTCCTCTTCTTCTTCTTATTTAATTATATCGTATTCCTCTTGGCGTTTTTACTAACCACCATCTATACACATTTATATTTCCCACGAGCGCCAGGCTTTTTATATACCATGCTTCTTTCCTGGTCATGTTTTGTTTATTTTTTCAGATTTTCTATTTATTAACTAACTCACTTACTGGCACTATCGAACCCGTAGGCTCATGGCCGTGCGGACATAAGCTCTCCATGCATCCCTATCCTGAGATAACGGTTTCCAATCATTCCCTGTATAATCTACTTTCCTCAAATCATAGTTAATGTTATTATCCCACCTCATTATTGGTCTATCAACTGGGCGTTTTCCTTCTGGTTTTCCTACAAGAATCTTCCATGCATGCCTTTCATTCCCCATTCGTGCCACATGTCCTGCCCATTGTAATCTACGAGACTTAACTGGCTTCCTATAAAGATCATGTAGTTCACTGTTATGTAGTTTTCTGCATTTTATTATTTGCCCAAGGTTGTCGTTTCTACATTTCTGGTGTTCTCTCCTGGCATGGCGTACTTGTAACCCACTTCTGAGGTTGGGGAGCCTGGAAGGCGGGGTTACGCTGCCCCGATGATATGAGAGTTGATGATGATCGTAATGGTGCGCCAGGAGAGTCCTTAAACTAAACTTAATCTAATTAGTTTGACAGTGCTTTATGTATAAATATCTTAAATAACGTGGGTAATATGCTACAACATTGACGGAGGCCTTTTGTTACTTTAATTTCTGATACATATTTTCCAATTTTAGTTTTAGATACTCCATTTTTTATAATTTTTATTGCATTAATAATTGTATCGTTTATGTCCATATATTCTAATGCTTCCCACAACTCTTGCAACACAAATAATGATGATGATGATAATAATGGGGACTTTATATAAATATAGAGGAAACTAAATATCTGTGTATAGGAGAAGAAATGGAAAATAATAAATTTCAACAATGGAGAAGAACTAAAACCTAGTATTGAATGCACTTATTTAGGAACAAAATTAGACCATTCAGGCGATAGCGCAGTGAAACTTAAAAATATAATCGCGCAAACAAAACAAGCAATAAATGCTTTAAACTCTGTTTGGTGGAGCAAGAATATTACAAAAAAAAAAAAAATAGAAAATTACAAATACATCAAACCATAATTCAGAACATTTTAACGTATGGTGCTGAAGTTTGGAAAATTCCTACCAGAGAAATTAAAAGAATTATAAGTACAGAAATCGATGTTTTAAGAAGATCAGCTGGAAAATTTAGAATGGTTAGAATACGAAATAAAGAAATAAAGGAAATTGTGGGTGTACAAGAGGAGCCGGACATCATAGACATTATAAAAACAAATATTACAGTGGTATGGCCATGTTAAAAGAATGCCAGAGCAAAGATTGCTTAAAATTGTTATGGAATGGATCCCAATGGAAAGGAGGAAGTTCGAAGAAAACTTGGATAGAAGGGGTA
This sequence comes from Diploptera punctata, assembly GCA_030220185.1. Classification (NCBI taxonomy): domain Eukaryota; kingdom Metazoa; phylum Arthropoda; class Insecta; order Blattodea; family Blaberidae; genus Diploptera; species Diploptera punctata. The sequence continues at coordinate 856,973 of JASPKZ010000450.1, forward strand.
CAAGCGGCTATGAATATCAGAGGATTGGAGGAAGATCAATGGATGGACAGAGAAGGAATGGCGTTTGGTTTCCGGAAAACGGCGGCAACTGCCATGATACTGAATGATAATAATAATAATAATAATAATAATAATAATAATAATAATAATAATAATAATAATAATAATAATAATAATAATAATAATAATAATAATATGAGGTATGCTATATAGTATTGCGGTGGAACCAATATTATCATATGGGTTTGAGTGTTTACAACTATCGAGAGAAGACAAAAGAGCTATTATCGAAGACAGTAGAATTGGACTTCCTAAGAAGAGCATGCGAGATCTCTAAATTGTAACGTGTCGAATATGGTAATTCGAAAACTAACTGGAAGTACTTTACAAATGCTGAGAGATAGAAACTAGGCAGTTATTATGGTATGGACATGTGAAAAGCATGGAATAGGATATATGGCCAAAAAGCGCATTGAATTATAATCAGGAAACAGAAGCAGAAGAGGAAGATCTGGAACGCAATAGAGAGTAGGAATTAGAATGACTATGCTCGGCAGGTCAACTGGAAAAGATGAGAGAAATGGCAGAGATTGTATTATAATAATATCCTCAACTGGTATCCAATACAGGGTCGAGTCGAGGGATGAGATTAAATGAAGCCCCTATATTTTAAATGTCTTTGGACGATGACGTCTGACTCACCGATACAGGGGCGTATGAACGAAATGGATGAGATGAGTATTGAGAAATTGTGAAATTAAATAAACGGCAGGGAAAACTGGAGAAACCACGAGAAAAATCTTCCCAAGCTCCGTTTCGTTCACAACGAAACCCATATGGAGTGATCGAGTCTCGATCTCGAGATTCCAGCAATGGAGGTCAGGCATGTAACCATTTGCGCCACGGAGCCGCCGATTATGAGTTCAGAGATTCATGTGTCGGACTGTATGAATTTCAGAAATTTGAGTATGTAGTGTACTATTAAATACAGTGTGTCGAACAAGTACTTCATTATAGGCGATATGATAATTTTTTTTAATTCTATAAAACTGATGGAAGAAGAATCGTTGGTATGACCAACTTGTGCTTTGGAATAGAAATATAATATACAAAACGAAGAAAACTATATTTCAAGTTCTGTTACAAAGCATTTTATTATATGGGTCCGAAACCTGGACAGTAAGTAGAAAACAAGCCAACAAGCAGTTAGCAGTAGAAATGAATTTTTGGAGGCGATCGACAAGAATTTCAAGAAGAGATAAGGTCAGAAACAGCACAATAAGGGAAATTATGCAAGTTAAAAAAAAACATACTGGAAAAAATCGTTTGAAATGGTATGGACACCTCATAAGAATGGAAGGAGAGAGAATACCAAAGAAGATCCTTAATTGGAAAGCTGGCGGAAGAAGTGGAAGAGGCAGACCTAGAGCACATTGCATGGATGAAGTGAGGAGAAGTATGAAAGCTAGAGATTTGAGGGAAGAAGATTCTCTAGACAGGAACCTCTGGCGACAAATCACTTTGGATTGAAGGATAAACACTGTACTGTGGAATAATCCTAAATAAAAAAAAATATTAATGGCGTAATTAATTGTTTCGGGCTTCCTGTATTTATTTTTGTTTTAATTTATATATTTATTTTACCTTTAGGAGTTAGACCGTAAGGTCTTCTCTTCCACTACATCAGGGTTAAAATTGTACATACAATAAGAATTATGATTAATGATACATAATAGATAGTCTCTGTCCACCGCTGTGGTCTCGAGGTAGCGTGCTGCCTTGTCACGCAGCGGGCCTGGGTTCGATCTCCGGTCGGGGCAGTTTTTCTGGGTGAGGTTTTTATCGGGGTTTTTCCTCACCTGTAAGACAAATGTCAGGAAAACTTTAAGTCCCAAACGGTCCCCGAAATCATATAGCCATAATCATCATCATCATCCTTCACCGGTGTGGAATACAACGGGAAGCTACCACACCTACAATTCCCTAGTAAAGCTGCAAGCATAGCATGAAAATGCAGTGAAGACCTGCCTTCGGGCAGAATTACTATGGATGGATAGTCTGTCTGATGATTATTTAGAGACTTTTTTAATTATTACGAACATTATTATGAATGGCCGCAGTTTGTACTTTTTAAAAAAGTTGAAAAATCACGGAAGTGGTCTTATTTCAACTGTTAATTTCAAGTTTTTTGACGATTTTATTACCAACTAGGTACTCGGACCGGCTTGTAGATTGTTCAGGTTTTTTTATTTCCTGAATTTTCAGTTTTTTTGTAAACACAATTCTAAAACGAGAGAGATAAATTCAAGAACTTATCGTTTTGCTAAATTTAATTTCTTAGAAACATTGAAAAACACGTGATGTCAATTGTTATTAGTCAAAGCTTTAAATTCGCAATTGTGTGAGTTACTTAGTGTTGTTTTGCACTCAGTAAGTAGATGTGGGTTAATGAACCGGCCGGTGTGTCCAATCTCGCCTTCATCTGATCTTTTACTTTCCGATGCGTCGCAAGAAAAAATATATATCATCACTTCTTTCACTAATTGTAGGTTTTTTTTTCAGTGCTCTCAGGTCTTGCATTAAGTAGGACTGGAATTTGTCCGGTGTGCGCTGCTACGCTTAAATAAATGAAATATGATTATAGATTTTTGTTTCAGGTAAACTCCTACACCTAATATTTTTAGAGTATAATACGCCGGGTGCTGGCCTTACATCCACATGTGTTGATTACAGAGATAGAAGATCATCTATCCAGTGTAATTGTGACATGTGGTCAGCCTGTCGAAGTCCCCCGGTCGTTATAGCTGGTTTTCTCAATCTGGAGCCCAACTTATTGTACTTATTTAAATTTCTCACGATAATTATATGGGCATCGGTCCCATATTGGCCGAAATTCCATCAGACAATGTATGTCCTCATAGGAACTCGAACCAGCGCAAGTCGTGTAGCTCTGTACCAGGGCACCATGCTTTTACCGCTCGGCTAAGACGCGGCAACCACACACACAAACACACATACAAACACACACACACACACACACACACACGCATGCACACACAGATATATATGTATATATATATATATATATATATATATATGTATATATATATATATATATATATGTATATATATATATATATTTATTTATTTATTTATTTATTTATTTATTTATTTCCTTATACTAGCCACGAGATGACAATTGGACGGAAGTCCCGTTGTCCCTCATGGTAGAGAATCGTATAATATAAGAAAAATAAATGTTTGTACGGGAATGCCTCCAGTGAGAAGTTTAAAGCGCGTTAACTATAGAGTTAGATGTCTGGGGTTCAAATTCGGGCTCAGGCGTTTATTTTTCTTTCCATGTCATACACACAACAAAGTAAAATAAATACCTGGCAGGTGCCATCGTCCTCAACTAAGTAGATCTTTTTAAACTTTTTTTTTAAACTGTAGATCTTTCGGAATCTGGCTTCCATCTTCACCAGAACGTTATGCGTTATATGTTGTTGTTTGGCTATGTTTTTTTACATCAGAGGTCTTCAACGTCGTCGGTAGCTACTGACTCTACTGAAAAGAAAAATTAATGCCAGAATCGGCATTTGAACCCAATATATATATATAATATATATATATATATATATATCGAAGTTATAATTACATTTTGGCATTTAGCAATGAAGGCCTAATATGACATGAAAAGAAAAATAAACGCCTGAATCGAGGTTTGAACCCAGGACCTCTAACTATGCTATGCTTTGTAGCTTTACTAGGGAATTATAGTGTGGTAGCTTCCCCTTGCTTTCCACACCGCTGAAGGATGATGATGGCCGGATGATTTTCGGGAACCGTTGGGCCGTAAGCTTCCTGACATGTGTCTTACAGGTGAGGAAAAACCTCACCAAGGAGCCTGTCCCGACCGGGAATCGAACTCGGGCCCGCTGCGTGACAAGGCAGCACGCTACCTCGAGACCACAGCGGTGGAATTATATCGTCGAAATAAAGAAGCGTCTCTGCTATAAAGTTAAAAAAAAATTAATTTGCTTAGTAGTTACAATAGCCACGAGAGGGCAGTGAGATCGAGTTCCCGCTACTTCTCACGATAGAGAATATATATATATATATCCACCGCTGTGGTTTCGAGGTAGCGTGCTGCCTTGTCACGCAGCGGGCACGGGTTCGATTCCCGGTCGGGACAGGCTCCTGGGTGAGGTTTTCGGAGTTTTTCCTCACCTGTAAGATAAATGTCAGGAAGCTTATGGCCCAACGGTCCCCAAAAAATCATCCGGCCATAATTCTTATCATTATCATTCTTCGCCGATGAAAATGCTATGATTGCAGTGAAAGATCTGCCCTCGGGCAGAATTACTATAGATGGATATATATGTGTGTGTGTGTATAATACAGTATATACGTATATATATATATATATATATATATATATATATATATATCCCCGGTCGGGGGCAGTTTTTCTGAGTGAGGTTTTTATTGGGTTTTTTCCTCGCCTGTAAGACAAATGTCAGGAAAACTTTAAGGCCCAAACGGTCCCCGAAATCATATGGCCATCATCATCATGATCATCATTATCATCATCCTTCAACGGTGTGGAAAGCAACGGGAAGCTACCACACCTACAAAATTCCCTAGTAAAGCTGCAAGCATAGCATGAAAATGCTATGATTACAGTGAAGGACCTGCCTTCGGGCAGAATTACTATGGATGGATATATATATATATATATATATATATATGTGTGTGTGTGAAATGTATTTTGACGCCTTTTAAGTAGAATCGATGAAAAATTCAAAACATTGAAAATCTTTTCATGGGACTACGAAATATTCCTTTAGAAGTCGCTAAAGAATTTTCATTGAAATAAGAAACTTCCCGTCCATATATATCAGACCACAAAACGATCATTACTTTATAACGGGGATTTTTATTTAATCTGTTTTAATAGCCCTACAACGGATACCGGTATCTGAAATATCTTTGAACCGGTTATTTGGTCCTTGCTTAAATTATTCTTGCTATGCTACATCACAAATACTCAAAAACAAATCCAAATTGTTTGTTCAGTATTTCGTCAAATCAGGTACTAATATGATATGAATCAAGTTTGTACTGACCATGAACAAGTAGTTACTTCCAATGACCTCCGAAGAGTTCAATGTCAAGTCATCCTGCTTCACTGTGCATGATGTAACTGTCACCCATGTGTATTTAACGATCACTTTATAAAGTCACAATTGAAGCAACTTATATGTTTTTACAATTCACTTCACTGGAACATTTATTTTCAATGTCCGTTATATCAGGAATTGTTGCAAAGACGAAGAGGCGGGTATTTTGTAATAGATTATCATTAGAACTGGACTTTCCGATAAGTATCTATTTAATTACCTTCAGCGTAAATAAATGATAACTAAAGATATAATGTGTTTCCAGAAAAAAATATTGTTAAATTTTAGATAGCATTTCATAACAGTACGTAATAACATTGTTTTTTGCGCGATAGTGCGTTTTGTCGTATTTACCAGCAATGGCGACCATTATTTAAAGTTCAACTTCCTACATTTCGGGGTTGCCAACCTAAATAACTATACTGTAATAAAAAAAAAGTCCTACTACTACTACTGTAATATTACATTTACACCCATGTGCGAGAAGTAAAACCACTGCCCTCTATGTATACTATGTACAATGTATATACAGAAAATACCCAAAAGGTAGTGTTAATATGAATTTTACGAAACAAATCACTGCTTTTTAAATGAACTGAACTTTATTTGAAACAATATAAAACAATAAATACGTATTTGTGGCCATGTTATCAATAATTGTTCTCAAGGCCTCCTGTTGTTTCAACTAAACTATTAACACTAGTCAATTGTTTATAATGAACGCAGAATTTTCCAACAAAGATGTTATTATTACTATTATTTATTATTTTGAAAACACCATCGCGCAAAAAATAATGCACAACGCACGTTAGTGAAGTGTTTTACAGAATTTCGGGAATTAAAATCCTCGCTATCGCTCGGTTTTTAAATATTTTTCCTCGATTCTGTAAAAACCATTTCCCAACCTCGCATCGTAATATACTGTTACATATAGGGCAAACTTGGCTTATTTCATGACACGGATCATTTCTTTATAGTTTTTCTTTCGTTTGTAAAGAAGATGTATTGGCAAGAAAAACATTTTCTGTCTCGTAGATGGCAGAAAGCCTACTTTCTTGCAGTGTTTTCATATTTGTGATAACAGCGTCCCTTGGATGGATTTTCTTAAAACTTGTAGAGGAAGTGTTTTCATTCATGTTAGCAGTTGTTAGATTTAATACTTGTCTGTGTTTGAAGAACATTTTTTGTATAGATATTCTCAAGATGAACGGATTTAATGTTGAAAATGTGATCTGTGGTTTCTAAAAAGTGTCAAGGGTTTACTGTTTATATATGGGATTTCAAATGAATTGGATGTGACATGGAGGTTGATTAAAAAGTTTATCTATCACTAACTTACCGAGTTCTTCAACATTCCAGAAAAAATAAATATATAAGTTATGTCATATTGGTAATAAAATAAAATATTCTATAATAGCCTATATATTTCATTCATATATCCTTAAATTTATTTTTCCTAAGACTCTAACCAGATTATTATTTTTTTACAAGAAGTATCCATGGCCCCCTTTCTTTTCCCAGTAGTATCACATGTCCTGTCCATCACAGTCTACGAGACTTACCTTTGCTTTTTACATCTGATTTCCCCATAAATATTATGAACCTCAGTGTTGCGTAGTTTTATCCATTTCTCCTGTCTCTTCTTTGATTGACTATTTAACTCAATGGGAGTCAATGACCAATCACATTTCAGTGAATTTTGATTTACAACCAATCAAGTCGTTTTTCACCTTGATTTTATCAATTTAATTTTATCATATTGAAATCAAGCTCCTCCTTTTTAATATTCTGAATAGGTCAGAGCATTATTTTGCAGTGACAGACTCTCTAAGAAATACGGCTACCAGATTGTATATGTAGTACACGAAAGTAAACAGATACTGCTTGCGGGATATAATAGAAAAATATTCGTAGTAATTGATTGTACCACAATAAAAAGAAACCACTGTTTGCACTTTCTTAAATGTATTATTTCACAGGAATTTACGTTCCAGAAAAATATAATTTACATCATAGGACATCAGAAATTAATTAATAACCTATAATGTTGGTTATAAACAGTTGATGTTTCATTTTTTCTCCACTAGGGTGCATTCAAACAATATTGCGATCCTTTGGCAATAAATAATATGATCTGGTTGCATTGATGAACAAATGAAGCATAAAAAAACGATTCTCATTTGTTTTCAAACACCGCCATTTACATTAAATATATAAATATTTTAAAATAACTATATTTAAATATTGATTTGTGGGTAAACAGCTTAATTGTATTCGTTAAATACGTAGTCCTAACAAATGCACTCTTGATTTCCAAATTCTCTAGATAAATTGGAAATCACTCGTGGCGTTACTAATGAAAAAATAGCTAAGAACTTAATTCTCAAACAATCAAACTTTTCTCTTCTCTTAAAGTAAGAGACCGTGTATCAAATCAATACCAGCGCAAGTCAAAAGTCCTTGCGGGGTTTCGTGGGCCTGCAGAACAGTAACCATAACAGATATGGCGAAAACACTTGTATCAGAGAAAAGAGTACGTTTCCAAGTTTTCATACGTACTTGTTGACAAAGCGTAACTTGTAAATTTTACCGCTAGAGGGCAGTCATATCAGTTCATGAAACATGGCGTTTACTGGTGCAGAAAATGCGTTTTGTGTGCTGCAGTTTGCCAAATGCGAGTCTTATGTGATGGTTCAACGCCGATTTCGTAAAAAAATACCACACAGATGCACCTACAGACAAAACAATTCGTACATGGTACAACAATTTTGAACAGACTGGCAATATCAATGCAGGTAAACGAACAGGCCGGCCACATGTGTCAGATGTGGACGTAGAGCTTGTAAGGGAAGCATTCACTCGGAGCCCGCAAAAAGTCAACACATCGCGCGAGAAACAATTGCAGTTTTCGCATAAAACTCTCAGGCATATCTTATGCAAACGACTTCAATTGAAATCATATCGCATACAGCTACTGCAGGCATTGAGTCCCCAGGATCATGATCTTCGTCGGCAATTCTGCATTCGTTTTCAAGAGGGGCTAGAGGAGTACTCTCAAAAAAATAATTTTCAGAGACGAGACCACGTTCCATGTATCAGGCAAGGTGAACCGTCATAATGTGAGAATTTGGGGCACTGAGAATCCTCATGTTACAAGTGGAACATATCTGTGATTCCCCTAAAGTCAGTGTGTTTTGTGTTGTATGGTCAATCGAAAGTTTATAGTCCATTTTTTTTTTTGCGGAACACACTGTTACCGGTCCATTGTACCTGATATGGTTAAACAGTGGCTGATGCCACATTTACAGGAATATAATCGCGATTTCATGTATCAACAAGCTGGGGCTACACCTCATTTTCATTATGATGTTCATGCGTATCTTAATGATACACATCCCCATTATTGGATTGGACGTGCTTCTCAAGATTGCTCTTCTTTTCTTCCATATCCTCCAAGGTAACCTAATCTAACCCCATGTGCTTTTCTCCTTATGGGGTTATGTTAAAGAACACGTGTCATCCTCCTCGATTTAGCAGAGCTGTGACAGAGGATTGAGCATGCATTCGCTGCTATTGACCACGAAATGTTGGCTCGTGTATATCAGGAGTTGGATTATAGGATAGATGCCTACTGAGTTATCAACGGTGGGCACATGGGACACCTGTAAGGCTCTATGAAAACTTGGAAATATACTCTTTCCTCTGATATAAGTGTTTTCTCCTTGTCTGTTATGGTTATTGTTCTACAGACCCGCGAAACCTCGGAGGGACTTTTAACTTCCTCTGTATACTTTTCTAGTGTAACATTTTTGAGAGAATTTGTGATAAGATGAATAAACAATAGTATTCTTTTCCAGAGTTTAGGCTAAGTTTAATTTCTTTCTGTAGCTAATTCCTATTTGTAATTATTGTTCTTAGGTATTTGGATTCTCCCACTTCTCCAAAATTTATCTCATTTTTTGTTAACTGCCCATTTCAATCATATAATGTATTATTATTTCATTCTGCTAATGACTAACTAACTAACTCACTGGCACTATCGAACCCGTAGCTTCATGGCCCCGCGGATATAAGCTCTCCATATATCCCTATCCTGAGCCAATGTTTTCCAATCATTCCCTGTATAATCTACTTCCCTCAAAACATAGTTAATGTTATTCTCCTACCTCATTCTTGGTCTACTGACTGGGCGTTTTCCCTCTGGTTTTCCATGCATGTCTTTAATTCCCCATCCGTGCCACATGTCCTGCCCATCGAAGTTTACGAGACTTAACTGTTCTCATTATATCTGGCTTTTTCATTCTGCCAATATTATTTTTAAATTTATCTTTTTCAAATTATTTGTATTTCTCCTTTTTCTTTTTTCTTCTTCCTCTTAATTTTAATTTGTTTAATATTTTTAATAAAGTGATGAAAAAAATAATCAGTAGGTATTATTTAAATTTGTGTCAAGTTGTTCAGTAATATATGAGACCACATATTGAACTTGCTGAGGTATTCAGTTAATTTTCGCAGCTACTGGGTCGTGGACTTTCATTATATGCAACATACACTAACTAACTCAAATTCACTGATATCAAATACATAAGTTCATGACCGCGCGGGCATTGACTCTCCAAATATCCCTATCCTGAGCTGTTTTCCAATCATTCTCTGTATATTCTACTTCCCTCAAATCACGGCGAATGTTATTCTCCCCCTGTAATTCTTGTCCTACCTTCTGGGCGTTTTCCTTCTGGTTTTCCTAAAGGAGTTTCAGTGATCCTGTTCATTCCCCATTCGTGCCACATGTCCTGCCCATCACAGTCTTCGAGATTTAACTATTCTTATTATATCTGGCTTCCCATAAATATCATACTCGTAGCTCACTGTAATGTTGTCATCTCCATTCGCCAGGCTGTTCATCTCTCTTTGGTCCAAAAAAATTCCCTAAGAACTTTATTCTCAAAACTTGAATTTTTCCCCCCCTTATAGCAATAGAACATATTTCGCACCCATATAACTGGGAGATTGAAGTTTTATGTATTTTTCATAAGTAATGCCACGAGTGATTTCCAAATTATCGATAAATTCACGACTCACGAAGTGAGGAGTGAATCTATCTAGAGAATTTAGAAATCAAGAGTGGCATTTGTTAGGACTATTTACGAATAAAATTAAGCTGTTTACTCACAAATCATTATTTAACTATAGTTATTTTTAAATATTTATATATTTAATGTAATCGGCGATGTTTGAAAACAACTTGTTTAACTTTATGACTACTTAAATATATTCACTAAATAATAAGGGAAATAAAAAAAGCGAGAAGCGATAGGTACGCTTCATCTGCTTCTTTTGTTTATCACTGCAACCAGATCATACTATTTATTGCCAAAGGAACGCAATATTGTAAGAATGCTCTCTAGTGGAGAAAAAATGAAACACATCAAACTGTATATTAATTCATTTCTGATGTCGTATGATGTAAATATGACGATTATATTTTTCTGGATTGTTACCTGGGAAAAAATACATTTAAGAAAGTGCAAACAGTGGTTTCTTTTTTTTTTTGGTGGTATAATCAATTGCTACAAATGTTTTATATTAACTCCCGCATGCGGCATGTGTTGACATTCATGCACTATATATACAATCTGGTAGCCGTATTTCTCACAAGCTCAGTCACTGCAAAATAATGGTCAGACCTGTTCAGAATATTAAAAAGGGGGAGCTTTCTTTAATATGGTAAATATAACACTGATAAATATTTCGTGAAACACGACTCTGATTGGTTGTAAAACAGAAATCATCGAAACGTGATTGAGTCCCATTTGGGGCATGAGTTAAATAGTCAGTTTAATGCTTTTTTGAGAGAAGTTGTGACTACAGGAGTCCACGTAATACGTAAACCCACTTCTTATAAGATTTTCGAAAGGAATTTCATTGCTTAATTCAACTTTGTTTAATTTGGCTGATGAATTTTGGAAAGCATAATTTTAAAAAGTCGGTATTTTATGCCTATTAATGCACGTATAGTAACGAAAAACAATAGCGAAAAATTGATAAGACAAATTCAGACAAAACATTGTTGTTTTGTAAAATAAAATTTCTTAATATTGTATCAATTAATTTTGGTATGACTAAGATTACCTTGTGTAATTATATATAAAATTCCAGTATTAATCATTGAAAAATTTCAAGCCTATTTAAATTTTAATGCATAATTTTATACTTCTGTGACTTATTTTATGCTACTAGAACCTTACTTTCTGATGCCTAAATTCCCTTGTAAATCTAGACCGTGCATTGGAATATAGTGGAAATTACCATTAACAGGAAAAGAAAGCTCCTACAGCTAATTACAAACGAGGGAAAATTTGAGAAGGTGGCAGAATTCAAAAACCTAGGAACAATAATCACAAATAGGAATGAGATACGCAAAGAAATTAAACATAGGCTCAATTCTGGAAATGCGTGATATTATGCATTACAGAGACTCTTGATGTCCCAACTCCTTTCAAAAAACTTTAAACAGAAAATATATAAAACTATTGTTCTACCAGTTATATTATATGGATCCGAAACGTGGACTCTTACTTTAAGGGAGTAAAGGAGATTATGAGTATTTGAGAATAAAGTTCTTGGGAAAATTTTCGGACCAAAGACAGATTAACATACAGGTGAATGGAGAAGACTACATAACAGTGAACTACGTGTTCTTTATAGGAAACCAGATATAATGAGGAGTTAAGTCGTGGAGACTGCGATGGGCAGGACATGTGGCACAAATGGGGAATGAAAGAGGTGCATGGAAGCTTCTTGTAGGAAAACCAGAGGGAAAACGCCCAGTTGGTAGACCAAGAATGAGGTGGGATAATAAGAATAACTGTAATTTGAGGGAAGTAGATTATACAGGGGATGTTAGGAAAACATTAGCTCAGGATAGGGTAGTATGGAGAGCTTATGTCCGCGCAGTCATGAACCTCCGGGTTCGATAGTGCCAGTGAATTAGTTAGTTAGTTAGGAAAAGAAAGCTAGCCATGATCTACTGGTATGTGGTTATAAGAATGAAATTGTGTGGAAACAACCCCTCAGGAAGTGAAGTGTCGGTTTACAAAGGGTGTAATTCCATCTGGTGGTCACTACCCGTAACATCGCTGTCATCAGTTGGTTGAGTTTGGATTGTCCTCTAAAAGTGATTACTTTCAAGGTTTTAATTTTATGGATAAATCTTATTTTAAATGTGTACTTAATAATGTTTCGCTTGAAGTTAAGAGATTTTATTGCTTTAAAGCGGGTGTTACTATTCAGTTTAACGAATTATTTCTTATAAACGTATGTCTATGAATATCCATATTAATTTTAAATAAATAAATATATGACCAGCCTCATGGGCTAGTGATCAGTGTTTCTGACTACAGTTCATGAGGTCCCGGGTTCGATTCCCGGTCAAACCATAGGCATTTTTCTTCAAAGGGAATAATTCCTGTAGTTGCCCTTGGTCTGGAATTTAAGTTAAGTCTAGGTTAAGAACTCCCCTGGTGCTTCATTATCATTTAACTCCTATCATATCATCGGGGTAACGTAATTCCACCTTTCAGGTGCCTCAATCTAAGAAATTGAATACAATTCCGCCAATGCCAGGCGAGAAAGCCAGAAATATCCTAAAATACAACTTGGTGGCATTAGAAAAAAAATATATATAATTGCCATTGCTTGATAATGGCATGTGGGATCATGTCGAAACGTCGGAATCAGTGGCGAGAGGCCAACTTAAATCTATGACGCGGAGAACCCAATAAAAATTTCTTAACCATAGTTATATCCGCGAAAAAAAATATATATGGGGGACTTTATATAAAAAATGGGGACTTATATAAATATTAAGTGTATAGGAGAAGAAATGGAACATATAAATTTCAACAATGGAGAAGAACTAAAACCTAGTATTGAATGCACTTATTTAGGAACAAAATTAAACCATTCAGGCAATAACACAGTGGAAATTAAAAATAGAATCGCACAAACAAAACAAGCAATAAATGGTTTAAACTCTGTTTGGTGGAGCAAGAATATTATAAAAAGTAGACAATTACAAATATATCAAACCATAGTTCAGAGCATTTTAACGTATGGTGCTGAAGTCTGGCAAATTCCTACCAGGGAAATGGAAAGTACAGAAATGGATGTTTTAAGAAGATCAGCTGGAAAATCTAGAATGGATAGAATACGAAATAAAGAAATAAGGGAAATTATGGGTGTACAAGAGGAGCCGGGCATCATAGACATTACAGAAAAGAAAATGTTACAGTGGTATGGCCATGTTAAAAGAATGCCAGAGCAAAGATTGCCTAAAATTGTTATGGAAGGGATCCCAATGGAAAGGAGGAAGAACCGAAGAAAACTTGGATAGAAGGGGACAAGCAGCTATGAATATCAGATGATTGGAAGAAGATCAATAGATGGACAGAGAGGAATGGTGTTTGGTTTCCGGAAGACGGCGGCAGCTGCCATGATACCGGATGATTATGATGATATATATATATATATATATAAAGTTCTTGAAAAGAAGAAAAGGAAGACCTAAGGAAGGTTGGATGGATGGTGTGAGACGTAGTATGACTAAAATTGGACTGACGATTGAGGATATTCACGACAGCTACAACTGGAGAAGGGGAATTTCTTGAGGTTGATGGAAAACAACTGTGTTGTGGATAATTTGCGAAATAATGCCTGTATATGTGTCTTCTATGTGTTGTTCTGTGGATGCGAAACATGTCCTGCGACATTAGAAAGATGGCTGCAAATATTAAAAAACAGGATCCAAATACAAATATCTGATTCCGTAAGGGATGAATAGTGAACCCGCTACAGGCCTTACCAGGCCCGGTAGGAGATTAAGGCTCCTAACCTTTTAGAAAATGACCACATGACATCAGCCGTACCTACGTTTTGTATTAATTTAAGTTAGATTTTGTGTCAACCTCAGGACCATAGTGTCGTCAGAAGATTTAGACCAAAAATCATGCCCCATGGGACTTCAACCGCGATCTTCCGGCTTGTGAGGTACTGCTTCAAACAGCTGCGTTACGGCGTTCCTCTTGATTATTATTATTATTATTATTATTATTGTTGTTATTATCATCATCGTCCTTTCAAGTATTAGGCCCTGTGGCCCGTTACGGTCTCCCGCCATCTCCGAAAAGGTCGACCCACAGATCTTCTGCCTCGAAGAATGTAGTGAAGAATTTGTTTTGGTATTCTGTGACGATCCATGCGCTGAATATGGGCTAGCCAATTGTTTCTATATTCTTGGAAGTATTCAGATATTGTTATTGTTATTATTATTATTATTATTATTATTATTATTATTGAAATTAAATAAAGAGGATAGGCAAGGAAGTGGCATTAAGAACAGAATAAATAACAGCAATGTTAAATGGTGTCCTATGGAATTGACTATAACCAGGAAAAATAAATTACAAATAGGCCTATATATAATTCAATAGTAAGAAGTATACTGTGACATATGGAGTTGAAGTTTGGAAATTCAACAAAAACTTAAAACAAAAACTTATGTCGATGGAAATGGATTTTTTGAAAGAGCTGCAAGATGTTTAAAATAATTGTAAAAAATAAGAAATAAAGTCATACGAGAAAAAATAAATACCGGTATTAAATGTTCAGTGGTAGATTATGTAAGCAGTTAAATTGGTATGGGAAAGTACGAAGAATTCAAGAAGAAAGGTTACCCATAACAACATTGGAATTTTGTCCACTTGGAAGAAGAAAGAAAGGAAGACCTCGAAAATCTTGGATGTAAGAACTGGAATGAGAACAAGAGGACTGGAGAACGTGCAGTGGATATATAGAGACGAGTGGAGAAGGAAAATGAAACTTTAGGCACAGAAAGATGTGTAACGATTTAAAATCTGTACATAATTATATTTATTATTATTATTATTATTATTATTATTATTATTATTATTATTATATTATTATTATTATTATTATTATTATTATTATCATTAATATTATTATTATCCACCGCTGTGGTCTCGGAGTAGTGTGCTGTCTTTTCACGCTGCGAACCCGGGTTCGATTCCCGATCGGAACAGGCTTCCTGAGTGAGTTTTTTTTGTTTTTTTTCTCACCTGTAAGACAAATGTCAGGACGCTTAGGGTCCAACGGACCCCGAAAATCATCCGACCATCATCATCGTTATTCATCATTCACCGGTATGGAAAGCAACGGGAAGCTACCACACCTATAATTCCCTAGTAAAGCTGCAAAAGCATAGCATGAAAATGCTATGATTGCAGTGAAAAACCTGTCCTTGGGCAGAACACTGTAAAATAGAGTTGTTATTATTATTATTATTACTATTATTATTATTATTATTATATCATCATCATCATCATCTCTAACTCGAGGTTTGTGAAGAACTCCTGGAAAGCTGTGCACAAATTAAGAATCGAAACGTTGCTTGTCGAATGCATTTTAAAAGTCAAGTTATGTAAAATACGTAATTCTTGATACTAGATGTGGAACGTATGGAAAAGAAAAACAAAAATACGTGTAACTCATTTAAGTACAATGAAATGTTACTTGTATGATACACAACTGCATTGAAATCATATTATGCAATTATTGTTGTAATTAGAAACACTACTTTTGAAATGCCCTATACTCCGCTCTAGTTATGGCGGGGTCACTAACACCTGTTGTGCAATTAAACTCCGACGCCATTGGTTCGATATCCACATTATGTCTCTCACATTAAGTACATATTTATTGTGAATGTATCATTTTATGCTTCAATAATTTAAAATTACCTTGAGAAGAAATGACTGGCAATAAACTGCAATCGAGGTGCACCAAGGCCATACTTGCTTTCTCAAGCCAATTGCTGTACTCTAAGAAATCGAGCTCTTTACTTAGATTTATTCCATTCCATTACCGCAGTTTAATATCTCACATTTATAGGTACTTTTACGTGTCACACGCCACCCTGTCCTTTCAGAGGCCCGACCAGTCGAGAGAGGGATTTTAACTACGGATCATACCCATATTATTTTTTTTACCATATAAGGACATGGAGGGCCTCACCGAATGAGTGATCAGCTCAATATCAGGCTCTCCTCCGAGACAATACAACATTAAAACAAAACACGCTACTACTTTTGTTTTATAAAAGTAGTAGTATTGGACAATCAGGTGTCTGATTTTTTAAATAATTTCAATTACATATTAGAGAAATTATGGGTGTACAAGAGAAGCCGGACATCATAGACATTATAGAAAAGAAAAGATTACAGTGGTATGGCCATGTCAAAATAATGCCAGAGCAAAGTTGCCTAAATTTGTTTGGAATGAATCCCAATGGAAAGGAGGAAGAGAGGAAGACCGAAGAAAACTTGGATAGAAGGGGTTCAAGCGGCAATGAGTATCAGAGGATTGGAGGAAGATCAATGGATGGGCGGAGAGGAATGGCGTTTGGTTTCCGGAAGACGGTGGCAGCTGCCATGATACCGGAAGATGATGATATAATATGATAATTTCAAAATTAAAAACTAAAGTAAGAGCGTTCCGTGGAAAGTACCCAGTAAAAACAAAATAGTAATAGAAGATAATGTGTTGGAACAGGTTTCACACTTTCAGTATTTGGGCTGCGATATAACTTATGAAGAAGAACAAAGTATAAATAAGAAAATGTAGAAATTCCAACACATTCGTGGAACAATCAGACGAACACTGGGGGACAAAGTTAGAAAGAATACGCTGCCAAGATTTTACTCTCATTGGCACTACCAATGGCGATGTAAGGAAGTGAGGCATGGGTCCTGAAGAAGAAAGAAAACAAGTAAAATTCAGGCAGCGAAAATAAGATTCCTACGCACTCTGAAAGGTTGTACAAAAAAAACCTATTAGAAATGAGAATATTAGAGTGGAACTAAAAGTAGAACCAATAGAAAAAACACAGGAACAATTGGATAGAGCATCTGCAAAGAATGACAGAGGATAGGTTACCAAAGATGGAACTGATGTATAATCCTGGAGGATGAGGATCGGTAGGAAGATCAAGAAAGGGCTGGGCTGAATAGATGTGAGATCGGAACAGGCAAAGACCAAATCCGTGAAGTTTGAAGATGATGATTACATATTTTATATATAATGACGTGGAACCACACTTATAGTACAACCCTACAAGTCCATAATACTTACTCTGAAACACAAGACACGCGATATCAGCCCATTGTGTTTCGATTTTCCAACCCATTTTACATCGAAGTGGTACGTTACAGGACATGGGTGCCTTATCAAAACTTCATCTATTGTGTCCCCTCTACAACCCCTAGAAGTCTGTAATACTTATTCTGAAAAAAAATACTTATTCTGAAGAACCAACTTAGATGTGTGATTTTATGCAATAATAGTTTAAGATATGAAATTATGTGTTATATTTATGAGTTTTATTTTGCGGAAATGAGATTAAAAAAACAATACTTTTCAGAATAAAATATTTTTCTTTATAATATTATTTTAGGTTCTGATTATTTTTAAAATTAATATAATAATAATAATAGCTTTATTTTACCTGGCAGAGTTAAGGCCTTAAGGCCTTGTCTACCACTCAACCAGGTTTAAAAAAATAGTCTTAAATCTAAATTACAATATATATATATATATATATATAAACGATTACAAGTTATGAATACAATACAATTAATATTTATAATGTATTTTGATTTACTCTAAATTTAACGAATTAAATATATAATATGTACAATATATATAAAAAAAACAGGAAAAGATTAATGACATAGTATAAAATGAAATAAATAGAGAAAAATTAATTATTAGACAACAGGTAACTGTATAAGCGTGACTTAAAGGTACCAAGTGTGCGGCAACCCCTGATATCTTGTATATAGGCATATCTTATGTTATTCCAGCCAAAGATTTAGGATTAAGTGAAATTACTTCTAGTTATATTCGAACTAGAAACAACATTTATATATAAAACTAACTCACTGACGCAATTAAACCATCATGGCTGCGCGGACAAGTTTTCCATACATCCCTATCCTGAGCTAATATTTTCCAATCATCCCCTACACAATATATTTTCCTCAGATCGTGGATAATATTATTCTCCACCTCTTTCTTGACATACCTAGTGGGCGCTTAACCTCTGGTTTTCCTACAAGGAGTTCCGTGCTCCTTTTTCAATTACACTGAGCAACAAAAAATAAACTTTTTTTTTGTCTCAGAAAGAAAAATATGTGATTCTGATAGTATCTCTTCTCCTGAATTCAAATATGATATCGGTTTTTCTCCATCACGCAAGGTTTCCGAGAGACAGGAATTTATAATTTCAAACACTTTAATATTTTCTACATTCCTAACTACACAATATTCGAACATTCGGACTCACCTAGAAAGGAAGAAATGACAATTTCCTGCTATATTTCGGCTGTGGAGTATCCTTCTTAATGGTCCAACAATAATCGACCAGCATATTAGGATTCCATTTGCCTTGATATCTCTTCTCCATAGCTGAAATCTCCTGAGTTAGCTCATTTAGTTTTATTTTACAGTGGACAAATGGACGAAAAAAGTTTATTAAAATAATAATTATTTAAATCCATTAATTGAAATTGAAATAAAAAACTGTGGGTGATGGAGAAATCCCGAATACATATTCGAAAACACAAAAAAAAACTGCATTAAGTACAAGTATTGGTACTCGTAAAACAAAAATCATGTTGATCAGTGATACTGATCGTACCACATGCCCTGTCCATCTCAGTCTTCGAGAATTAACTATTCTTATTATATCTGGTTTCCAATAAAGATCATGTAGTTCACTGTTATGTAGTATTCTCCATTTGCTTATCGTTCATTTCTGTTTGGTCTAAAAGTTTTAATAAGAACTTTATTCTCAAATACTGGTAATTTTTTCTCCTCCCTTAAAGTAAGAGTCGTGTTTCATATCCATGTAACTGGGAGAATAATAATTTTATGCATTTTAAATGGTTTGATCGACTCCCCTATATAACGTGTTTTTGAAAGTCTAGCTATTTTTTGTCCATCTAGTAAAGATACGATCTCCATTCACCTGATCAGTAACAGGATCGTTACAAAACACGATCCGTTCTCTATTTTCTATTAATAATATCCATGACACTTGAAATTGGTCAGTGGATTGAAGAAGTTAATTTCATCCTTTCTCCACCTCTCTACTTGACAAGGATGTCATCTAGATGTTACTGTCTGTTTATATTCCTAATAAAACATTAACTGTTCTAGCGACTGTCGTATCAAAAATTAATGTTCTACATATATTTTTTGCATGTCCTTTCTGTTAGCCAGAACAGATTAACTAGAAAATATCCAATTTGACAGAAATACTAACTAATCAAGCAAATTAATTGAATTTAATTAAAGGCTATTCTATGCCACTATGTCACCTGTGAATATTCGATCGGAGAATAAGTGACTGCTAGCGTCATGTTGATCAATGTGAGAACATACGTTCCCGCTAGAGCCAATTGCCATAATGTTTACTCATATATAAGGGTATTGTATCCCAGGAGTCAATTAAAATTAGCGGGCTAGTGAAGTTGAGAAAATGGACAAGTTAGTGTCAGATTGTCAAATTAGTGTTAGTTTGGGCTAGTTAGCCCTTAAATTTGCTATTCAGTAATTTATCGTCTCATTCATTTAAATATTTGGAACCGCAAGGAAATCAAAATGATGTAAACTATAAGTTATTTTGTACTTTATTTTGTAATTTGACACAAATTTAAACAATTTGTACTCGTTTTTCTATTGTTTTATAAACAATATTAAATGAATAACGCCAGAGTATCTTATACGATATATTGCCAATTTAAGGGTTAAAGTAAGAAAATGGGGGGGGGGGGTACAACCGATTAGTTTATCGTTCATTTGTTTGTTAGTGGGTTTTTGTTTTGATAAGTTGTCTACACTGTTCGAGTAATGATTATTACGTACATATGTTACAAATCAAATGTGGTGATTTTAGGTTTACTTTGAGCTCAACTTTTCATTTCATTTTAAAGCGTTTCTCACTTTTTTAAAAGAATAAACATTTATATTTCTCTCAGGTAATTATCCACATACTGCAATAATAACTAACTAACTCACTGGCACCATCGAACCCGTAGGTTCATGGCCGCGCGGATATAAGCTCTCCATACATCCCTATCCTGAGCTAATGTTTTCCAATCATTTCCTGTATAATCTACTTCCTCAAATCATAGTTAATGTTATTCTCCCATCACATTCTTGGTCTACAAATTGGGCGTTTTCCTCTGGTTTTCCTACAAGAAGCTTCTATGCACGTCTTTCATTCCCCATTCGTGCCACATGTCCTGACCATCGCAGTCTACGAGACATAACTATTCTTACTATATCTGGTTTCCTATAAAGACCATAAAGTCCATTGTTATATTATTCCTTCACCTGTCTGTTCATCTCTCTTTGGTAAAAAAAAATGTCCTAAGAACTTAATTCTCAAATACTCGTAATCTCCTTCCCTCCCTTAAAGTAAGAGCCCTTGTTTCGCACCCATATAATATAACTGGTAGAATAAGAATTTTATATATTTTCAGTTTAACGTTTTTTGAAAGGAGTTGGGACATCAAGAGTCTCTGTAGTGCATAATAGCACGCATTTCCAGAATTGAGCCTAAGTTTAATTTCTTTGTGCATCTCATTCCTATTTGTGATTATTGTTCCTAGATATTTTAATTCATCCACTTTCTCAAAATTTTCATCATTATTCATTAGCTGTCCATTTCCATTATATAATGTATTTCTATATGTGACCATATATTTAGTTTTATAGTCCTATTTTAAGTTATTTTCTGAATTGGAAATTATAACTTGATCATCTGCGAAAAGTAGGGCATTAATGAGTTACTTATGTAATATTTTAAACAAATATTTATAAATTGTATATTTCTTCTTCTTCTTCTTCTTCTTCGTGGAGGATATCTAGATCCGTTCGCTCATACAGGTATCAAATCATCTATCCATCTTCTCCTTGGACGTCCAATATCACGGTGTCCTGTAAGTTTGTATTCATATGCCAGTCTAGCTGCTCTATGTGGTTCCATCCGTTTTAATTGTGCATACTAATCCTTCTTTTTATCCTATATCATGAAGTTGATGATGATGGTGATGAAAGTATTTTGTATGAGGAATGTCAATAAAGAGAAGGAAGTTAAAAATTTAATTCTTTGCACAGCTAATTTTAAGGCGCAGAGCAACATAAGAATTGACTTTCCAATCCTAAGATATCACTATTTGGATTTGAATCCAACAGTTGTTACACGATATAACTGTAAATTGATTTGTTAATATCTTATTCCTGAACTTCGTTCATTTCGTGTAAACATTTAAAGAATGTTTTCATTTCGTGATAACATAGTTTTAGAAAAATATTCGTTTTGCACAAATTCGTGACTTTAAAAATGCGCCATAAGGATAATACGAAGAGAGAGGGGCACCTGTAACACATGGTGACCTAGATTTATCTTGTAGCATTGTTAAACTTTACTCATTTCGTTTCTATTTCATAATACGTACTACTGTGCACCTTACGTAGTGAGTTATGAAAATTATGGTTATTATTAACCATTTCCTTCAGATTTAAAAATATAATCATCTTTATTAGAATCAGAATAGTTTTTTTTTATTTTCAAAAGGCTAAACCTAAAAAAATAAGGTGAAAAGCGAGTCACATGTAATTAAAGTAACTAATTTATTTGTTTTGTTTAGTCTGGTGAAGTTAAGGCCATGTGGCTTTCTCTTCCATTCACCAGGATAAACATTTGTTACATTCATGTACAAACATCACAATAATATTAGATACTAAACGATTATCTTAACACTAGTAAAATTAAGTTTTAATAAAACAAAGTTAAAGACAATTAAAATTAAAACTAGTAAAAGTAAATACATATCCATCCATAGTAATTCTGCCCGAAGGCAGCTCCTTCACTGCAATCACAGCATTTTCATGCTATGCTTGCAGCTTTACTAGGGAATTGTAGGTGTGGTAGCTTCCCATTGCGTGACAAGGCAAGACCACAGCGGTGGACGTGTATATATATATATATATATATATATATATATATATATATATAAATAATGGAAGAAAAGCTCGAATCTACTATACACGAGACAAAAAAAGCAAAGAAAAAGACATTAGCCTATATAGAAATAGACATGAGTTGCTATCGCCGTTCGGATATAAGCTCTCCATACATCCCAATCCTGAGCCAAGGCTTTCCAATCATCCACTGTACAGTCCAATTCCTTCAATTTTCCCACCTCATTCTTGGTCTACCAACTGGTTGTTTACCCTCTGGTTTTCCTACAAGAAGCTTTCACTCCACTGTTTCATTCCCTATTCGTGCCGCATGTCCTGCCTATTGAAGTCTACGAGACTTAACTGTTCCTATTATATCTGGTTTCCTATAAAGTCCATGTAGCTCACTGTTTTTTGTAGTTCATATTTTCACATATCTAATATTTATTACGTAAAAATGTTGCTGTTTGTTCATGATATGTGGAAAGTTGTTTGTATTGGTTCCATATTGCTTTCTTTATTATTGGCTTTGTCATGCACATATAATGCTTTTTTTAATTAAGGTGTATTATTTAAAACCGCATTCTTAAAGATAATAACTAGAAAAAGATTTTGAGGTGCGGCACCTTTCCAAAAATATAGCTGTTTTCATACCAATAATTCAATATATATATATATATATATATATATTTGAGGGGATGAAATGAAATGAAATGAAATGAACACAATTTGTTGCACCTTTTTTTGTAAATTTTCGTGAGATTACTATATTCCGCCCCTTTTTCCTTCTTATTTATGCTTCAGCACCTTTTCCTCCACTCTTGTCTGCGTTTTTTAAAGATAGGACAGAAAATGTATATTTTTTCTTCTTGAACAGCTTTTTAAAACATCAATCAGAAGTCAACAATAGTAAATAAATATTAAAATATAATTTACATAATTTATACCTCAGAAACAATTGCCAATCTGCAGTGTGAAGTGAACAATAGTAAATAATAAATATATATAATTTATGTAAACCACCAGTAATTTATACCCCGTCAACTATGGCCAATCTGCAGCAGTGAAGTCAAATTTAAATTTCAACAGTGTTGTTGTAATATTTTTAAATAAGTTCAGTTAGTACTGGCAACAATTTAATAGTTTTCTATGAACCGACTTGTTGTTGGCTGTGTTTTACGAGTCTGAACCACGACGTATTTTTATTAGTATTACAACTGGGTTTTCACAACAATAACATGGCGAATGTTAAGAAAGATAAGTTGTATGCACTTTCAGAATCCAAAACGCAATTTATAGAAACTGATTACATAATTCTTCGATGTTCCATATGCGAAGTAAATATTGCAATAAACTAAAGAACTATGAATTACCTCTTATGTATTTAATACACAAGTGATCTTCTTGGTGATATAATATTAAAATATATATGTAGTCAATATGCCCATTTCACCAATTAATGTTTTAAAATGGTCAACAAGTTTCTACAGCCAAGCTGTCATTCTCAAGACCAGATATTGACAGTCAATATCTGGTCTTGAGAATGACAGCTTGGCTGTAGAAACTTGTTGACCATTTTAAAACATTAATTGGTGAAATGGGCATATTGACTACATATATATTTTAATACCTCTTATGGACTCTATAGAGAAGAAAAAATTAATGTAAAATGATATGCATATTATAGAAACTGAGTTCGTGTAAATGGTTTAAACCTTGATTCAGTTGTCTCAGCAGCACCTTTTGGGCACCTTTTCGTATGTATTTTCAGAATTTTTCCCCCCTTTTATGACCAAAATTTGCATCTTAAAATCCCTTCACTAATAATAACCCTTTAACTTAGTTGGACATAGTAACTAGAAAACTGATATCAGATAGGTCCCTTGGAATCAAACAATGTCTAAAAGTTTATAGTCTTGTGTAAAAACATAACGTAGCATATAGTGCAGTGAATTTATGGGCTTTAGGACTTACTTACTTACTTACTTACTCACTGGCACTATCGAACCCGTAGGTTCATGGCCGCACGGACATAAGCTCTCCATACATCCCTATCCTGAGCTAATGCTTTCCAATCATTCCCTGTATAATCTACTTCCTCAAATCATAGTTAATGTTGTTCTCCCACCTCATTCTTGGTCTACAAACTGGGCGTTTTCCTTCTGGCTTTCCTACAAGAAGTTTCCATGCACGTCTTTCATTCCCCATACGCGCAACATGTCCTGCCCATCGCAGTCTACGGGACTTAACTGTTCTTATTATATCTGGCTTCCTATAAAGACCATGTAGTTCATTGTTATGTAGTCTTCTCCATTCACCTGTCTGTCATCTCTCTTTGGTCCAAAATTTAGGACTGGGAAGTATAAATTAAATTCACACGATTTATGTTTCTTTTTATGAATCTGAACGATATACTAGTTATTGTATTTTATCCTCTTATTTTTGATTATATCATCTGTGGAAAACATCTGCAGAAGTAACGTTGGAGACGATTCGCAGTGAACTCATGAAATATGACACAAATATTATTTTTTAAAATGTGTAATGTCACGCAGTCTCCTATCAGATTTTTATTACAATCAGTTATTACAAACTGCGACCAGTGTTAAATTACGTTCCTCGATTGTTTGGTCAAAAACTGAAGAAAGTGAAAAAGAAATCATTATAAATTAATAATAATACATCCGTTATCTCAAAGTTATGTCTATTCAAGAATTCGTCGACTTTTCTATCCCCTTATGTGAGATCATTCCCAAGACATTAATTCCGAATACATATTTTAAGGCAAGAAAGAAGAAACAAAAAAATTTTATAAAACATTACAAACATTAGTTGATAAATATACAAAAGATCATCATTTAATAATAAGTGGAGACTTAAATGCCAGAGTAGGCAATGTCCCTATACCTAATGTAATAGGAAATAATGGAGAAATAACAATAAATGACAATGGACAGGATTTGAGACAGTTTTCAGCCTATAATCAATTAAAAATAATGAATACCTATTTCCGAAAAAAGGACATACATAAATATACAAGAAGTGGGGATATAACTCAAGATCAATAATTGACTATTTAATCGTAAACAACAAGCTAGGAGCCTTGGTAAAAAGATGTGAGAGTACATAGAGGCAGCGATATATACTCTGATCACTATCTCGTGATAAGGAAAATAAACATAATAGCTAAATGGCGGAAAAATAACATAAAGAACAAAAGAAACCAAGAAGAAGATATATAAAATATATTTATTACAAGATCAAAGTATTAGACAACATTATGAAAGCAGAATGAATAAATATATATCAGAGATAGCGACGTCAGAAGATATAAATATTGAATGGGAAAATATATCAAATGTAATACATAAAACAGCAAATGAGATATTAGGAAAGAAAAATAGAATAAGAAATAGGAAGGGCTTGAGAACTTGGAATGCGAATATACAAAATGCAGTGAATGAAAAACAAAAAGCATATCATACATACTTACGAGTGAAAACAGAAGAATCTTATGAAGAATATAAAATGAAAAGGAGAATTGCTAAAAGCATTATAAGAAAATCCCATCAGGAGTCATGGGATAAATTATAAGCTCAGTAGAACATGATATGTATGGAAGACAAGAAATAGGTTATAAATTAGTGAAACATCTAAATCAGACTGAGAAAGATTCTGCCAGATTGAATATAATCCCAGAACAAGAATGGATCCAGCATTATGAAAAACTTTGGAAAAAGGAGGAAATTGAAGGAAAAGAGAACAATGAGGAAGAAATAAAAGTGGAAAATATTGATGTAATAGACATAAATGAATTAGAAATGGCTTTGAAAACCACTAAGAATAGGAAAGCAACAGGATTAGATAATATAAATATGGAATTAATCAAATATAGTGGAATATTGTGTAAACTACGAATACTTCATCTAATTAATATATGTTGGCAGACCTATGGGATTCCAACCACTTGGAAAACAGCAATTGTCAAGAATATATTCAAAAGAGGAGACCGAGAAATTGCGAGAATTACAGAGGGATTAGCTTAATGAATACTGGCTACAAAATATATACGAAAATAATAAATAATAGATTGAGAAACATAACAGAGTAATAATAAGTGAAAATCAAAGTGGATTCAGAAAGGGAAGGTCATGTATAGACAATGTCTTTACACTGAAACAACTCATAGAAAAGAGAAGAGAACATAACTTAGAAACTCACATAGGATTTATAGATTGGATAAGGCCTTCGATCGAGTAAACAGACAAAATTATGGGAAATATTACGAATGAAAGGATACCCGCTGTGCCTTGTTGAAACAATAAAGACATATATGAAGACACAAATATAATTATAGATACCGGATTCAAAAGAACAGATGCAATCAAAACAAATACTGGATTACGAAAAGGATGTAGTTTATCACCCACTTTGTTTAATATATATATAGACGATATTTTTAATAAATGGAAAGTTTTAGTAAATCCAGGAATAAGAATGGATAATAAAATGTGCATAATAATCTTTTATTTGCTGACGATGTAATCATAATACAGAAAAATGAAGACGACTTACAGAAATCAATGCATGCATTAAATGAAATATGTAAATTATACGATCTAAAAATTTCTGTAAGGAAAACGAAGACCATGGCTTTTAGAGGAAGAGATCCAGTGAGAACCAAAATTATTTTAGAAAATCAAAGTATAGAACAGGTGTCTAGTTTCAAATATTTGGGCTGTGATATTGGCTACAATGTGGAAAGAGATATTGACTCCAAAATAAATAAATTTCAGACGGTGTGTGGAACAATACAGAGAACATTCAAAAATAAAATTAGAAAAGAAACCAAGATAAAAATGTATAATGTTATGGCGGTTCCCACAATATTGTATGGATGTGAAACTTGGGCTCCAGTGAAAAGACAGAAGGATAGATTACAGACGGCAGAGATGCGGTTCCTAAGACAAGTAAAAGGATGTACAAGACTTGATAGAATAAGAAATGAGGATATAAGAGAAGAATTGAAAGTACAGCCTTTATTGGATAAAGTCACGAATTACAGACAGAATGGATTGATCACATGGATGGAATGAGCAAGGAGAGATATCCATTGTTAGCCAGAAATTATCAAGCAAGAGGAAGGCGTGATGTTGGAAGACCTAGAAGACGTTGGGCTGATGCAATATGAAGTCGGAACGGGCAATTGCCTAATCCCTGGAGTGATGATGATGATGATGATGATATTTTAAAACACGATAAAAAAACTGCATGAGACAAAAATCATGTTGGCCAGTGTAATTAAAGATACACTATTTTTTTATTTACATAGTTTCCTGAGAGTAGTTAATGAATAATAAATTCGTTAATAATAATGAATCAATACACATAACTTTGACTGAGAACGCATTTATTATTATTATTATTATTATTATTATTATTATTATTATTATTATTATTACTTATTTACTTACTCACTGGCACTATCGAACCCGTAGGTTCATGGCCGCGCGGACATAAGCTCTCCATACATCCCTATCCTGAACTAATGCTTTCCAATCATTCCCTGTATAATCTACTTCCCTCAAATCATAGTTAATGTTATTCTCCCAACTCATTCTTGGTCTACCAACTGGGCGTTTTCCTTCTGGCTTTCCTACAAGAAGCTTCCATGCAAGTCTCCGTTCCCCATATGTGCAACATGACCTGCCCATCGCAGTCTACGAGACTTAACTGTTCTTATTATATCTGGCTTCCTATAAAGACCATGTAGTTCATTGTTATGTAGGCCTAGTCTTCTCCATTCACCTGTTTGTTCATCTCTCTTTGGTCCAAAAATTTTCCTAAGTACTTTATTCTCAAATACGTGTAATCTCTTTTCATCCCTTAAAGTAAGAGTCCATGTTTCGCACCCATATAATATAACTGGTAGAATAATAGTTTTATATATTTTCAGCTTAACGTTTTTTGAAAGGGGGTAGGCTCAATTCTGGAAATACGTGCTATTATGCATTGCAGAGACTCTTGATGTCCCATGTGTAATTTCTTTGAACATCTCATTCCTATTTGTGATTATAGTTCCTAGGTATTTGAATTCAGCCACTTCCTCGAAATTTCCCTCATTTGTCATTAGCTGTCCATTTCCATTATATAATGTTTGTCTACGTGTGACCACATATATAGTTTTATTGATATTTACTTCCAGTCCTAATTTCTTAGTGTTACTCAATAGTGTGTGCATGTTGTCCTTTAGATCTCCTCGCTATCAGCCAATAGTACTACATCATCAGCATAAACTAACAGCTTATTAATACCTTTGAGTTGTAGGCTTTCCTCGTCCTCTAAAGATTTGATGGCATGCTCTAGTACAAAATTAAATAGTAGAGGAGATAGTGCATCTCCTTGCTTCAACCCATTCTGGATTTCAGAAGTGTCCGAAAACTGTTTGCCTACACGCACCCTACTCTTTGTGCCATTTAGACACATTCGTATAAGTCTAACTAACTTTTTAGGAATTCCGAACTCCAACAGGATACTATATAACTTCTCCCTCTTAATTGAATCATATGCTTTTTTGAAGTCTACGAATAGTTGATGTACAGTACCATTATATTCCCATTTCTTTTCTAAAATCTGTCTTATACTAAAAATCTGATCTGTTGTAGACTTGTTTCTTCTAAATGCACATTGATGATCTCCTAGAATGTCATCAATGTAGGGACTAAGTCTGCTTACTAGTATATTTGTTAGAATTTTGTACGAAGTTGAAAATAATGAGATTCCCCTGTAGTTGTTGTAATCAGTTTTATCTCCTTTCTTATAGATTGGTACGATAATTGATTCCTTCCATTCATCTGGAAGAGCTTCTTTTTCCCAAATCATACTAAGCAACCAGCGTATCTTGTCCATCAATTTTCTCCCCCTGATTTTATGAGTTCTGCTGTGATCTCATCTGAACCTGATGCTTTATACATCTTCAATTTTCCAATCGCCATTTCAACCTCTAATGCACTTGGCTCTGCGACTAGCATTTCTGCTGTCTGTAAATTATCCTCCTCAATGTCCTGTTCTGTATGTACATTTAATAGCTGATTAAATTAACTTTTCCATCTATTTAATATGATCATGTAATCTGCAATCATATCCCCATTTTCATTCCGAATTATGTTTGTTCTAGCCTGAAACCCTTTCTTTTCTGTACTAATTCCCTGATATAATTCTCTAATGTTCCTATTTTTTTGCGTTCATTTCAAGATAATTAATCTTCTCTCTCAGATATTCCCTCTTCTTACTCTTTAGTAGTCTGGTGGTTTCCCTTCTAATACTACCCAATTGCTCTAAATTTACCTCATTTGGCTCGTGTAACCATTTAATTTTTGCTAGCTTTCTTTTCTTTACAATGTCGGCACATTCCTCATCAAACCATTTCTTGTTCTACTTATTGGTTTCTGATGCTGACAGTTTAATAGTATCTCTTATAGCCTCCCATTCTTTATTTATATCAGTTTCTTCTTCATTTGCCACATTGTCATCTGAAGATTCCAGTACTTCATATCTATTAGCAATTTTGATTTGATATTCTTGCCGCATTTCATAATTTTTCAAGTTTTTTAATTCAAATTTTACAGAATCATCGTTAGCGTTTGTTCCTCTCATTAGCGATAGCCGTTGTGCGATTTTCACCCTGACCAGATGATGATTCGAATTGCAGTCTGTCCCTCTAACTGATCTAACATCGATGATGCTACTGTGCCAGCGTTTATCCACTAATACATGATCTATTTGGTTCCAATTTTCGCCATCTGGAGACGTCCAGGTGTATTTATGAATACATAATCCTTATGCTGAAATGTTGTGCTCTTAACAATGAGATTCTTTGATGTGGCGAAAGTGACTAATCTAACCCCATTGTCGTTACTATCTTCACGAAGACTGAATTTGCCTATTGTTGGTTTGAATATATCTTCCCGCCCAACTTTTGCATTAAAATCTCCTAAGACAATTTTCATATGATATCGTGAAAGGCTATCAAATACGCATTCTAATTCTTCATAGAACTCATCCTTGATCTTGTCATCTTTATCTTCTGTGGGGGCATGTACATTTACAATTATAAAATCATGTTGTTTACCCTTTAGAATTATGTATGATATCCTATCACTAACAAACTTAATATATCGGATAGCGGATAGGATACTCCTTCTGACTAAAAAACCCGTTCCAAATGCTGGTCTTTCTGCACCCCCGTAGTATAGTGCAAAGCTTCCTGATTCCTGACTACCTTCTCCTGGCCACCTAACTTCCTGTAAAGCGACTATATCCAAGGGCGATTTATCTAATTCCCGCGTTAATATCTCTAGTGCACCGCTATTGTATAAAGTCCTAACATTCCATGTTCCTAGGAACATGTCCCTGTGTTTGAGCCTTTGGCATGGGTTTCCTGAAGCAGTCTACGCCCGGAGAACCGAATGGGAGACCATTTGACCTCCGGAAAATTTTACCCCAGTTGAACCCATGACCGCATTTCTTGACGGTTGTATTTTCACGGCGAAAGATCGTCACTCTTTCGACCAAGGTATCTTTTTCGTCTGGCTTATCACCTTCTACCAGTCCGGCATGGGTAACCCTATCAGCAGCAATGCTACCGCCGGCATAGCTCTCAGGATCATTTAAGCACGAACCACTCCGCCACGACAAGGTAAAGATACCATGGAGGGATTATTATTATTACCATTATTAATTTAACTACTCTCAGGAATCATTATAAAAATCACATCAGAGTGGGTAGGTTAAACGTTATTTTAAATTAGGATTGATTTATTTTATGTGCATTTAAGTAAGAGGAAATGTACCTCGTTATCGTTGCGATAATTAATGAATTTGACTTGAAATATATAGTATTTTTCTTTAAACTAACTACTATTTTTATAGGGTTTAAATGTTAATATCCTTTATTATTTTGTGAACATATTTAAGTAGTAATAGATTAAGTAAATTGTATCTACGAGATGATTGTTTTCCACTCTCTGGTCACATCTTTGCCTCAGATGTAGCGGACCCGGATTCTATCAACGTCGATACAAGTTTCGTGGACATTTCCTCACCCTTAAGACAAATTAATGGAAACATCATCTTCACTTCAAGGTTTAGACGATTCGCCAGTTCCGAATTCACAATGATTGCTTCCATCTGTTTCTAGGTCTTCCTATATCCATTAATCCCTTTGATTTCTATTGATATGTTATCTTGGGCAATCTTGTTTCTTCCATTCTCTGAACATTCTCTTCCCAGCCGACGCGGTGTTGTTGAATTATATAATTTATTGAATATATTTCTAATTCACTTCTTATTTCTTCATTTCTAATGTAGTCCAATTTTGTGCATCCTTTGGTCCTTCTTAGAAAGGTCATTTCTGCACTTTGTATTCTACTCGAACTCCTCTTATTTGTTACCCAGGATTCACTACCGTATAAAAGTACCGGTACCGCCATTGTTTTGTAGAACTTCAATCTAGTATCCTTCCTTGTTTTATGTTTTAGTGTTCTATGAATGGTGTCACATATCATTTGAAATTTTGATAATTTATTGTCTATATCATTTCTTGTTCCATATCCAGAAGGCAATTCACAATCTAAATAATTAAAATTTAACACTTGTGATAAAGGTTTATTTTCTATTATTTTTTTCGATCTTATATCTATCTACTCTATAGGTAAAGGTAAAGTGATCCCACAACAGGCCTCAGGAGGCCTTTGGGGTAGTAGGAGGTTAAGGCTCCCACTTTTTCTAGACAATCGGCACTTGATGTCAGCCGGGTTGTCAGCCCTGCGTGACGGCCGCCTTTACCCCAGAACAAGCGTCTGGTACTCATTTCCGTTAGAGGCTGAGTCGACCCCAGGGCCATAGTGCCGCCAGAGGGTTTGGGTCAGTTTAAAAATCCTGATCCCAACGGGACTTGAACCCTCGACCCTCCGGCTTGTAGCTCAGTGCCTTAACCACTACGCTACGGCGTGCCCCATCTACTCTATAGGCATTCTAAAATTGTACTCTTTACTTATTTCATTTAAACATTGTAGAGAGAATTGTAAATCTTTTCTGTATTTTTCATTGCAATAACATCGTCAGCATACAGTAAAAATATTAAAATTTATTATATTATTTATTCTTATTCCTTTTTTAACATTTTTTCCAGCTTAATGTAAACATTAAGGTCCAAATAATCTCTGACAGCTCTAAATATCTTACTGTAGTAGAGTTCCAGAGTGGATACAGTATAGAAATTATAATAGTGAGGGGTACTCTGCTGTGGAATTTCAAGAAATACATTTTGGTGCGATTGTGTATTCAAATTGTGATTGGAGGATAGGAGAATACAAGTAGCTTGTATTTGTTGTTATTGACCTTAACGTGATAATGTGTAATTTGTCTGAAACAGAACCCGACCTTACAGCTTTACAAGTTAATTAGGAAGAATAAACTTCTGATAGTCAGCCACGGTGGACTAGTGGTTATGTTTCTTGCCTCTGGTCTAGAGGGTCGAAGGTTCACACCCGGTCGGGGTCGATGGATTTTTTTAGGATGGAAACATCCAAGGAGCAATTGTTCCGGGAGGGACTTTGAACCTTGCGTCCCGAGTCTGGAAATGACTCTAAAAGAAACTTAATCTGAATAAAGGGGCCTTTGAGCAAAATTTACCGATCTTCATCACCCTAGTAATACCTTAGATGTCGATATATTGACCGCACTCCATGACACCTATAAGATAAGGTAAAATGATCCCACTTACAGGCCATAGGAGAACCTTGGGGTAGTAGGAAGTTAAGGCTCCCACTTTTTCTACACAATCGGCACTCGATGTCAGCCCTGCGCGACGTCCGCCTTTACCCCCTTAAAACAAGCGTCTGCTACTCATTTCCGTTAGAGGTTGAGTCGACTCCATGGCCATGGTGCCACGAGAATGTTTGGGTCAGTTTAAAAAAATCATGACCCCACCGGGACTCGAAACCTCGACTTTCCGGTTTATAGCGCACTGTCTTAACCACTACGGCGTGCCCCACGACACCTATAGGGAGATAAACGTAACTAAATTAACTTGGCCTAGAAACATATAACAATAAGAGGCTAAGACCCAACATAGGGCTATTTCCCTATTCTTGATACTTTTAATAATCATCTAACATTATCACTTCAGGTACAACAAGAATTACAATTAACATTCTAAAGTATGTTTTAGTTAATCTAATGTGTGTGGCACTATTAAAAGAACCATTAAAAACACAAGAAAATAAACAAAAATGAAATTTTATAAAGTAATGGTTGTTCCTGTATTGGTGTACGGATCAGAATGCTGGACGATCACTAAAAGACAATAACAAAGATTGGAAGCAGCTGAGATGAGATTTTTAAGAAATATAGCAGGGTATACTCTGCTGGATAAGAAAATAAATGAAGATATAAGAAAGGAACTAAATATTTTCAAACTTGCAGATCGAATAATTAAATGTAGGGACGCCTGGTAAGAACATGTTGATAGAATGCCAGAAGAAAGATTTTCAAAAGTATTGCTAAATTATAAACCACACGGAAGGAGAAATGTTGGACGCCCACACAGAAGATGGCCTGAACAATTCTAGCTTTCATGAAACCGGAACGAGCCAACAGGCTTAATCCCTGGATGATGATGATGATGAAGTATGTTTTAGTATCTTCTTGTATCTTGTAAGCCCGTTTTTCCCTTAACAGAGATTTGAGCGCTCTCCCCCTACAGGGAAGAATTTGAACCATACTAATTTAGTTACGCTTGTTTCATATATATGTCATTTTGAGTGGTCCGTGGTCAGCGTTCCACCTCATACTGACATCTAGGAAACCAAGATAGTACAAGGACGGGAAAATTCGGTAAATTTTGCTTAGAGGCCTTTTCATTCAGGATTTTTTACGAGCCTGAATATCTTCAGACTCGGGACCCATGGCTTAAAGTCCCTCCCGGAGGACTTGCTCCTTGGATTTTTCCGTCCTAAAAAATCCATCGACCCTCGAGACCGGAGGCAAGGAGCATAATCACTTGTCCACCGCGTACATTATATATATATATATATATATATATATATATATATATGGTCTACAACAGATCAGATTTTTAGTATAAGACAGATTTTAGAAAAGAAATGGGAATATAATGGTACTGTACATCAACTATATGTAGACTTCAAAAAAGCATATGATTCAATTAAGAGGGAGAAGTTATATAGTATCCTGCTGGAGTTCGGAATTCCCAAAAAGTTAGTTAGACTTATACGAATGTGTCTAAATGGCTCAAAGAGTAGGGTGCGTGTAGGGCAAACAGTTTTCAGACACTTTTGAAATCCAGAATGGGTTGAAGCAAGGAGATGCACTATCTCCTCTACTATTTAATTTTGTACTAGAGCATGCCATTAAATCTTTAGAGAATGAGGAAGGCTTACAACTCAATGGTATTAATAAGCTGTTAGTTTATGCTGATGATGTGGTACTACTGGCCGATAGCGAGGAGATACTGAAGGCCAACACGCACACACTATTGAGTAACACTAAGAAATTAGGACTGGAAGTAAATATCAGTAAAACTAAATATATGGTCACACGTAGAAATACATTATATAATGGAAATGGACAGCTAATGACAAATGAGGGAAATTTTGAGGAATTGGCTGAATTCAAATACCTAGGAACAATAATCACAAATAGGAATGAGATGCACAAAGAAATTAAACATAGGCTCAATTCTGGAAATGCATACTATTATGCATTGCAGAGACTTTTGATGTCCCAACTCCTTTCAAAAAACGTTAAGCTGAAAATATATAAAACTATTATTCTACCAGTTATATTATATGGGTGCGAAACATGGACTCTTACTTTAAGGGAGGAAAGGAGATTACGAGTATTTGAGAATAAAGTTCTTAGGAAAATTTTTGGACCAAAGAGAGATGAACAGACAGGTGAATGGAGAAGACTACATAACAATGAACTACATGGTCTTTATAGGAAGCCAGATATAATAAGAACAGTTAAGTCCCGTAGACTGCGATGGGCAGGACATGTTGCGCGTATGGGGAATGAAAGACGTGCATGGAAACTTCTTGTAGGAAAGCCAGAAGGAAAACGCCCAGTTGGTAGACCAAGAATGAGGTGGGAGAACAACATTAACTATGATTTGAGGGAAGTAGATTATACAGGAAATGATTGGAAAGCATTAGCTCAGGATAGGGATGTATGGAGAGCTTATGTCCGCGCGGCCATGAACCTACGGGTTCGATAGTGCCAGTGAGTAAGTAAGTATATATATATATATATATATATACATATATCCATCCATAGTAATTCT
Source organism: Diploptera punctata (assembly GCA_030220185.1). Taxonomy (NCBI): domain Eukaryota; kingdom Metazoa; phylum Arthropoda; class Insecta; order Blattodea; family Blaberidae; genus Diploptera; species Diploptera punctata. The sequence continues at coordinate 892,628 of JASPKZ010000450.1, forward strand.
GCCCGAAGGCAGGTCCTTCACTGCAATCATAGCATTTTTATGCTATGCTTGCAGCTTTACTAGGGAATTGTATGTGTGGTAGCTTCCCGTTGCTTTCCACACCGGTTAAGGATGATGGTGATGATGATGATGATGATGATAATGGCCATATGATTTCGGAGACCGTTTGGGCCTTAAAGTTTTCCTGACATTTGTCTTACAGGTGAGGAAAAAACCCGATAAAAACCTCACCCAGAAAAACTGCCCCAACCGGGGATCGAACCCGGGCCCGCTGCGTGACAAGGCAGCACGCTACCTCAAGACCACAGCGGTGGACATATATATATATATATATATATATATATATATATATATTTCGACTAATAAATGCCATGTGATACTTATAATGTGAGAAACTTATAATGTATATCTTGTTACTGAGCTTTAATTAATCTCGAATAATTAATTCGTTGTTTTACATTTTCACTAACCTGAAGCCTTCTGGCACTGCCAGTGTAGAAATTTTTAAAAGAACATATTTTCTAAAACATATGTTTTTAACGTTACATATATACATATTATGTTGTTTGATCCTTGAGTAGAAATTACTTGTATTTTGACCTTTAAATACTAGAATTATCTGTGTTAGATATATAATCCGAAACATATGTATAGAAAGTGCACTCTGTACCAGTTTGTAGCTGCCTGCAATCCATCATGCAAATGCTACAGCTCATTGCCTAATACGGTGCAGGGGATTTTAATGCAAGAACAAGACACGAAGCCTGATGGTGTATATTTTTCAACCGTGCCGACAGTGGCGGCTGTTAAGAGATTTTTAATCCAGACATAATGCACGAACACTGAGGCAAAGACGAATAACTCCAGAATTAGTGTTGAAGAACAACATAGCTTTTCTCTCGATTATATTCTCTCTATCTTTGCTTAGAATGTATATGAAATATACCTTATATTTCTACATTTGGGGTTCCGTTCTTTCCTTTACAGTTAGAGTATAATTCATTAAAATATTTTGATGGAGGCTGGAATGAATATTTTGGGGGGTTGTTACAGCAGGATTATTAATTTGATTTAGCTCTTCTTTTGGGGAGGGGTTAAATACTTTTCTTTTAATTATTTCTGGGCTAACAATATTTAAGCCTGTCTCGGTGCAAATTTTGAGTATGATTTAAATAAGAGTATTGCTCTCTCTACTGTAAGACAATTGGGTTTAATAATAAGTATTTTGTCTCTAGGATTTGCTGGATTAGCTTCTTGGTAGTTATATTTTTATTTTAACCTGTTAGCCTACATTATTTGTTATTGTTATTTTACAGAAACAAAGATACAACATCAGAAACAGAATAATTAACGTCCACTGATACATATATATATATATATATATATATATATATATTTATATACAAAATTTAGAACAAGGACAAAACAAATATGGAAATACCATCACAACACAACTGGCATAAAGCAAAGAACTCCATCAGAACGACATTGCAACTGGAAAAGAACGGACAGGACACCTTAGAACTCTTAAAATAATAAACGGCAAAAAGACATTCCCAAATTGGCCAAAGAGTATTACAAATGAAGCATCAGCACTACATATACTTCAGTGCATCAACAGCTTAGCAACGGACCTCTGTAATCACCAGCAGAAGTAATAAAATTACTTCAAAATAATAACCTCACGACCATAATTTAGAATAGCATACTATATGCAACAAGAACATCTTACATTAAAAAAAAAAACTGGTGGACACTTGACTTCCGAGACCAGAGTCGATATTTCTTCTTATTCTTATTCTTCTTCGCCATGGTTTAGGCTTATTTACTAGCCTGTTCTGGCTCTAAATTGCTGCTGTTTCCATCTTTTCTTTGTTCTCCCAAACTTCTTCTTCCTCGTGGTGAATAGTTGTATGCTGGTTTTGGTATTCTATTCTCTGTTATTCTTGTTAAGTGTTCTTTCCAGTTTGTTCTGTATTTCACTATTGTGTTTAATTCCTCTACTTTTAGTTGTTGTCTTATTTCTGTGTTATGTTTTTTGTCTGTTCTTTGATATCCTGCTATTGGGCTGAGGAATTTCATTTCAGCAGCTTCTATTCTGGCAGATTGTTGTGTTGTCACTGTTCATGTTTCGGATCCATAAGTAATAATAGGAACTGCGATTGTCTTGTATAAATTCATTATAGAGTTTTTCCTGGCTTCATTTTTTCAAAGTTCTTTTTAATGTTCCTGTTATATAATTAAACTTATTTAGTTTGTTATTTATATCTGTTTCCACTGTGTATGATATTTCGCAACCTAGGAAGTTATATCTTACCACTTGTTATAATGGTTTATTTTCAGATATTATCTTTGTCCGAACTGGATGGATTTTTCGAGACGTAAGTATCCTGAGCCTGGTTTCTTTCGGAAGGGAACTAAAGCTGTAGTAGATTTACAGCACGTAAGAAAATTCAACCACTAAAATAAGTGGCTTCTGAGCAAGTTTTTTGGGCTCTTTCACATTCAGATTTTAATTGAGATGCTAATGATTTCGGTTGTTAAAAAGCTTTATTAAATAAAATACTAATTTAATCACAACTATAATGTGCTAAAAAAGATATAATAAACACATAATGTAGGTCAGTAAGATATGAAAATTGTGACGATTCGTATTTTTGTATTCCCGACAGTGGTGGATACCAGGAGATTTCAATGCAAGATAAAGACACGAATATATTGAGACCATGTAGTTAGTTCGCTACCCGGCTAGCAGTAGTGGATATCATGACATTAATAAAAGCTAAAGGTAGGAACGTTGTGCCATGCAGATTTGTCTTTCCGAAATGGTAGATATGGAATTTCAATGCAAGCTGAAGATACGAATATTGTGACCACGTAATTTGCTGCCTTGCCGGCAGTAGGAGATATCTGGATATTTCAATGCAATCTAATTATAGGATTGTTGTGAACCATCCAATTCTTATATATATTTCGAAATTGTGAATATCAAGGAATTTCAATGCAAGTTGAAAACACGAATAGTATGACCATGTAGTTTGTTTCTTGCCCATAGAGTTCTCTCCCCCCCTCTCTCTCCTTGTAGTGGATATCAGGGAATTTCAATGACTGGAAAATACAAGAATATTTTGAACATGTAGAACGTTACCTTGTCAACGGAAATTGATATTTGGATGTTTCAATGCAAATTAAGGAGAGGAACTTTTTTTTGTAATGGTGGATATCCATCCATCCATAGTAATTCTGCCCGAAGGCAGGTCCTTCACTGCAATAATAGCATTTTAATGCTTTGCTTGTAGTTTTACTAGGGAATTGTAGGTGCGGTAGCTTCCCGTCGTTTACCACACCGGTGAAGGATGATGATGATGATAACGATAAGGATGATGATGATGACGATGACGATCATATGAATTCGGGGACCGTTTGGGCCTTAAAGTTTTCCTGACATTTGTCTTACAGGTGAGGAAAAACCCCGATAAAAACCTCATCAGAAAAACTGCCCCGACAAGAGCCCGCTGCGTGACAAGGCAGCACGCTACCTCGAGACCACAGCGGTGGACTTAGTGGATATTAGAAAATGTTAATACAAGCTAAAGACACGAATAATATGACCATAAGGTTGCTACCTTGCCGGCAGTAGTGGGTATAACTGAAAATTGTAATACAAGTTAAGTAATGGGCAGTTACAATAAATAACGTCTGCAGTTTAAAAAAAACAGCTATAAAGCGTCCAGTACCCAACTTGCTGACGGCATGCCACTCCTGTGCAGGTCAGGTGACCATCCATATCTATTATTAGAACATGTGAATGTGAGGCTAGCAGCTGACTGATATGGTCTTCTAGGTCCTTTGTGCCATCGAAAGAGATACCTGCAACAATCAAAAATCTTATTATAGTTTTATCTTAGCTTTTAAGCACCAACAATATATTTAATTGAAAATAGTCTTTCTTCTATTGCAACAATGAAACATCTTATCGTTTATCCTAGTTTTTAAGCCCCAACGATAAATTTGTTTGAAAACTTTGTTTTACAAATATTGGAAACTTATGTATTTTTTTACACTTTCAATTATTCATAAAAGACAGTTAAAAGGTAAAATGATCCTACTACAGGCATTGGGAGGTTCTTGGGGTAGTGGGAGGTGACACGAGATATCAGCGGAGTTGTCAGCTCTTCTTGATGTCCGCCTTTACTCCCACAACATGCATCTGGTACTCATTTCCATTAGAGGCAGAGTGGATCTTAGGTATCCGCCCCGTTAGAATCCTAGTGGATCCTAGGGTCATGATGTCGCCAGAGAGTTTAGGTTAGTTTAAAAATCTTAACTCAAACCCTCGATCTTCCTGCTTTTAGCGTATTCCCTTAATCAATTACGCTACTGCTTTGCTAATTAAGAGCTATTGAAGAAGAGCATATTATTGTGCTTATTTTAAAATAACTTCCATTCCATTCTATAATGAATATTGCCTATAAAAATCCTATGTGTGGTATTTATACTGCGCATTGTATTTATGGAAGTAAGGTGAAATTTTTTGACGTGCTGCCACTGAAGGCAGAATGTAAGAACCATGACGGTGTCAACAGAACGTCCTTTCATTGTAATCTTAAGCTTGCTGTGATGACGGCTATTGTTTATATTTGTTTTCACCTCCGTCCGCCACAACGAAATAAAAGAAAACTATGCTTATCTCATAGTATCTTACACCTCAATGTTCAGTGGAGTGGGCATAATGGCGACATTGGAAAGAATTATTCCAGTTTCCACATTACCTTAACATGAATTTGCAGTATTCTTATTCAATTTTATATTACTTTAATTACTTCATTCAAATTAATTAAATTATTAAAACAAATAAATACCTTGGCAGGTTCCGTCGTCCTCAAGTGAGTTAATTTGTTTTAAAAATCAGTAGGTCTTTCGGAAACCGCCTTCCATCTTCAGTAGAAGAGTGTGCGTTACTGATTGTCGTTTTGTATAATTTCGTATAGAGGATTGTATGAGCTGGGTGTATTCTTATTTAAAATCAAAAAGTAAAAAAGGAACAATTATCAGGTGTATACATTGGAGTGTGGCACATGCGACAATGTTTATATAGGACAAACTGCTAGACCTTTTATTTCTCGTAAGAAGGAACATGTACTGGAGTTTATATGTAATAACAAAATTCATTCATTGGTAACCATGTCTGAAGAAATTACAAAGTACCGAAACAGCTGTTATGAATTTATATTGTAATAAATATGAAAATCATATAAAACTTTAAGTTTTATTTCTATTTAATTAAATAAAATAAGATTGTTGTTTATTTCCTTTACAATTTCCAGTTCTTCTAGGATTTTTATCTTTGTCTGATTTCTTTCTTTGTGAATTATAGTACTCTAAGGGTGTTTTCTATTATTTCCATGTCGTGGCCGGCATTGATGAAACTAAATACTATTTTTTTAGAATAGGGATGTTAGGAAGTTCCCATTAGGTGTGAAAAGATGACCCGCGTCTCCTATTCACCCTAAGTCATATATGCTGACAAGGTAAGACACTGCTATTAACTTGTCGGTTGTGTTGTTTCAATGGGAGTGCACTTTTATGAGCACACCTAGTGAGCACGTATTAACAGCCCTGGTCTATAGAAATAGTATTTAGCATTTTCAAAGTAAAATATATAATTTTATGTTCTATAGACTATGGATAACAATCTAATGCATGGAAGTAACGATTAAATGAATTTTTTTTAATTTTAAAACAATACAGGAATAGTTAGAAGATAACCACCAGCCTCATTGGCTAGTGGTCAGCCTTTCTGACTACTGTTCATGAGGTCCCGGATTCGATTCCCGGTCAAACTGTAGGAATTGTTCCTTAAAGGGAATATTTCCTGTTGTTTCCCATGGTCTGGAATTTAGGTTAAGTTTAGATTAAGAACTCTCCTGGCGCTTCATTATCATTTATCACCCATCATATCATCGGGGTAACGTAAATCCGCCTTCTAGGCGTCCCAAACTTAAAAAGTGGATTACAATTAAGCCTATGCCAGGAGAGAACGCCAGAAATTTCGAAATTACAACTGGGACATTGAATTAAAAAAAAAAAGTTCGAATTTTAGATTAGGAATGTTATATATTCTTCTCTATCTACACTTGTATTCAGTGTAGAGAAATTCTAATGGAAGATATTTTTCTAAATATCTCAATTGTTTGATAAAATATAAAACTTTCTAATGTCAAAAATGTTCTATTTCAAGCAAAGGTTTTTTTTCAAAAATAAGAATTCTGTAACTCAAAATCTATTAGGCTTCTGCACGAAATTATTTACTATGCAATAAATATATACTACAAAAATATGCACGTGAATCTAAAACTGTGGAAAAGAGAACTTTGATCCACCATCCCATTTAAATATACACAAATACTAGATATTCTATATAACCGTGATGGCATATTTTAATTCTTAATCACGTATTATTTTTTTTTTGTAGGACAGATCAGAGATGAGACCGGAAGAAGAGGAGAGCGTCAGTGGCGCCAGTAGTGGTGGTGGCGAAGATGTGAACTTGCAAGAAGTTCTCCAAGATGGATTGGAAAATGCAAAATCCGAAGAAAAGCCACGTGATCCAGAGAGGTCAAGAGATTTATTCGGCATTCAATTGGAGGTATAACAAATGTGGGATAATGTGTATGATGCACCCTCCAGCTGTTTTTAGTTTGAACTAACTATCGTATATTTAAAACTAACTAACGGAAATTTAAAACTAAACGAAATAATACCTAAGTGGTTATTGTGGATTGTTTTGAGTTAGCTTTTAAATTTAATGTGTGGTTAGTTCAAATTAAAAACAGCTCTAAGATTCATTATTCACATTAACCTAAAATTGTCAGCTTTATGAATATGACAGCTACAGACTTCTAACAAAATTCATGACTTTTAATTATTTGGAGATCAGCGGGAGCACTTACACCCGATCGAGCCTCGGCTTCCTCAGGTCCTCCAAAATCCCATCCATCCAATACAGGCTCAGTCATCCCACACACTTTTTTTCCTTCAAATATACATTCCACGAATTTCTTGGGCATCTCACATTCAGCCATTCTTTGTACGTGTCCTGCCCATCGCAATCTTGAAACTTTAATTGATGTAACCACATCAGGAGACATATCCAGCTGACAGAGCTCAGAGTTTATCTTATACGCCATTCTCATTTGTCACATATTGAGTTATATTTTTTTCTAAATATATTCTCTTCAAAATAATTCAGTCTTGACATATCGGTCTTGGAAAGATCCATGTTTCACTGCCATACATTAATATTGGTTTACCAGAATTATATATAGATTACATTTTGTTTCTCTTGTAAAAAATCTTGACTTAGAATTCTCAATAATACAAAGTACGCTTTATTGGCATTTTGAATTCTTCTTCCAATTTCTTCACTGATGTTATTTGCATCATTAAGTATGGAGCTAAGATATACAACACTAGAAACGCTCTGAAATTTAAATTTATATTTATATGGGTAATTTGTGTTACATCTCTTTTTGTTATTGCCAATAATCTTATATTTATTTGTATGTAATTACTAGAGCCCGGATTTGTATGCGAAATGCATGTTTTGTTTTACGCATTAAAAATTATGCGAAAATGATTTACATGTTGAATAGTCCCTTCACAGACAATTTGAGCAGTTTTTGATAATGCATTGAAATGCATATTTCGGAGGAAAATGCTTATTTAGATTTTTAATGTATAAATGCATATTCACTACTTAATTGGTATCAAATTATAATTTTTCCTTCAGCTAAATACTAGTAATTTAATTAATTATTAATTAAGTTTATAAATTAATGAAGTCCTTGCAATCAATTGGATATAAGCGTAACATGTATCTTCACATCTGGGCGTTGAGAAATAATATTACGGTATTTCTAAAATCGCATTTAATAAGCATAGTAAGTATTGAATAAAAATCCTGACTACAATAGAATTTGTCAAATTAGCAAAAAGCTCTCTGATGATAGTGAAAAAACTATAAATGAAGAGGAATTCACTGAAGAAGAACTGTGGTGTTTTTCGCATGCACCTGTGACATCAATATGATGTAGGAAGGACATTTTATTGTATTAACCCTTCTTAACTGACAGACGAAAGAGTTTCACTCAAGAATACCTCATGAAAACCTTCCTGATCTACTGTAACAGCCAGGAATAAGCTAAGAGTACCCACAAAGCAAATAATGTATTCGATCTTATTACAAACTGTATTTTTGCATATTTAGGGTGCATATTTTCTACATTTTTCATGCATATTTGCATGCATATTTAGTAATTTATTTTGCATACAAATCCTGGCTCTAGTAATTACGCTTTTTCGGAAATATTTTTATAAAACACTTAAATTAGATGGGCAGGACATGTGACACGTATAGGAATATAAGATAAGGACATCCTTTATGCAGATATGCGCTGGTTCGAGTCCGCATGGAGGAAGAAATTTCCTCATAGAATTTTGTCTAGTAGGCCTATATAGGACTGGTGGTTACGCAGCATCCTGGGTACCTACAGCTTAAATCATTTAAGCGTCCAGAGAGCTACTCTTTTCACGTTTTCCACTACAAAGGAGATTTTTAAGAGTGAAGGAGTTATAGCCTATATTCATCCCGGGAATCTCCTGAACATTTTGCAAAAAGCTCCATTACAATCGGATCAACGGTATGTCCGCGCATAAAGTACAAACAAACAAACAAACAAACAAACAAACAAACAAACAAACAAACAAACAAACAAACAAACATTCATTTTTATATATTAGATAATAACAATGATTAATGATCAATTGGACAGTGATAATGAAATTTGAGCCCAAGATTTATCTTAGGGATTGATAGTTTATTCCAGGTAATGTAACATGAAACCTGTTTCACTATTTATCCTCCTGTGTCCCGAAGAAAAGTTTAACATGATATATATATATATATATATATATATATATACACACACTTACTTACTTACTCACTGGCACTATCGAACCCGTAGGTTCATGGCCGCACGGACATAAGCTCTCCATACATCCCTATCCTGAGCTAATGCTTTCCAATCATTCCCTGTATAATCTACTTCCCTCAAATCATAGTTAATGTTATTCTCCCACCTCATTCTTGGTCTACCAACTGGGCGTTTTCCCTCTGGCTTTCCTACAAGAAGCTTCCATGCAAGTCTTTCATTCCCCATACGTGCAACATGTCCTGCCCATCGCAGTCTACGAGACTTAACTGTTCTTATTATATCTGGCTTCCTATAAAGACCATGTAGTTCATTGTTATGTAGTCTTCTCCATTCACCTGTCTGTTCATCTCTCTTTGGTCCAAAAATTTTCCTAAGTACTTTATTCTCAAATACTTGTAATCTCCTTTCCTCTCTTAAAGTAAGAGTCCATGTTTCGCACCCATATAATATAACTGGTAGAATAATAGTTTTATATATTTTCAGCTTAACGTTTTTTGAAAGGAGTTGGGACATCAAGAGTCTCTGCAATGCATAATAGCATGCATTTCCAGAATTGAGCCTATGTTTAATTTCTTTGTGCATCTCATTCCTATTTGTGATTATTGTTCCTAGGTATTTGAATTCAGCCACTTCCTCAAAATTTCCCTCATTTGTCATTAGCTGTCCATTTCCATTATATAATGAATTTCTACGTGTGACCATATATTTAGTTTTATTGATATTTACTTCCAGTCCTAATTTCTTAGTGTTACTCAATAGTGTGTGCGTGTTGTCCTTTAGTATCTCCTCGCTATCGGCCAACAATACTACATCATCAGCATAAACTAACAGCTTATTAATACCATTGAGTTGTAAGCCTTCCTCATTCTCTAAAGATTTAATGGCATGCTCTAGTACAAAATTAAATAGTAGAGGAGATAGTGCATCTCCTTGCTTCAACCCATTCTGGATTTCAAAAGTGTCCGAAAACTGTTTGCCTACACGCACCCTACTCTTTGTGCCATTTAGACACATTCGTATAAGTCTAACTAACTTTTTAGGAATTCCGAACTCCAGCAGGATACTATATAACTTCTCCCTCTTAATTGAATCATATGCTTTTTTGAAGTCTACATACAGTTGATGTACAGTACCATTATATTCCCATTTCTTTTCTAAAATCTGTCTTATACTAAAAATCTGATCTGTTGTAGACCTGTTTCTTCTAAATGCACATTGATGATCTCCTAGAATGTCATCAATATAGGGAGTAAGTCTGCTTACTAATATATTTGTTAGAATTTTGTACGAAGTTGAAAGTAATGAGATGCCCCTGTAGTTGTTGCAATCAGTTTTATCTCCTTTCTTATAAATTGGTACGATAACTGATTCCTTCCATTCATCTGGAAGAGCTTCTTTTTCCCAAATCATACTAAGCAACCAGTGTATCTTTCTTGTCCATCAATTTTTCTCCCCATGATTTTATCAGTTCTGCTGGGATCTCATCTGAACCTGATGCTTTATACATCTTCAATTTTTCAATCGCCATTTCAACCTCTAATGCACTTGGCTCTGCGACTAGCATTTCTGCTGTCTGTAAATTATCCTCCTCAATGTCCTGTTCTGTATGTACATTTAATAGCTGATTAAAGTAACTTTTCCATCTATTTAATATACTCCTGGAATCTGCAATCATATCCCCATTTTCATTCCGAATTATGTTTGTTCTAGCCTGAAACCCTTTCTTCTCTATACTAATTCCCTGATATAATTCTCTAATGTTCCTATTTTTTGCATTCATTTCAAGATCATTAATCTTCTCTCTCAAATATTCCCTCTTTTTACTCTTTAGTAGCTTGGTGGTTTCCCGTCTAATACTACCCAATTGCTCTAAATTTACCTCATTTGGCTCATGTAACCATTTCATTTTTGCTAGCTTTCTTTTCTTTACAATGTCGGCACATTCCTCATCAAACCATTTCTTGTTTTGCCTCTTTTTTAAACAACCAATGCTTTCTGATGCTGACAATTTAATAGTATCTCTTATAGCCTCCCATTCTTTATTTATATCAGTTTCTTCTTCGTTTGCCACATTGTCATCGGAAGATCCCAGTACTTCAAATCTATTAGCAATTTTGATTTGGTATTCTTGCCGCATTTCATAATTTTTCAAGTTTTTAAATTCAAATTTTACAGAATCATCTTTAGCGTTTGTTCCTCTCATAAGCGATAGCCGTTGTCTGATTTTCACTCTGACCAGATGGTGATCCGAATTGCAGTCTGTCCCTCTAACTGATTTAACATCAATGATGCTACTGTGCCAGCGTTTATCCACTAATACATGATCTATCTGGTTACGAGTTTCTCCATCTGGGGACGTCCAAGTGTATTTATGAATATCCTTATGCTGAAATGTTGTGCTCTTAACAATGAGATTCTTTGATTTGGCAAATTTGACTAATCTAACCCCGTTGTCATTACTATCTTCATGAAGACTGAATTTGCCTATTGTTGGTTTGAATATATCTTCCCGCCCCACTTTTGCATTAAAATCTCCTAAGACAATTTTCATATGATATCGTGAAAGGCTATCAAATACGCATTCTAATTCTTCATAGAACTCATCCTTGATCTTGTCATCTTTATCTTCTGTGGGGGCATGTACATTTACAATTATAAAATCATGTTGTTTACCCTTTAGAATTATGTATGATATCCTATCACTAACAAACTTAATATCTCGGATAGCGGATAGGATCCTCCTTCTGACTAAAAAACTCGTTCCAAATGCAGGTCTTTCTGCACCCCCGTAGTATAATGCAAAGCTTCCTGATTCCTGACTACCTTCTCCTGGCCACCTAACTTCCTGTAAAGCGACTATATCCAAGGGCGATTTATCTAGTTCCCGCGTTAATATCTCTAGTGCCCCGCTATTGTATAAAGTCCTAACATTCCATGTTCCTAGGAACATGTCCCTGTGTTTGAGCCTTTGGCATGGGTTCCCTGAAGTAGTCCCAGCCCGGAGAACCGAATGGGGGACTATTTGACCTCCGGAAAATTTTACCCCAGTTGAACCCATGTCAGCATTTCTTGACGGTTGTATTTTGATGGTGAAAGATCGTCACTCTTTCGACCAAGGTACTTTTTTCGTCTGGCTTATCACCTTCGACCATCCGGCATGGGTAACCCTATCAGCAGCAATGCTACCGCCGGCATAGCTCTCAGGATCATTTAAGCACGCAAGCCACTCCACCACGACAAGGTAAAGATACCATGGAGGGCTATATATATATACTCATTTTTGTGCTTAACAGAATTTTACGAAAATATTTTTGGGATGGCTCAAAAATTTTGGGTGCGCATTTAGGGGGTCCTCAATTGGGATTTTGTAAATTATAATTTTATTTTCACGTTTAACAGGTTCTTAGGGAACAAGGTAACAAATTTTCAAGAAACAAGAAACAAATTAGGGGAGCATTTAAGGGGTTTTAATGCAAGGTATCATATATGATACATTTAACCAAGGTTTTGTCATTTAATAGAAGCAGCCATATTAAAGACTGCAGTTTGGAACGAAAAAAAAAGTTATATATTCATCATAGTCCATTCATGAATTTAGGTCATTTGTTGACCTGTTTCGGCCTCAATAAAAACATCATCCAAAAGTGTTTTGAGTGGACGTCCTGGTCTTCTTCCTGTAAACCGATCAAGCTACTTCTAAAACGATAAAATTAATCCAAAACCGATGAATATACCTCTAAAACGATCGAATTACCCGTAAACCGGCCAATTTACCTCTGACCTACCAAAAAACCGCTAAACAGATAACTACCATATAAATTTATAATTATTTTTTCTTTTTACTTATTTAACTAAACATAAAAACCCATTTAATTCATTTAGGTGTAGCAGTGCACCTTTTATAATCCTTGTAAAGTTTTATTTTTAAGGGGGGTAGAATTTAAGTTGGAATATATATAATTTGCAATTATCAATCTTTGTAAATCTTACCGGTTAATGGTTAGTAATATATACAAAAGAACGTTTGTTTGTTTGTTCGTATTTTATGTCTGCAATACCGTTCATCCGATTGTGATGGGGCTTTTTTGCAAAATTTTCAGGAGATTCCCGGAATGAACATAGACTATAAGAGAGTAGTGATACTCAACTCCTACACCCATATAAATCACCTTCTGTTGTGAAAAACATGAAAAAGTAGCTTTTTGGACGCTTAAATGCCTAAACCTTAACAAATACACAAAATTAATCTACACAGAATTGAATATCTAAAAAAAACTACAAAACTTCCAAGACAGCATATGTCTACGTTTAACGGATAACTCATAGTAACAAACTTTGCCTTTCAGCTCATTTACGCCAAAAAAATCGGGATAAGTAAATTCCCGGGCAACGTCGGGTAATCAGCACGGGATATCTAAAAATAATTACGATATAAAATGTTCCCTTTTACTTAAACATAAAAACACAATTTTCGTTTTTCAGCTCACTTGTGTCAAGCAGATCGGGATAAGTAGATTCCCGGGTAACGCCGGGTAATCAGAACGGGGTATATAAAATAATTACGATATAAATTTTCCTCTCACTTATTCGACTAAACATAAAAACACATTAATTTTCGCCTTTCAGCTCATTTATGCCAAGAAGATCGGGACACGTAGATACACGGGCAACACCGGGTAATCAGCACGGGGATCTAAAAACAATTGCGATACAAATTTATAATCATTTTTCCTTTTACTTATTCTTCATCATTATCATCATCTGCATTCGTGGATTAGGTCTGCTGACCCGTTCCTACTTCAGCCCATCTCTTTCTAGGTCTGCCCACATCTCGGGTGCCTTTAGGTTTGTATTTTTTTTTTTTGTATCTATCTTCATTCATTCTGTCTTATTCAATTAAATAAATAAATAAACCTTAATTTTCGCCTTTCAGCTTATTTATGCCAAGAAGATGAGGATAGGTAGATAACAAGGGCAACACCGTGCAATCAGTACGGGGTATCTAAAAACAATTACGATACAAATTTATAATTACTTTTCCATTAACTTATTCAACTAAACACAAAAACACATTAATTTTCGCTTTTCCGCTCATGTATGCCAAGAAAATCGGGATAAGTAGATTCCCGGGCAATGCCGAATAATCAACACGGGGTATCTGAAAATAATTACAATATAAATGTTTCCTTTCACTTAATCAACTAAACATACGTAAAACACATTAATTTGCATTTATTTAGGCGTAGCAGCGCACACCGGGTATATATATATATAATAGAAAACAAATGGGTAGAAATTACTTACATTTGCATAATATTACATAATGATGCACAAAAATAAAAACCTGGAGAAATAATAACCAGACTAAAACTGTGTGTGTGATTTATGGTGTGTGACAGATACCATGCACAATAGTGCACCGAGAGAACCAGAGATAACCCACTGGGAGAGAACGATCTCACCAACAAAATTCTGCAGCGAGTGAACTCATGTAGTTTGGACATTGTGCGCAATTCCTATATATTATTTATAATTTGCAGTTTTTACATGATTTCGTTTTCTTTGCGGTCCGGAACATTTAAATAACTGGCAGAATAAATTGCTGTTTCGCCAATTTAAGGTTAGGATGATTGCTGAATTTAATAAGACTGTGATGGTTTTGTTAGAATTGACACTATCAGCAAGTCTCAAATATTAAAATTGAAATTACTTCAATAACTGATTAATTTATGAACTCCTGTTTAAAGGTACTATATAAAGATAATAATGTCTAGGAACAAATTAATAAAATTATAGAAAATGCCAAGAAATGCTATTTTTCAGTAAATAAAGTATTTAAATTCAAAATATCCGGTACGTGAAACAAAAACCAGATTGTATAAAACACTAACACCCGTAAAATTAAAATTAATGTGTTACAATGTTTAGTTGAATAAGTGAATGGAAAAATAATTATAAATTTATATCGCAATTATTTTTAGATACCCCGTGTGATTAAACCGTCGTTGACCGGGAATCTACTTATCGCAGTTTTCTTGGCGTAAATGAGCTGAAAGACGAAAATTAATGTGTTTTTATGTAGGAGTTGATTATGCGAGAGGAAAAATTCATATTGTAATTATTTTTAGATATCCCGTGCTGATCACCCGGCATTACCCAGGAATCTACTTATCCTGATCTTCATGGCATAAATGAGCTGTAAGATGAAAATTAACGTATTTTTATGTTTAGTTGAATAAGTGAAGAGATAAATGATTACAAATTTATATCGTAATTATTCTAAGATACCTCGTGCTGATTACCCGGCGTTGCCCGGAAAACCTACTTATGCCTATCTTCTTGGCATAAATGAGCTGAAAGGCAAAATTCGTTATTGTTAGTTATCCATAAAAGAATTACCCGCCGTGCTCTGATACGCTTGCCCGGGAATCTACTTATCCCGATCTTCTTGGCAAAGAAAAAATGGTTATTGTTAGTTATCCGTAAAAGATAAAAATGAGCTTTCTGAGATAATTAATTTTGTGTATTTATTATGGTTTTAGGCAGCGTAAGCCATTTAAGCGTAAAAAAAAGCGACGTTTATAAAGGGTGACTTTTAAGGGTGTAGGAGTTGAGTACCGTCCCAGCCGACTAGTTGAAGCAAGATGCCTTGGCGCAGAGCTATGGAACTTGCGCTGGTTCGAGTCTCCCATTGGGGAAGAAATTTTCTCATGGAATTTCGACCAGCATGGGACCGGTGCCCACCCAGTATCGTGAGGCATTTGGGTAGCTACAATAAGTAGCGAATTAGGTTGAGAAGGCCAGCTATAACGGTTGGGTGACACAGCATGCTGACCACATGTCACCCTTACACTGGCTCGATGATTGTCTACCTCTATGATTAAGACATAAGGTTGTGAGGCCAGCAGCCGGCTGGTAGGCCAAGGCCCTTCTAGGCCTGTCGCGCTTGGAGTTTTTAAAGGAGTTGAGTATCACAACTCTCTTATAGTCTATAACCATCTCGGGAATATCCTGAACATTTTGCAAAAAGCCCCATCACAATCGGATAAACGGTATGACCAGCGCATAAAACACAACAAACAAACATGTATATATATATATATATATATATATATATATATATATTATACTAAGGTTTTGACATTAAGCAATTCAGGCCTAATATGACATGAAAAGAAAAATAAATGCCTGAACGGAATTTGAACCCAGGACCCCTGTATTGATACTTCAGTGCGCTACCACTTACGCTATCCAGGCATCCTAGCACAAACATTTATTTTTCCTTTATATATATTCTCTATCCTGAGAAGTAGTGGGATCTCGGTCTCACTGCCCTCTAGTTGCTATTATAACAGTAAGCAAATTAAAGAGGACTTTTACATTGTGGCAGTAACGCTTCTTTAATCTAACTATAACATCGAAATAAAGAAGCGTCACTGCTATAAAGTAAAAAATCTCTTTAATTTGCTTACTTTTTATAGTTGCCACTAGAGGGCAGTGAGGCCGAGTTCTTGCTACCTCTCATGATAAAGAAAATACATAAAGGAAATATAAATGTTTGTACTAGGAGCCTGGATAGCGTAAGTGGTATCAATTCAGGGGCCCTGGGTTCAAATCCCCGGTTCAGGCGTTTATTTTTTTCATGTCATATATATATATATATATATATATATATATATATATATATATATATACACACAATTTGAAGTACTGAAGGTACCGAATATGATGCCAGCGATCGCTGTGAGTTGGTGATATTCCCAAAGCTAGAAGAAAATTAATTGCCAAAGGTATAATATATGATACCTAGAGATGCAGTAGGACACACAGAAGAGATGGACCTTAATAAATGAAAATGTATGAACGACACTGGAAGAGAGACTTTTTTTTGACTACATGGAGTTTGGAATGTCATTATATCATCATCATCCGTCACGAATTAGGTTTTAGTAGACCTGATTCGACCCCATCTAGCAGTCTTTTAAGATGTCTTCCTGGTCTACGATGTCCTTTGGGCATATATTGCACCATCATTTTTGAAATTCTTGAATTATCCATTCTTTTTTACATGGTCTAGCCAGATTAATTTATATCTGTTGAGTTTTTTTCTACTGATTCTACTTCTAATTATTCTAAAATGTATTAATTTTTTCGATCTAAAAGAGTGTATCCTGCTGTCCTGAGGAAAATAATTTTTGTTGCTTTGATTCTACTGCAGTCTCTTTTTCTTAAAGTCCAAATAACACTTCCGTTTAAACGGGATGGTAATGAACAAAGTATTATATATTTTTATTCTTGTGAATTTTTGTACTAATTTAGCTTTTAATGTATCGTTTATACTCCTAAGATTTGTGTAAATTTGATGGTTCGTCAATATATTAAGCCTATAATATAAATATAATTATACTTACTTATTCACTGGCACTATCGAACCCGTAGGTTCATGGCCGCACGGACATAAGCTCTCCATACAACCCTATCCTGAGCTAATGCTTTCCAATCATTCCCTGTAAAATCTACTTCCCTTAATAAATATAATTATAAGTGTTTTAATTTTAATTCATTTTGAGAATTTTTCTCAGCATTGAGGGTTTTCTCCAACCAATCTTAGTAATTCACATGAATTAAAAACAAATAAATAAAAATGACTACGGACTTACAGGCTATCGGTTTACAACAAACATTCACAATTTTCCCGTAATGTTAAAGTTGTCTATCGTTCTCTGTCCTCTGTGTCTTCATCTGTTACACCAAATTTCCTCCTTGAAATTTGAATGTTGTTCTTCCAGGTTGTTCTTGGTCTTCTTTTTCTGTTCCTTCTTTCAATTTTCCATGCGACGGACTTTGGTAGTCTTCCATCCTGAATTATTCTTACGTGTTCAATCTCTTCTATTATATTTCTTTCTGCATTCATCAATTTTCTAATTCGTGTATTTCTATTTTTTTCCAGTCGAGATTTTCTGGCACAACTTCTCCAAAAATTATAAGTGTGAAACAGTTTTTTTTTACCAATGCCACTACGATGTCTTTATGACATTTTCTAGTATTCTTTCCTGGCATGGCGGAATTGTAACCCTGTTTAAGTTCAACGACCTCAATCGGGTTTGAACCCGCGATCCTAGGGACCAGAGGCAAAGAATATATTCCCTAGACTACTGAGGTCTTTCAAATGAAACATAGTATGAAGTAAATACGTTTGGAATAAGGTTGGAAGAGTTGGGTAACCTTGCTATAGTAGGAGGTCATAACGAGTCTGATCAGTACAGCTTCTTGTTCAATGTTTCCGTTTTATATAGGAAGAGCGAGCGACAATCGTTAAGGTAATTTTGAAACAAGCAGTAAAACTCTGGATTATATTCAGAAGGGAAAACCTACACATGCAGCTTAGACCATAGTCTAGTCATAGCAACCAATCCTCATGACGTCATACATCAAATTATTGTTAATCTCGATGCACCATCATATTGTACGTTACCATGGTAACGGATGTCTAGTTCAATACATATATTGCCTTCCTACAGAGTTGTCTCCTATGTACTAACATTAGAGAAAAACACTCAAAATGGTGGAATAAGTTATTTTCTTTCGTTCCCTTGCATAGTATATATAATAATTTCACCAGAAATTATATTTTAGCTGATTCCAAAGTAATATATATATATATATATATATATATATATATATATATATGTGTGTGTGTGTGTGTGTGTGTGTACTAGCTAATACCCGGCGTGCGCTGCTACATCTAAATAAATGATGTGTTTTTGCATTTAGTTGAATAAGTAAAAGGAAAAATAAATACAGATTTATATCGTTATTATTTTTAAGGTACGTACACATATGCGCGCCGCGAACTTAAAATATAAACATGTTGTCGGGGATTTTTCTGTAGAGGTTTTTGGGTTATTCAATTCTGTGTACGATTATTTTGTATATTTGTTATGGTTTTGGCAGCGTAAGCAATTTAAGGGTAAAAAATGGACTTTTTCACGTTTTTTACTATAAAGAGTGTTTTTTAAGGGTGTGTAGGAGTTGAGTATCTGAACTTTCTTATAGCCTATGTTCATCCCGGGAATCTCTTGAACATTTTGCAAAAACAACCATCACAATCGGTTCAACGGTATGACCGCGCATAAAGTACAAACAAACAAACATATAAACAAACAGTCATTTTTATATATTAGATTACACACGGAAATATTTTTTTCATTGATGTTACTTATTAGGCACCATAAATAACGATTAATACGTATGTGTCTAATATATATTCATATAATATAACTGGAGGATTAACATTTTTACATATTTTCAATACAGAAACAACTGGAAATCTCACGTACGAAGAATGAGCAGAACAAGAATACCACGTCAGATCTTAAATTACCAGCCACCAGGCAAGAGATATTTGGGCAGACCCTTCAAACGTTGGATTGAGACCGTAACAGACCACTAGGTCTATCACATGAAAGGAAGAAGAAGAAGAAGAAGACATATTTTCAGTTTAATGCAAAATATGGACTCTTACTCTAAGGGAGTATTTGAGAATAAAGTTCTTAGGCTTTTTCTTTTTGGAACCGGAGAGATGTACAGACAGGCGAAGACAGATGACTCCAAAACAGTGAGCTACATTATCCTTATGGGAAACCACATATAATAAGAAGAGTTAATTCTCATAGACTGCGATGGACAGTAGGCAGGCCAAGAATGAGGTGGGAGAATAATATTAACCATGATTGAGAGGATATATTATACAGGGAATGACTGAAATACATTAACTCACGATAGGGATCTATGGAGAGCTTATGTCCGCGCGGCCATGAACCTACGGGTTCAATAGAGCCAGTGAGTTAGTTAATTAGTTGTAATAATAATAATAATAATAATAATAATAATAATAATAATAATAATAATAATAATAATAATGTCTCCATGATATTTTGGAAGACATGATTACTGGAACTGGAATCCAGTTTTATTCCAAAAAGGAAAGTTGCAGTCTCGAGATCAGACCCCACGCCTAGCAGTAGTACAGCCATCTTGCCCACAGCCTCCATGTGGAATGCAGACAGCGGTCTCCAAACTTTCTGTCTTCATGTAGTTCATTATTCTGAAACGAACCTGGACTTCAGAACTTCTTTTTGTGGGGCTATGTCAGTTGCAAAGTCTAAACACCAGTATGATTAACCTTGAGCTGTACGACAAGAGCTGCCTTTGCGACAGTTGACAACGACAAGCTACAGAGGGTATGGACAAAGTTAGAATTTCTACCAGATGTTTGTACGTGTCACCAGAGGTGCGCATGGTGAAGTGGACTTAAAGAAAACTCACAATAAAAACTTCAAAAGTTGACAAATAAACGAGACATGGTACGCTTCTCTATGCCACATGCAAGTCTATTTACAGCAGATCAAATTTGTTTCTTGCCTTTTTGGAACAGGGTGTATTTAACAGGAACTGAAAGTATTGGCGAAGAGGCTCTCGAAGCTGTTTTCTCGAAAAGCCTATTGAAATAGTATTATACTAGAATGCGAGGTTGGGAAGTGGTTTTTACTGAAGTGAGGAAATTATTAAAAACCAAGCGACAACGGCGTTTTTAATGTCCGACATTCTGTAAAACATTCACAAACGTGTGTTGTATATTATTTTTACGCGATGGTGTTTTCAAAATAATAGTAAAATAATAACATCTTTGTTGCAAATATTTGCGTTCATTATAAACAACTGAATGACGTTAGCAGTCTGGCCAATGTAGGCTATGTACGGTAAATACCGAAAATACTTTAGTTGAGGCTACAGGGGGTCTTTACATCAATCAGGCATAAAATGGCGGCAAGTACGAATTTATTGTTTTATATTGTTTCAAATGAAGTTCAGTTCATTTAAAATGCAGTGACTTGTTTCGTCGTATAATGTATATTAACACTACCTTTTGGAGATATATATATATGTTATAATTAAATCTTTAACATTGAGCAATGCAAGCTTAATATGGTATGATAAGAAAAATAAATGCCTGGACGGGATTCGAACCCGGATCTCTGAGTCTGTACCTCAGCGTGATATCCATTACACTACCAGGCGAATCCAATTCAAACACTTATTTTTCTTATATATGTATTATACTCTCCATTATTACTAGATGTCGCGAGAACACTGTCTTCACTGCCATCTAGTAGCTGACTATATCAAGTAAGCAAATTAAAGAGAATATTTATTTTACTTTATAGCAGTGACGCTTTATCGATGTTATAATTAAATCTTTAACATTGAGCAATGCAAGCTTAATATGGTATGATAAGAAAAATAAATGCCTGGACATTGGATTCGCCTGGTAGTGTAATGGATATCACGCTGAGGTACAGACTCAGAGATCCGGGTTCGAATCCCGTCCAGGCATTTATTTTTCTTATCATACCATATATATATATATATATATATATATATATATATACGTTGTATGTAGTATACATAAAGACAGTGATTTCCTTCCCGCCCTAGGTAGCTAATTTGTAATATTACAGTATTGTTATTTAGTTATTTATAGGTTGGCAACCCCGAAATTTATTAAATTGAACTTTCAATCATGCTCGTCGTTCCTGTAAGTACGACAGAACGCACTATCGTTCAAAAACATATTTTTACAGATATTCACCAATTGTGTCTGGTAGACACCGAAAATAACGATGACCAAAATTTGTGAAACCTGTCTTAGCTGGAACCTTTATAAGAAGGAATCCTGTAGAGACGGAAAAATCTCAAGAACGGTATGATTTTATATGTAAAATCGTCCTGTGTAAGCCGGAAACCTTCATAACGCGGAAACGGAATGGTTTTTAAAGTACCAATAGTTAAATTTTACCTCAGTAAGACGGAAAATCATTCTTGAACACGTTCTAATTACAGTATTAATGACTACACGTGAAAATTCTGCATATCACGCTACTGCATTATATCGTTTTATCTTCTTGTGTTGCCATTGTATTGCGGGGATACCCTTGCTTATGCGGGGAATCCCTCGCTCTTCCTTGCCTGCTTACGTTACCTGAGAGGCAGTTGGGAAACTCTTCAGTCCTCCTATAGTTGAGTTCCTTCTCGTTTTTGTATAATAAAGTTGTTTTGTATTGCTGTGCAAACTGTGCCGTGTTACATATACTATTTTATCTGTATTTCAGTTCAGTACGTTATGTCTTTAAAGCGTGCATGTACAACCCTTACACTGCGTGAGAAAATTGAAGTTTGTAATTTGGGAACCCTTTATAAGAAGGAAAACTGCCAAGACGGAAATATATTTAAGGAACCGTCATGTTCCTTCATAGACAGGTTTTACTGTATATATATATATATATATATATATATATATATATATATATATATGATATGAAAAGAAAAATGAATGCTTGAGTCGGGATTCGAACTCGAGTCTCTAAAGTCTGTACCTTTAGCGCTCTAACCAACTGAGCTACTCAAGAATTCCAATACAAGCATACAATTTTCTTATACATGTAGTATTCTCAATTCACACAAGAGGTAGCTGAAATTGTTCCAACTGCCATCTCGCGGCTAATGTAACAGTTAAGCAAATTTTTAAAGAGAATATTTACTTTATAGCAGTAACGTTATATATATATATATATATATATATGGAGAGAGACAGAGAAAAAGACAGAAAGGAAGAGATAAAGAAAGAAAGAGGAAGAGAGAAAGAGAAAGAAAAGAGAGAAATAAAGAGAAAGAGTAAGAGGAAAGGAAAGAGAGAGAAAGAAAGAGAAATATAGAAAGAAAGAGAAGGAAAGAAAGAGAGAAAGGAAGAGAAAGAGAGAAGAATGCATGGACAGATGAATGGAGAAGACTATATACAGTGAGCTAAACGGTCTTTATAGGAAGCAAGATATAATAAGAACAGTGAAGTCTCGTAAACTGAGACGGACAGGACATGTGGAAAGAATTGGGAATGAAAGTGGTGCATGGAAGCTTGTTGTAGGAAAACCAGAAGAAAACGCCCAGTTAATAGACCAAGGACAAGGTGGGAGAATAACATTAACCATGATTTGAGGAAGTAGATTATTCAGGGGATGATTGGAAAACATTAGTTCAGGATAGGGATGTATGGAGAGCTTATGTCCGCGCGATCATGAATCTACGGTTTCAATAGTATCAGTCAGTTAGTTTGTATATATATATAATAGCTTCATTTCATCTGGCAGAGTTAAGGCCTTAAGATCTTATCTATCACTTAACCAGGTTAGAAAAGTATATATAAAACCTACTGTTACATCTAAAGTGCAATAAATAAAATTAAATATAGTATATCTATAATACAAGTATTATTTATAATATATGTTTATTTACTCTAGTCTTAACGAATGAAATAAAAAATGTGTAAGATAGAAAAATGAGAAAAAAGTGGTATTAATGACATAGAATAAATTTAGTTCTGGAGAAAAAATAATTATTTAGCAACAAATAATAATTGTATGTTATAAACGTGACTTAAATGTGTCAAGTGTGCGGCAACCCCTGTTGTGTGTGAATGTATAGCGTATCTATCTATCTATCTATCTATCTATCTATCTATGTATTTCGGGTTTTTACAGCTGCTGCCGTCTTCCTGTGCCAAACCTCCAAAGCCTACGATCTTGGACATCTTCAATGTTTAGCCCTCTTGCTTACATTACCTCCTCATGTTTTCCTTCCATGTTAACTTTGGTCTCCCTCTTTTCTTCTTTCTGTTCGGTTGACATTGATATAGTAGTTTCGCCATAGCTTATCTTGCATTCTTAAAATATGTCCTAATCATTTTAATTCCTTTTCCTGAATTCTTTCAATTATGCTTTCTTCTACTTCCATTATGTTTCTAATTTCCTTATTTGTGACATGTTCTAATTTTGACTTTCTGGCACTTCTGCGTAAATAATCCATCTCTAGAGCTATTAGTCTATTCTTGTAGTACTTATTGATTATCCATACCTACCTTCCATACAATGCAACAGATTCCACCAATGTTTACCAATATTTTTTATGTCTTTCCAAATATGCTTATCCCACCATATGGAATTTAACGACGATATTATTTTGCTACTCAGTTCGATTCTATGCTTTATGTACTCTTTGCCTATACCTTCAATGTTATCCATAATTATTCCCAAATATTTAGTTTGTTTCGCTTGCTTTATTTGAATCCCTTCTTCCAATATTAAATTTTCTCTTTAATTGCTATTTATTGCCAGATATTTTGCTTTTTGTAAATTTACCGTGAAACCCCATGATTCATATGTGTTTTTCATTATTTTTATCATGAATTTCATATCAAATTTGTTTTGTGCTGAAATCAGTTGATCAGCAAATTGTAATGTCAGCAAAAATCTGTTCTTTGTATTATCAGATCCCAATTTGGCATACAACAATTAATTTAATAAAGTAAAGTCTAGTTTGGTAACCAGCAAAATCGGGCCATTAGTTATAGGAGTTCATCTGATACTAAAATACGCTCCGGTGTCGAAAATTTTTATGCTTCGAAACTCATTATTATGCGATTAAATAAAACGAGGAAGATATTCTCCAAAAATCAACTAAATCTGGCAATTGGAAGTGCGGGTTTACCTGAAATCCGAAATTAAAGTTTACTATAGCAAAGACTATGTTTAATTCGTCGAAATGTATACCATACAATACAATTAACTCTCAAATTGCCGATGTATTCTGTAAGACACATTGATATAATTCTTTTAAAGCTTTTAATAAATCAATGGAAAAATGAATCAGTGAAATTTATTAAAATTGTGTCAAATTATATAATAATATGCAGTAGGTACTCTCTAGGTTATGGGTAATTTGTTTCCGCTACAGTGCAACATTTTTAAATGAGTTGGCATCAGAATCTGAGTTTTTCCAATCTAACAAAATTAATATATATTCCGTAAAAATAAAAGTTAAAGTATTTCCGCTACAGGCCATAGAAAACCCTTGAATTAATAAAGGGTTAAGGCTCCCACTTTTCTAGATCGTCGCTTGATGGCAGCCGGGTTGCCAACCCAACGTGACGGTCGCCTTTACCCCTAGAAGAAGCCTCTGGTATTCATTTCAATGACCCCAGGGCCATTGGTGCCACCAGAAGGTTTGTGTCAGTTTAAAAATCCTGACTCCACCGGGACTTCAACCCTCGACCTTCCTGTTTGCCTTATCCAACTGCGCTACGACGAGCTCCCATAACTAACTAACTAACTCACTGGCTCTATAGAACCCAGGTTCATGGCCGCGCGGACATAACTATCAATACATCCCTATCCTGAGATAATGTTTTCCTATCATCCCCTGTATAATCTACTTCTCTCAAATCATGGATAATGTTATTGTTGCATCTCATTCTTGGTCTACCAACTGGGCGTTTTCCCTCAGGTTTTACAACAAGAAGTTTTCATGCACCTCTTTAATCCCCCATACGTGTCACATGCCCTGTCCATCGCAGTCTATGAGGCATTCCGTTAACCAGCAAAATGGAACCATAAATTAGATTTGGTGAGGAATTTGCTTAATTTACTCAGTTCCTGCGTGACGGATTTTTTTTAACTTAACATCGCATTAACATATAACAAAACAAGTAAATTGTATAAAAAGTAAATTTTCATATATGTTCACTCTAATACACACGGGTTTAAACGGTTTAATGGAACCGTCCATGACTGATGCTAACAATTTGTAAAACATGACTAAAGTGTCGTTGTTCGACAAGTAGGTGAAATTGCTGGAATATCTTTACATAGTTGGATATAAAAAAGGAGATCAAGGACGTAAGCAAGAAAGTGCTCAACCGTCCATTCACAATGTGTATCAGGAAGTGTTGCCAAGTAAAACGCACGATTTTGCCAACCTTAAATTATTCTCTCCGTTTACCTGTTCATCATTATTATTCCATTGAGAAATCAAGTTCGTTCAATACTTTTAAAAAATTTGATTACACATAATTGAGTATTCGTAATGCCGACTATATATATATGTCCACCGCTGTGGTCTCGAGGTAGCATGCTGCCTTGTCTCGCAGCGGGCCCGAGTTCGATTCCCGGTCGGGATAGGCTCCTGGGTGAAATTTTTTGGGGTTTTTCCTCACCTGTAAGACAAATATCAGGAAGCTTAGGGCCCAATGGTCCTCGCAAAAAAATCATCCAGCCATCATCATCATCCTTCACCGGTGTGGAAAGCAACGGGAAGCTACCTATAATTCCCCAGTAAAGCTGCAAAGCATAGCATGAAAATGCTTTGCATTGCATTGAAAGACCTGCCCTCCGGAAGAATTACTATGGATGGATATATATATATATATATATATATATATATATATACATGTGTGTGTGTGTGTGTGTGTGTGTGTGTGTGAGTGTGTGTGTGTGTGTGTGGTGTTAAATTACAATAAATGAAGCGCATCTTGTCTCTTTCACTTTGAGGTTAACCCCACTGTTAGTGAAATAACGAGACCAGCATTTATAACATTCCAACAGGGCACGTAAGATTCGCGTGATTCTTGTGACGAGACATAAACCGTTGTTCTGAGATTAGCAATTACATGATCATCTCTTGCTTGCAGTATCTTTTGTTTTTTATTGCAAAATGTTGGAAGTTTTCACTTAATTTGCACAAAAACTATCAATATTATTGCAAAACTTCAAAGGAACAAATCATTCCTGTTCTTTGCCATTAATATATAAGTTATATATAAATATCCTCAATTCGTGTCCAACTCAGGGTCGGGTTGTGTTGAGGGATGAGATGAGATGGAGCACCTACGTAGAGGTCTGTGAATGACAAGGGTGCCGGCTGATCACGCCTAACACATCATCACAGGGGCAGAAGAGCGAAATGAAACGAAATGAATGAGATGAGAATGGAGAATTGGTGGAATGAAATTGTGGCAGGGGAAAAGGACAAACCTCGTGAATAACCTGCCCACATGGAGTGACCGAGACTCGATCTCGGGACCCCAGCGGTGAGAAGCGAGCGTCTAACCGCTTGCGCCATTAATACATTATCGAAGTAAATATTATACCTATACGAAAATATTTATCGAGTTAGGCGGCATTTAAAGTTCAGGGAAAATCGTTTTAAAGAAAAATATTTGACACCAAAATGTTACTGATTTTTTTTTTGTTTGTATTCCCCCCAGGAATACGTAGGCCTTCTTAAAATCTGCGCACTTACATTTCTTCCACCCTGTATAGAGAGAGAGAGAGAGAGAGAGAGAGAGAGAGAGAGAGAGAGAGAGAGAGAGAATATATATATATTATTATATTTACCCGTACATCCCCTTATGGCGACAATATTGTTTTCAATCAGAATTGCTGAACCAAGATAATTGATTTACGCTTATTTCCCAATAGATGTCAACGAGTGACATGTTGTTGGCATATCGCCTCACTGAAGCATCTAGTAGACAATTGAAGTATTACTTGAATGGAATAGATCGATTAAATTTTGCTCAGATGCTCTAATTTAGGATTGGGTTTCATTTACCCAATGTTAAAAATCCATAGATCCCTTCCCAGTTTGAACCCGCGTCTCTCTGGACCAGAAGCAAGGAACTTTAACGTCCGGAGATATATAAGTGCGTGTGTCAAATATCTAGCGGCCGCAGTTTTTTTTTCTGAACCAGACTCGGCAAAATTAATAAAATAAGAGGAAAAAGATATATTTTGTTAACCAGAGAAATTGGACAATTACAGTTGGGTGTTAATCTGTATAGGACATTTTAAAATCGCTTTAGCGTCAATTTTTTTCGCAACTAATTTCAGTATATTCCATTGAATTAAAACCAGATATGCATTCTCAAAAATAAATAAATAAATAAATAAAATAAAATGAATAATCAGCGAATTCCTGCTCTTAGGAGTCGGGTTTTCCTTAAAGGCGTAATGAGGAGTTAAATGGAATATGGGCACAATTAAAAATATACGTTTTGAGATATTAATAATTCCCTTCCCAGTTTGAACCCGCGTCTCTCTGGACCAGAAGCAAGGAACTTTAACGTCCGGAGATATATAAGTGCGTGTGTCAAATATCTAGCGGCCGCAGTTTTTTTTTCTGAACCAGACTCGGCAAAATTAATAAAATAAGAGGAAAAAGATATATTTTGTTAACCAGAGAAATTGGACAATTACAGTTGGGTGTTAATCTGTATAGGACATTTTAAAATCGCTTTAGCGTCAATTTTTTTCGCAACTAATTTCAGTATATTCCATTGAATTAAAACCAGATATGCATTCTCAAAAATAAATAAATAAATAAATAAAATAAAATGAATAATCAGCGAATTCCTGCTCTTAGGAGTCGGGTTTTCCTTAAAGGCGTAATGAGGAGTTAAATGGAATATGGGCACAATTAAAAATATACGTTTTGAGATATTAATAATTGATATATGACTAAATGCATATAACTGTTGTATATTTTACTTGCTGCAATCAGCTGCTGAACCTGCTGTAATCGAGATATCGAAACGAAACTTTTCAGGCTGACCAACTACAAAATGGCGAGTCCAAAAATGTATTAAACGGAAAAAGAGCAAAACATGAGTTATGCCCGTACTCAATTCAACTCCTCGATTTATATCTCGCTCTAGCGGTCGCCATGTTTGTTTTCTAACAACCTAAATAGATATATATGATTTAATGAACTGAAGAAATGTATATTCCGTAAACGAGAACCAGACCATAAATTAGACTTGCTAGAGAATTCGATTAATTTACGCAGTTCTTGCGTGACGGACGTTTATTATTCTTTTATGTTTCGTACTTTCATTATCGAGACCACCATGACGAAGATCTGTGACAATTGGCTGCTTACAAACTAAATGCAATATGTAGCGATTATGATTTTAAAATTTCAGTAAGTAAAACAAAAGTAATAGAATTTTGTGGAAGAAGCACTCTGCGTGCAAAAATAATAATTACAGACGAAATTATTGAACAAGTATCCCACTTTAAATATTTAGGATGTGATATCAGCTATGGATATGATAAAGATATTGAACATAAAACTCATCAGTTTCAAGCTATTTGTGGCACAATAAATAGAACATTGAATTATAAAACCCATAAACAAACAAAATTAAAATGTTATAAAACAATGACAGTCCCTGTCTTTTTGTATTGGAGTGAATCTTGGATTATCACCACCAAACAAGAAAGTAAAATCCAAGCAGCAGAGATGAAAGTTTTAAGAAGAGTAAAAGAATGCACTAGAATGGACCAGATAAGAAACAAGGATATCCGTGAATAAATGCAGATCTACTCCATAAAAGGAAATATATTTAACAACAAGATTCAGTGGAAAGAACATGTAGAAAGAATGGAAGGAAGTAGATTACCAAATAAAATCTTACATTATTTTCCGAGAGGAAGAAGAGATGTCAGACGTCCTCGGAAGAGATGGTCTTAGATCTATTAATAAAGACGGAACAGACAACTAATGCCTAAATCAGGAAGTGAAGAAGAAGAAGAAGATCATCGAGACCAAATTGTGCAGTGACACTCGTGATCTCACATTTTATTGGCACTGGCATATAATGCGGGAGAAAGCTCTCACCAAAATCTGTCGGCACTTTCACGCGCAAATTTGGAATTAGACGATAATTACCTTAAAGTTAAAGAACTTCGTCAAATTAAATAATATAAAATAGCTCCTACAAGAAGTTTCGATTATCTTCTTTCATTCCACATGGAAAACGCTCAGTTGATAGACCAATAATTAGATGGGAGAATAACATTAATTATGGTTTGAGGGACATAGATTATCATAAGTAATGCCACGAGTGATTTCCAATTTATCTAGAGAATTTGGAAATCAAGAGTGACATTTGTTAGTACTATTTAACAAATAAAATTAAGCTTTTTACTCACAAATCATTATTTAAATATAGTTATTTTAAAATATTTATATATTTAATGTAAACGGCGATGTTTGAAAACAAGTGAGAAACGTAATGTTTCACTTGTTCGTCACTGCAACCAGATCATATTATTTATTGCCAAAGGATCGCAATATTGTAAGAATGCACCCTAGTGGAGAAAAAATGAAACACATAAAACTGTATATTAATTAATTTCTGATGTCCTATGATGCAGTCCCGCGCCGTAGCCAAGCGGTTAAGGCAGGAAGCCTTGGCGCAGAGCTACGGGACTTGCGCTGGTTCGAGTCTCCATGGGGGAAGAAAATTTCTCATGGTATTTCGGCCAGTATGGGACCGGTGCCCACCCAGCATCGTGAGGCATTTGGGTAGCTACAATAAGTAGCGGCTCCAGGTTGAGGTAACCAGCTATAACGGCTGGGGGACTCGACATGCTGACCACATGTCACCCCAACACTGGCTGATGAT
The DNA here is from genome assembly GCA_030220185.1 of Diploptera punctata. Lineage (NCBI taxonomy): Eukaryota > Metazoa > Arthropoda > Insecta > Blattodea > Blaberidae > Diploptera > Diploptera punctata. The sequence goes on from JASPKZ010000450.1 coordinate 922,982, forward strand.
CATCTACCTCTGTGATTGACACATGTGGATGTGAGGCCAGCAGCCGGCTGGTAGGCTAAGGGTCCTCTAGGCCTGTCGCGCCAGGAGGAGTCCTATGATGCAAATATGTCAATTATATTTTTGTTGAACATTATTGCCTGGAAAATAATACGTTTAAGAAAGTACAAACAATGGTTTCTTTTCTTTTTTTTTTGTGGTATAATCAATTGCTACAAATGTTTTTATGTTATATCCCGCAAGCACTTTTTGGTCACTTTCGTGCACTGTATATACAATCTGGCAGCCACATGGGATCACTGCAATATAATGCAATGACCTATTCAGAATGTTAAAAAGGAGGAGCTTGATTTTAAAGTGATAAAATTAAACTGATAAAATCGAGGTGAGAAAGCCTGTGATTGGTTGTAAATCAAAATTCATTGAAATGTGATTGGTCATTGACTGCCATTTGGGGCTTGAGTTAAATAGTCAATACTAATAAAATTCATTGTTTAAACCGTTGAGGTGGATAGTCATAAAATAAAATAAAGTTAAAATGTACCTTCTTAGGTCAGAGCCGTCGTCCTCAACTTATAAAATATGTATACTTTTTTGTCTGAAGGCCTTTCAGAATCTCTACTTCATCTTCAGAAGGTCTTTCTTCGCTACATTACTTGATGTTCTCAGTGCTGGTCCTAATGTAGTGTTGTCCGTGACTAAAGCTTCTTCCTGACGATATCGTTTTACAGACTTTAATACTATTTTCATTCGAAGACTTCAACGTGTTCATAATTCTTGTGCACGTTTTATTTGTGGTATTCGCAAATTTGACCATGTTACATCATCCCTGGAACAGTTATCCTGGTTTGGTCTAAGTATTAGACTCTAAGAGATCGTAGGACTGTCCATTCCCTATCCCTTCTCTATAAAATACTTCACACATCATCGCCTAATTATTTATCACGCCGCTTCATCAGACTATCCGACACACACAATCTTGACACTCGATCCCATCAGCATATTGTCCTTTATATCCCTCCTCATCACACTGTGTATTATTCATTATCTTTCACAGCCTCACTTGCCAAAAGATGGAATGTCAGAGACTGTCAAACTATAACATCCTTCAAACACAAACTAAAGCATTATTTAATAACAAACTAACTTATACATCTCACCGATAGAATTATATTAACAATTAATAAATTTTATTATTTATGAAAATAATATCAAAATTAACAAATATTTTCATTTGCTTAAATATTGCATAACCGTAAAATTAGTTTTCTATATCTCATTATTTTAGTTTGTTTTATATAGGCCCCTACATTAGACAGGGACGGGCTACCAACAATTTAATTTTTCTTTCTAGAATAAATTTTATTATTAGTTTTAGTCTTAATCTTAACTATCATTAACTGATTGTATTATAGATCATAATATAAAATATATGATCTTATTGGTCAAATCTTCATGTAGTATTTAATATTAGAGTTAATTATGATTGTTATATTCTGATGCAATATATGTTTGTCCTGGTGAGTGGAAGAGAAGGCCACATGGTCTTAACTTCACCAGGCTAAATAATATAGTGGGACCCACTATACGATATCGTCAGGAAGAAGCTTTAGTCATGGACAACACTACATTAGGACCAGCACCGAGAACATCAAATAATGTAGCGAAGAATGACCTGCTGAAGATGGAACAGAGATTCTGAAAGGCCTTCAGACCAAAAAGCATATATATATATATATATATATATGTTATAATTAAATCTTTAACATTGAGCAATGCAAGCTTAATATGGTATGATAAGAAAAAAAATAAAATAAATGCCTGGACGGGATTCGAATCCGGATCCCGTCCAGGCATTTATTTTTCTTATCATACCATATATATATATATATATATTAAAAATTGAGGACGACGGCTCTGACCTAAGAAGGTGCATTTTACCTTTATTTTATTTTAGGAAGTAGATTATATAGGAGAAAACATTAGCTCAGGATAGTTATGTATGGGGAGTTTATGTCCTCGCGTCCATGAACTTGTGGGTCCGATAGAGCCAGTGTGTTGAATTACGTTCCTGTTGATTTTCTGACTATTTTGAGTTCGATAAGCGAAAGTTTAAAAAAATAATTAATATTCAGTACGTACCGTACATGTTGTGATTACAGTCGTGTGCAGATTTTACAGTATTCATTGAATTATTAAACATACGTACAGCGCATCTATTCTGGGAAGTAGAGCCAGATAATGTGACAAAACTAACACATCAGCAAAATCAGAAGTGACGATGTCATCAGAATGTGAAAACAATAGAAGGGTCAGATTCAATATATTTTCCTATATAAAAGGGTATATGGCACAGTGGTGTAAGTCAGTTTTTTTTACAAAAATGAGTAAAGTACTTGCTTGTAAAGAAGAAACTGCATACTACATTTCAAATATCGTACATCAACAATATTAATATCATCATTTAGGACAATAAATATCTCCATTATATATATATATATATATATAAACAGACAAAGACAAAACAGTTAAATACAATTTTCTCCTGTGTTTGTCAACCGATTTTTTATAGTTATTTACTAATTTTAGTGTTATCAAAAGTAATGCCACCAGTAGTAAAAAATCTGGGTATCTATATGGACCAATAAATAGACTGGAAAATCCAGTTGAATAATACCTGCAAGAAAGTGTTCTCAATTCTTCACTCCTAAATCGTTTTAAAAACTTCCTCCTACAAAATTAAAACAAATACTTGTAAAGACTCTTATAATGCCACACTTCGACTACTGCGACTAATCTGACAACTGATCTATCTGACAGACTACAGCTTGCTCATAATGCGTGCATTCGATTTATATTCGATCTCCGTCGTTATGACCACGTGTCTCCTTCATTTCAGGTCTTATCATGGCTACGCCTAAATGACAGAAGAACTTTACATTCACATACCTTACTATTCCAAATTCTGCACACATATTTACCAAGTTATTTAACAACACGTTTTCAAAATTTATCGGCTCATCACAATTTAGGAACAAGATCACAAGACTCTTCTTTACTTTTGATACCACAACACAGGACCTGTCTATACTCTGAATCTTACACAATATCTATGACTAGAGCATGGAACTCACTTCCCAGTCATGTCAGGGACTGTCAATCGCTATCATTATTTAAATCCAAATTAACTGATATCTTAAGTTCGACACAATGAAAACATTAACTGCATAACAACTATATAGAGCATTCCATTAATAATCATCTAGGAAGCTACTTACTTTATTTTGTATAATTTTAATTTTATTATATTCTATGTTTTTGTTAGTATTAGCTAGTATTAGATTACATCATCATTGTATTTTGTTTAGTCTGTATTTTAATAATATCTTAAAATTTTAATATGTACGTAATTTTTGTATAATTTTACTATTCGCTGGTTGAGTGGAAGAGAAGGCCTTATGGCCTTAACTCTGCCAGCTAAAATAAATTATTATTATTATTATTATTATTATTATTATTATTATTTCTAAATTATCTAGATAATTTGGAAATCAAGAGTGACATTTGTTAGGACTGTTTAACGAATAAATTTAAGCTGTTTACTCACAAATCATTATTAACATATAGTTATTTTAATATATTTATATATTTAATGTAAACGGCGATGTTTGAAAACAAATGAGAAAAGTTTGTTATGCTTCATTTGTTCATCACTGCAACCACATCATATTATTTATTGCCAAAGGATCGCAATATTGTGAATTCTAGTAGAGAAAAAAATGAATCACAACAAACTGTTTATAACCACTATGATAGGTTATTAATTAATTTCTGATGTCCTATGCTGAAAATTATATTTTTCTGGAACGTAAATTCCTGGGAAATAATACGTTTAACAAAGTGCAAACAGTGGTATAATCAATTACTACGAATGTTTTTCTATTATATCCCGTAAGCATTATCTGCTTACATTTGTGCACTATATATACAGAGTGAGTCACTGCAAAATAATGCTCTGATCTATTCGTGTTAAAAAGGAGAATCTTGATTTTAATACGATAAAATTAAACTGATAAAATCGAGGTGAAAAACGACTGTGAGTGGTTGTTAATCAAGGCTAATTGAAATGTGATTGGTCACTGACTCCCATTTGGGGCGTGAGTTAAATAGTCAATAAAAATTTTGGAAACAGTTAGTTCTGCCGTTTTAACTGCAAGACAGTGTTTATGGAAAATCTCCCTAGTGCATCAGCTAAATTTCTTCCACAGAAGCATGTGATGTACAAAGGCATATAAAAAAATCTGCCGTTTTTAACTGCACTAGAATCCACCGCCAAAGCTGTAATTTAAACTATAGGGAAATAATACATGTACATGTGTTAATCAGTTAGTCACAGAGGTAGACGATCATCCTGCAATTGTAGGGGAGACATGTAATCAACATGTCGGGTCACCCAGCCGTTATAGCTGGTTTTCTCAACGTGGAGCAGATATTTATTGTAGCTACCAAAATTCCTCACGATGCTGGGTGCTGATTTAGAATACTATCATCCCGATCATCAGTTACGCTCCAACATAAATATACATATTTTGTGGGGTATAAACATTTCCGATTCAGTTATGATTATGGTCGAATTTCGACCACTTGGCGAACATTAACTAACACACTGGCACTATCGAATCCGTAGATTCATGGCTGTGCGGACATAAGCTCTCCATACATCCCTATTCTGAGCCAATGTTTTCCAATCATTCCCTGTATAATCTACTTCCCTCAAATCATAGTTAAAGTTATTATCCTCCACCTCATTCTTGGTCTACCAACTGGGCGTTTTCCCTCTGGTTTTCTTACAAGAAGCTTTCATGCACGTCTTTCTTTCCCCATTCGTGCCACATGTCCTGCCCATCGCAGTCTACGAGACTTAACTGTAATCATTATATCTGGCTTCCTATAAAGACCATGTAGTTCACTGTTAAGTAGTCTTCTCCATTCACCTGTCTATTCATCTTTCTTTGGTACAAAAATTGCCCTAAGAACTTTATTCCCAAATATTCGTAATCTTTTCTTCTCCCTTAAAGTAAGAGTCCATGTTTCGCATCTATGTTGTTGCAGTTGTTATTATTATTATTATTATTATTATTATTATTATTATTATTATTATTAACCCCAACTGGACATAGGGACCAAGGAAGATCAAAACATCGGTGGAAAGATCAAGACCATATTCGCTAGGTTTACCGTACAGGCCACATGACCTAAAACGAATTTGTTCATGATGGTGATTATTATTATTATTATTATTATTATTATTATTATTATTATTATTATTATTATTATTATTATTATTATTACAGGTGACCAGTTTGCTCCTTGAGGCGGAGAGACGGAAACTGAATGTTTTACAAAGAGAACTGCAGGTGGCTCTGGCAGAAGGTGGCTCCATTAAAGCAAAGGAACATCAGAAACAAGAGCTCATCATTGCCATCTCGTGAGTACTTTCTGAACTGCTAGCAGCTCATGGGCATTGTGTGCTAGAATGACACAAACTTTTCTGTTTACAGTATTATTAAATAATGTTCTACGCATTTAAAGAATTTGGTCAAATCTAATCGTCCAAGGAAATAGGAAAACAGAACTTTGGCTTCCCTCACAACAGCCCACCATAGTTCTCTATCCTTAGATTTACTCTTCCACTTTTTCATTCCCAAACATGCAGTGTCCTTTGCAACGTTGTCCACACATCTTTTCTTTGTGCTCCCTCTTTGTCTTCCTCCCTCCATTCTCCAGTTTTTGATAATAATCGAGGACGACTAAGATTTTTTTTAATTAGCTATCTGATTACACTTTTTTAACTTTTACTTTGCTCCTTTTTCTTATTACTTTTTTCCCCTTCATTTACATGTTTGAAGTTATTTTTTTCTTTTACATTTGTTTACCTTTTTACCTCATCGACACATACAAACACAAAGACAGGATACACACCCAGACCCAAGGTGGAGATTTAAAATCCCCCACCTCGCTAGGAATCGAACCCGGGTCGCCGGAGTGGAAGGTACGGACTCTACCGATTAGGCCATGGCGACGTACTAGAACAAGGATCAATTTTATAATTTAAAAGCTTTAAATAGTGACCTCAACGGAGATTCATAATGCATTTTAAACATTTGAATTTTTTCTCACTTTCACATACAATTATTTTACTTTTTTATGATTTGTGTTAAGGCTGTTGTGTTCCACTTAGATATAATATGCTACATATGCCTGTCTTATAAACAAGGCACCTACAATACATAAAAGTTGTCTGAAAGCACAACTATCCAATACACTGGTACAATGAGACCTGAATGTTTATTGAGTACGGCTCGGAAGATGACATGTAAATACCTTTAAAAATACATAAAGACATCCTAAAAAGACCTATAAACTGAAAAAAGGACGTAAATAGGCAATTCAAATTAAATAATTCTACTTTCAATTGTGTTTATAATGAATATAATAAAATTAATGTTTAAGAGAGGTGGTGTGTGGAAAATTGACCATTTAAGATCAACATTGACATGTTTTGTTTTTTGTACTAAAAAATAGCCAGTACTCTAATGTATATGTTGGCAAAGTTTCACAGGCCTATAAGCGCTTCTAAGTGCACTAAATTACGTCAGAGTTAAAAGGCTGCACCAGTTAAATGACACCTGCATGCATATCTTTAAACTTGTTTTTCCACACTTTTATTTTCACTGCATTTTTGTACATTCAAAATTGAATTTAAGTCAGAAATTTTGTCCTAGAAACTTCAAATTTTTACTGCATGTCCTAAATACAATGGGTAACAAATTAGTGCATGAGTTTCATGATTGAAGTAGTATTTTAATAAATAAAAAGTAAAATGTATGCAATTATTATTATTTTTTGTAATTCCACGCATGAGCTACAACATTATTTTTTTCTCCCTTTAAATTCATATTATAAGAATTCTAATGTATGATGTTTTTCTAAATATTTTAGGGGTCTTATAAAAAATCAGACATTTTACTAAAAAATTGTGGAACCCATTTAATTATTATACATGCAATTTTTTAAAAATATAACATTTAATAACTCGTAAAATAAATGTCTCACAAGAATGAAACTTAAACCCATCAGTATGCATCATGCAGTGAATGTTTGTACAAAAAATCAAGTCTCTAGCTCAAAAAATGTAGAAAATAGAAATTTCACCCATCACCCCCTTAAAAATTCAATATTTTGGTGAAATGCATTATACATTGCGAAAAAAATTGGTGTCTGAAAATGCTTCTTCTTTGAAACTTTTTTCTTTTTTAATTTAACTAGTTCGAAAAATTAATTATGTGTTCATTAAAAATAAAATTTTTGGATAATTTAGAATGAATGATTTATCCCACCTAGAATTAAATTCAGCTAATCCACAGTGGGTGTCAAACGGTCAGTAGGCTGGTTAAAAATAATGGGATATATTATGAGGGTTCAATAGCTTCTCGCGGAACTAAATTGTTTACAATGTGAAAAGTCTTTGGAAAGTAAAACCAGATAGAGTTTTAAAAGGAGTTGGAATTGAGACTGGACTCGCCGGATTCGTAAATTATACAAATGGTATAAATATAGTCAAATGAAGATAACGTTGCAAAAAAAACGTCAAGGCCTAAAAACAGGCTAAAAGGACCAACAGGCCAAAAAAGTCGAAAAAAGGACAATTGTTGTTGTTGTTGTCTAATGTGCTGCATCTGACACTGACGTAATTAGCAGTCTTGCTCTCCAATTCTTTGAGGTCTTACAATCTTTATGTTTGACAGCTATACGGTTGTTGAGGTGACATTCGTCCATTTCTTCATCAGGGTGATTCCATAAAGTGCATTTCGGTGAAGGCAAAACATTGATTTTCTAAAGGTGTTTTGCCCGTTGTCATTCTCTACTTCTGTTTTTCTTGGTATATCTGGTATATCAGTATTTTTTATTAGGTGTTCCCATTTTTTGTTTCTGGCAACTGTTTGAAGTCTATTAACTAACTAACTCACTCACTGGCACTATCGAACCCGTAGGTTCATGACCGCGCGGACATAAGCTCTCCATATATCCCTATCCTGAGCCAATGTTTTCCAACCATACCCTGTATAATCTACTTCCCTCAAATCATAGTTAATGTTATCATCCCATCTCATTCTTTGTCTACCAACTGGGCGTTTTCCCTCTGGTTTTCCTACAAGAAGCTTCCATGCACGTCTTCATTCCCCATTCGTGCCATATGTCCTGCCCATCGAAGTCTACCAGACTTAACTGTTCTCATTATATGTGGATTCCTATAAAGATCATATAGGCCCTAATTCATTGTTATGCAGTCTTCTCCATTCACCTGTCTGTTCATCTCTCTTTGGTCCAAAAATTTTCCTCCGATCCGATTGAGGATCTTTCCACTTTTCAGCGGTTGCCCTTTTACCAGCGGGCTGCTGGCCCTTCACATCCACATGTGTCAATCACATAGGTAGATGATCAACAGCCAGTGTAGGGGTGACACGTGGTTAGCATGTCGAGTCCCCCAGGCGTTATAGCTGGTTCCTCAACCTGAAGCCGCTACTTATTGTAGCTACCCAATTGCCTCACGATGCTGGGTGGGCACCGGTCCCATACTGGCTGAAATATCATGAGAAAATTTCTTCCCCCATGGAGACTCGAACCAGCGCAAGTCCCGTAGCTCTGCGCCAAGGCTTCCTACCTTAACCGCTTGGCTACGGCTAAGTACTTTATTCTCAATTACTTGTAATCTCCTTTCCGCCCTTAAAGTAAGAGTCCATGTTTCGCATCCATGTAATGTAACTGGTAGAATAATCGTTTTATATATTTTCAGTTTAACGTTTTTTGAAAGAAGTTGGGAAGTCAAGAGTTTCTGTAATGCATAATAACACGCATTTCCAGAATTGAGTCTATGTTTAATTTCTTTGTGTATCTCATTCCTGTTTGTGATTGTTGTTCCTAGGTATTTGAATTCAGCCACTTCCTCAAAATTTCCCTCATTTGTCATTAGCTGTCCATTTCCATTATATAATGTATTTTTATGTGTGACCATCTATTTAGTTTTATTGATATTTGTCTATTGCCATTCATAATTTTGGATTATGCCTGGATCTAAACCAACACCTTACTCCTCAGTGAAACGCCACATAAAGTTAAAATCCAAAAAGCACAAATAAAATCCACCATTTTCTGACCTACAATGACCCAACATGTATATATATTAAGTTGGACCTCGTCTTCTGACATAAAACGAGAAAATGATTTTTCCTTAACTTACGCTCTCGATACTTAGGTACCTAAAATATTACAGTTGTATACTATTTAATTTACCTCTCTCAATCATGGTTAATGTTAATCTCTCACCTCATTCTGGTTTAGACACTTGGCAGTGAGCTACGGGACTTCCGCTGGTACGAATCTCCACGGGGAAAGCAATTTTCTACTTGAATTTTGGCCAGTATGGGACTGATGCCCACACAGCACCGAGGAATTTGGGTGGCTATAGGTTGAGAAAACCAGCTATAAAAGCTGGAGGACCCAACATGCTGACCACATGTCACTCCTACACTTCTAGGTGATCGTCTACCTCCGTAATTAACACGTGTGGATGTGAGAACATCTCCGTCTGGTAGGCCAAGGGCCAAGGAGGTCTGTCGCGCGGTGGAAATTTTTTATAAGAAGTTTCCATAACAAGTTTTATCCTTGTAAAGTTTTATTTTTAAGGGGGTAGAATTTAAGTTGGAATATATTTAGTTTGCAACTATCAATAGTTGTGAACTTAAGGCTGATCGGGGCGGAGGGAACGCTAAAATTTTCCTATAGAGTAGATGATACAGTTATAAAATTGTTGTAGTTCCACATATTTTCATTATCCTTGTAAAATGTTATTTTTAATCGGGGTATAATTATAGTTGGAATATATCTAGTTCGCAATTATCAATGAGTGTGTATTTAAGGCTGATCGGGTTGGAGGGAACACTAAAATGTCCTCTTTTTACATTCATCACTTGTGCCACATATCCTGCCTATAGACGTCTATGAAACTAGACGATTTTTATTGCATCTGGTTTCCCATAAAGATCATGCAGTTCACTGTTATGCCAGTTTTAGTCAATTATCAGTTCGGCTAAAAGTACGGGCTACAGTAATTAAAACTTGCTTATAATATAAGCCTAAAATAACTAATTAAATCAATGATATTATCAAATCCGAAAATTCATGGACGCGCCGGCATAAGTTACATCCCTACCCCAAATTAATATTTTACAATAACTATCTGTGTAATTCAACTCCCTGAAATCATGGTTAATGTTATTCTCTGAACCAGTAGATAGCTTTGTCCCACGTTGTGGCGACGTTTTGAAGAAGTAATTCTCTTCATGCCCGATGTTGTAGTAACATTTTGAAGAAGTAATAATAATAATAATAATAATAATAATAATAATAATAATAATAATAATAATAATAATAATAATAATACTTTATTTATTCTGGCAGAGTTAAGGCCATAAGGCCCTCTCTTCCACTCAACCAGCACAAATACAAATAAATATTTGACAAATATAGATATACACTATACTAATTATAAACAGTTAAAGATACAATAATGTAGTAATGTAAATGTCATGTACAAACAACATTTTATAGGGTAATAACAATAATGATACGATAATAATAATAATAATAATAATAATAATTATTATTATTATTATTATTATTATTATTATTATTATTATTATTATTATTATATAAATATGATACATTATACGAGAAACACCAATTAATATGTATACCTTACACTGGATAATAATGAAGTCGAGTTTAGAGCAAATATAAATTTAGATTTCTATTAAAAGATGTCAATGTCCGGCAGCCCCTTATTTCTTGTGGTAGAGAATTGCGAGAAGTGAAGTTGGTATATGACATGGAGTGATGTGATGTCCTATGTTGCGGTATATTAAGCAAGAGACTATGTTGTGATCTTGTGTTTAAGTTGTGGTTTGAGGATAGATACTGGAAACGGGATGATAAATAATTGGGAATCGAGGTATGTAGGATCTTAAATAGGAGAATTAGACAGTGCGATTTTCTTCTCTCTTTTAGATGTAGCCATGGCAATTCGTGGAATAATGGAGAAATGTGATCGTATTTTCGAACATTAAATATGAATCTGATACACATATTATGGACACGCTGCAGTTTGTCCGACAATCCATCACTTATGTCAGTTAGTAGAACGTCACAGTAGTCAAAATGCGGCATCACTAAAGTTTGGATTAAAATTCTTTTAAGAGTTGTAGGAAGAAAATGTTTAAGTCGCTTTAGGGAATGCATTATGGAGAAGATCCTTTTAGATGTTTGTTTTACTTGCACACGCCAATTTAAATTAGAATCTAAGTAAAATCCCAAGTTTTTAACGACGTCGGTATAAGGAATTTGTTCATTATCTAATATGACAGCCGGCATATTGCCTTTGTTTGTGAAGTGTAACAGCCTTGGATGTCCGATAATTATTGCTTGCGTTTTGTTTATTTGTGTCCCGAAAAATAATTACTGGTTCAGGTTAGGTTTAATTTTCGGTAGAGCCGGATTCTCTTCTTAGGGCCGGAAGTTGGTACACTGGATAGGAAAACACTTCAAAATTACTAAAAAAATGTTTCTTGTAGAAATAATTACACATTTATTCACTTCTTAATTTCCTAGCTGATCAAGTAAATATAGGTGGTATTATTCTTCACCGTCAATTAAAATTAAATTCTTTTCTTATCTTGTATCAATTATTTTTCTTGTATTAAATACTACATTTTATCAGGAGATCTCTTCTTGCTTCTATCTTTGTTGAAAGTTGTATGCAGAAACTAGAGTAATTCTTTTATAATTTTAAAGAACAGTATTACATCACATGATGTTATTTTTAAATTCTGTTGGTTAATAGTCCTTGAAGTATAAGGTTTAAATTGATTTGTTAAATACGAAAGTTAATTGTTTTAACATCCAATCAGAGTTTAGAACAATAACTAACAATGAATTATTTAGATGATTTTATTTATTTAAGTTATATTTAAATGTTAAGAGAATTTTAAAATACAAAATTATTAACTTTAACTTTCATATTTATTATGATATTAAAATTCTGCTTTGTCTCCCACCTCATTTTTGGGCTACCTACTGATCGGTTTCCCCTCAGGATTTATACGAGACGTTTCTATGATCGACACATTTTCTGCTCAATAAGTACTTGAATTAATCTAATCTTAAATCCGAATGGAAATACAATTGAAGGGCTTAGGGCAATAACTATAGCAGGATTTTAATATCATAATAAATATGAAAGTTTAAGTTAATAATTTTATATTTTAAAATTATTTTAATATTTAAATATAACTTAAATAAAGAAAAACATCTAAATAATTAATTGTTGTTCATTATTGAATAAAAATGTCTCAGTAACAATTAAAGAAATTGTATTACATAACAGTCTTTCTAAATAATGCTTTTAAAATTGTGTTTTAAGTCATTGTTGTCTGAAATATAAAGCTTTCTGTTATAACTGTAATAAGAACACCTGCTTAACTTAATATTTTTAAATAAAAGTATACTAAATTCTGATTGGGTGTTAAAACAATTAACTTTTTGATTTAACGAATCAAATTTAAACCTGGTATTTAATGGACCATTAACCAATAGAATTTAAATATAAAATCATGTGATGTAATAATGTTCTTTAAAATTATAACAGAATTACACTAGTCAGTCAGCATATAACTTTCATCAAGGATAGAAGCAATAACAGCTCTCCTGATAAAATGTGATATTTAATACAAGAAGAATAGTTGATTCAAGAAAAGAAAATAATTTAATTTTAAATGGCGGTGAAGAATAATACCACCTATATTTACTTGATCTGCTGGGAAAATTAAATAGTAAATAAATTTACAACTATTTTTACAAGAATCAGTTATTAGTGATGTTTAAAGTGTTTTCCTATCTTGTGTACCAACTTCGACCTTGAGAAGAGAATCCAGCTCTACCGAAAAATTAAACCCAACCTGACCCAGTAATTCTTTTTGGGACACTAATCCTTCAAAATGTTACTACAACATCGGGCATGAAGAGAGTTAGCTGCTTCAAAACATCGCCACAATGTGGGAAAAGAATTGCTTCTTCAAAATTGTCGCGCCACAACAAGGGGCTTAATGAAGATCTTACCAAAATACTTCTTCATAACATGATAAGCCGCATATTGTTCTTTCTGAGGTATAAGGATTTTAATGTTTCAAAAAATTATAAATACTAATTGTGCAGTATTGTTGTTAATACATTGTGTGTCTATGTGTTTTAACTCATCACTGGTGCACTTACAAATTATTTTATGAATATTTCAAAACATTTATTTGCTAGCATCGTAATAAATGACATTTCTTAACAGAATATGGCTTATCATGTTACTGCCCTAAGCCTTTCATACATATAATTTATGTCTACACTCCATACATAATAATACACATCTACACTCATTCATGAAAAGGCCATGTGTATAGATATAAAAAAAAGTTTATTTTTTTACACGCTTTATATTAGCTTGACCTGTATCTGTCTATCTATGTAACGGAATTTTTCAACACGATTTTCACCCACTTAAAAACATTGGATCCGCTTGAAACTTTGTATACTTGTAAAGGACCAATGACAATACAATAATCTCAAAATTTATTCCTAAGATCCTGGCCAGGATCAACAGGACATCAAAAAAATAGTCCGGTATAATAGGTTGCGGACGTATCGACTTTTTAGTCCATCGTTGTAAGAAATTAATATCTGTTATCTCAGTTGGTAGAGCGATGGACTGTAGTGGTATATAATTTCAGTAATCCATAGGTCGCTGGTTCCAATCTGGCCCGGAGGATTTTTTAGAACTAAAAATATCGTAAGCAATTAAATTTTCATGGGATTCCGGTTTGTGACAATCAATTAAACTAAACATTAAAAAAATAAATAATAGTTTTAAAAAACTAAAACAACACGCTTTATTAGAAAACCAAACTAAAAAATAAAAAATAAGTAATAGTTTAAAAAAACTAAGACAACACGCTTTATTAAAAAACCGAACTAAAAAATGAAAAATAATTTTAATTTGCAACACGCTTGGGATAAAATTATAAAGTGGCAAAAAAATATCATCTCCAACACATCTACAATAAAACTAGAATTATTTACAAAAAAATACTATCAAAAGCGTGGAGTGCTTTTTATGGTTTTTACGTTTTCTTTTTAGAAACTTTACTTTTACCAATATCTGTTTATTATCATATATATTTATTGATAAACAACACCCCACACTTTTGATGGTAAAATTATTTTTTTGTAGATAACTCTAGTTTTATTCTAGATGTGTTGGAGATGACTTTTTTGTTGACCACTTTAATTTTATCCCAAGAGTGTTAACTAACTAACTAACTCACTCACTGGCACTATGGAACCCGTAGGTTCATGGCCGCGCGGAGATAAGCTCTCCATATATCCCTATCCTGAGCCAATGTTTTCCAATCATTCCCTGTATAATCTACTTGCCTCAAATCATAGTTAATGTTATTCTCCCACCTCATTCTTGGTATACCAACTGGGCGTTTTCCCTCTGGTTTTCCTACAAGAAGCTTCCATGCACGTCTTTCATTCCTCATTCGTGCCACATGTCCTGTCCGTCGCAGTCTACGAGAATTAAGTGTTCTCATTATATCTGGCTTCCCATAAAGACCATGTAGTTCATTGTTATGTAAGTGTTATCCCAAGAGTGTTGGAAATTAAAATTATTTTTCATTTTTTAGTTCGGTTTTCTGACAAAGCGTGTTGTTTTAGTTTTTTAAACTATTATTTAGCTATCTCTCTGTTGCACTTGCACTCCAGTGTTGTCAACTCAACTCCAATATTGCGTTATTAAATATTCAAGAGCCATGACACTGGGGAAGTATGGCAACATATACTCGTTAAGTTACCATTTGACGTAGGGCGAGGGGAGTGCGGTGAAATGGTGTGAGTATTGACGTGTACTTTTCTAAGAACGATGTCAGCGCTGTAGGGGCACAGATCCGTTGGTCCGAGTAAAGTAACGCACTTCCATGTGCCAATGAGGCGATGAATGCTTTGTTTACCTGGAGTTGGATTACCAGGGTATTTTTTCCGGAATGCACGTTGCTCGGTAATACAATAAAATGTCTTATATTGCAACACGCAGAACACTTTTACTTTAAAGTCGCCACTTTCAAAATCATTGTTACGTCATCACTACAAAATATGAGAAAGTAAACTTTCAGAGTTTTTCTTTATTTGATGTATCATTCATTGTTATGTGTATTGTAGTTTGGTTTATACAACCAATTAAAACTTCATGAATCATTTGTAATTGCCCTTTATTATTGAAGAGATTCAAATATGTCAGAAAGAATGGGAAGATCATATTTAAGAGGTATCAAACATTTTTTGTAAACTGTTTGGATGAGAAAATGTTGGCAACGGAGAAGATGGAGTCAACAGTTCAATCATCCTCGGAACAGGTCTAAGGGTCTAAACCTTCTTTGGAAACAAGTAGAAGTATAAGAATAAAATGCGCGTGGTATTGAAGTTTCATCCATGTACTCGTCTTGACAACTAAGGAGAACCAGCAGAAGAACTTCAGTCAGATTCATTTACCTCCCACGTTTAAATGAAGTCACCTGACAAATGAGGGAAATTTTGAAGAAGTGGTTGATTTCAAGTATCGAGGAACAATAATTACAAATAGGAATGAGATGCACAATGACATTAAACATAGGCTCAAATCTGGAAATGCGTGCCACTATGCATTACAGGGACTCTTGTCGTCCCAACTCCTTTCAAAAACGTTAAACTGAAAATATATAAAACTGTTATTCTCCAAGTTACATGATATGGATGCGAAATGTGGACTCTTACTTTAAGGGAGGAAAGATATCTACGCGTAGGCCTATTTGAGTATAAAGTTCTTAGAAATAATTTTGGCCCAAGAATGAGACGAAAAGACAGGTGAATGGAGAAAACTACATAATAGTGAGCTACGCCATATAGGTATATGTAGGAAGCCAGATATAATAACACTCAAGACCTGTAGGCTGCGATGGGCAGGACATGTGGCACGAATGGGGGAATGAAAGACGTGCATAGAAGCTTCTTGTAGGAAAACAGAAGGAAAACGCCCAGCTGGTAGACCAAGAAAGGTGGGAGAATAACATTAACTATGACTTGAGGAAAGTAGATTAGGGAATGATTAGAAAATATTAGATCAGGATAGGGATGTATGGAGAGCTTATGTGCGCGCGGCCATGAACGTACGTGGTTCGATAGAGCTAGTAAGTTAGTTCTTTCCGAATATGAATCTCAAAGGCTACTGCTGAAACAAATGCACTTCGTACTTTTAATGCAATATGTTAACATTTGAATGTTATAACCACTTTATATAGGACCTATATTAACCACTTAACTCACAGAAATTATCGAAACCATAGGTTTTTATGGCCGAACGTGGATATAGGCACTCAATACATCCATATCCTGAGCTTATTGTCAGGCGTTCCGCCGGGTTCGTGTTTATTTATACTCCGTCGTAAAGAACACATAAAATTTGTTTAAAATCTCACTTAACACTTTATTTCTTTCAACAAATTATAAGTAACTTTTAATATTTATTACACAAAATTAATCTTATTTTAATGTTTATCACACAGTCACAATTATTTTCAGTTACTGATGAATCCGTTCGCCAAAATTTCTCTTACATTCAACTTATCGCTGTCCGACATGAGACTGACTGGCCTCCTGCCTCCGCTCTATTTATTTAGGAGCGACGAAATTTCCAGGTTTAGGTTCGAGGTACTTCGAACCATAGAAGCTTCTGGCCACCGATATTTCTTGATTGGAGGAAGGAGATATTGTTAGAAAGGTGTGCATATATATATATATATATATATATATATATATATATGGTATGATAAGAAAAATAAATGCCTGGACGGGATTCGAACCCGGAAGGCATTTATTTTTCTTATCATACCATATTAAGCTTGCATTGCTCATTGTTAAACATTTAATTATAATATATATATATTCACATTTTTAGATATTTATGTAGGTGTGTATACATGTAGATATTTGTTTATATATTCTTATGTTTATTTTTATATTTTATTCATGGAAAAATAACGGCCAAGCAGGCCCATGTACAATGTCAATGAAAATGTATTTCCTTTCTTTAAAAAAAGGCAATACATTTCATTACTACTTACTACACTCCAGACACTTCGGCCAGTTTGTGCGGGCCCTCTAACTCACGATTGGCGACTCGCAAATCTACTTTGACCAATTCTCGTTCCGCCCACGCAATTTAAATGTCGTTATGCGACACGTAACATTATGTTTTCCATCCTGTATAATCTATTCCATTCAAATCATGATTAATGTTAATCTTCCACCTCATTCTTGGCCTACTAATTCGGGATTTCCATTCTGGCTTTCCTACAAGAAATTTGCTTACCCTTCTTTCATTCCCCATTCGTGCCACATGTCCTGTCCATCGCAGTCTACGAGACTTAACTCTTGTTATACCTGGTTTCCTATAAAGATAATGTAGCTCACTGTTATGTAGTCTTCTCCATTCGCCTCGTTCATCTCTCTTTGTTCCAAAAATTTTCCTAAGAAATTTTCTCTCAAATATTTGTAATTGTTTCTCTTCCCTTAAATTAAGAGTCCATGTTTCGCATCCATATAATATAATGTTAATGCAATTTGTTTGTTGTGATTACAGACGTATCCAGGCTCAACATGATCATTTAGAAAAGGAATACCGACAACATGCGATCGGAGTTCTTCGCTGTTCTAAAAATCGAGGATCCGGAAAAGTGAGTACTTAAATTAATTAATTAATTAATTTAATATACAGGGTCTCACATTCAAATCTCCCACATTTTAAATAATCATAACTAACAAAGTATGTGGAATTATTACATGAGGCCGATATTAAGCGAAACAGAAACTCAGAGAATTTTCATTGTCACACACTAACACCTCTATATGTGCATCATTAGTAGCACGAACAGTATCAAGTCTGTATTCGATTTCATACCACGTTCTGTCCAACATGTCCATTGGTACTGTTGCAATTGTGTCAAGGATAAGGGGTCGTAAATCATGATGATCTTGTACTGGAGTCACAAACACACAGTCTTTTACATACCCCCAGAGGAAGAAGTCCAATGGAGTGATGTCTGGCAAACATGGTGGCCAGCAAATTGGTCCGCCGCGTCCAATCCACCTATCTGGGAAGGATTCTTTGAGTTTCTCTTTCTTTTAATACCAACCTCATTTCATAATTCCGCATACTTTGAGAGTTATGATTAATTAAAATGTGGGAGATTTGAATGGGACACGGTGTACATTTAGAGGATAAAGAAACCGTAGAAATAAATGGTGAGCTATTAACCAGCTGTTGGTATATATTGATGATGTAACATTGCGTGGTAGTGAGAAAATACTAAAATCCAACACATATTCTATTTAAATAGCACTAAGAATCAGGGGCTGGAACTAAATATCAATAAAAATAAATATATGGTCACAATTAGAAATGCATTATCAAACGGAAATGTACAGTTAATAAGAAATGTGGGTAATTTTGAAGAATTGGCTGAATTAAAATACCTGGGAATAATAATTTCAAACAGGAATTAAGTGCAGAACTTAATTAAATATTAGCTCAGTTATGGGAATCGCATGCTAATTAGCATTGTAGAGACTCTTTCATCCCAACTTCTCTAAAAAAAAGTCAAATTAAAAAAATATATAACGACTAGCTAATAACCGGCGTGCGCTGCTACGCCTAAATACATGAAAATAAATGTGCTTTTATGTTTAGTTGAATAAATAAAAGGATAAATAATTATAAATTTATATTTTTTTAGATACCCCGTGCTGATTACCCGGCGTTGCCGGGGAATCTACTTATCTTGATCTCCTTGACATAAATGTGCTGAATACGAAAATTAATGTACTTCTTATGATTAGTTGAATAAGTAAAACGAAAAATAATTATAAATGTATCGTAATTATTTTAAGATTCTCCATGTTGATTACCTGGTGTTACCCGGGAATCTACTTATCTTGATCTTATTGACATTAATGAGCTAAAAGACAAAATTCGTTATTGTGAGTTATCCGTAAAAGAATACCCACAATGTGCTGCTATGCTTGCACAGGAATCTACGTACTTGTCTCGATCTTCTTGGCATCAGTGCAAGACAAAAATGGTTATTGTGAGTTATCCGTAAGAGATGAACATATACTGTCGTGGACTTTATTTGTAGAGCTTTTTGAGATATTCAATTCTGTGTACATTAATGTTATGTATTTGTTATGGTTTAGGCAGCGTAAGCCATTTAAACGTTCAAAGAGCTACTTTTTTTTACGTTTTGCACTACAAAGGGCGATTTTAAGGGTGTAGGATTTGAGTATCATAACTCTCTTATAGCCTATGTTCATCCCGGGAATCTCCTGAACATTTTGCAAAAAGCCCCATCACAATCGGATCAACGGTATGGCCACGCATAAAGTACGAACAAACAAACATACAAACAAACATTCATTTTTATATATTAGACTAGCTAATACCCGGCGTGCGCTGCTACTCATAAATAAATGCTAATATGTTTTTACCACCAACCGTGCACTGTTCGGGAATCTGCTTATCCCGATATTCTTGGCATCAATGAAAGACAAAAATGGTTATTGTGAGTTATCCGTAAAAGATAAACGTATGTTGTCGCGGACATTTTTGTTGAGTTTCTTGAGATGTTCAATTCTCTGTAAATTAATTTGGTGTATTTGTTATGGTTTAGGCGTAAGCCATTTAAGCGTCAAAATAGGAACTTTATTTCACGTTTTTCACTACAAAGGGTGATTTTTAGGGGTGAAGGGGTTGAATATCACAACTCTCTTATAGTATATGTTCATCCCGGGAATCTTCTGAACATTTTGCAAAAACCCATCAAAATTGGATCAACAGTATGGCTGCGCATAGAATATGAACAAACAAACCAACCAACAAACATACAAACAAACAAACATTGATTTTTATATATAAGATTTTATATATATAACAATAAATGGATGCGAAGCATTTTCTCTTATGTTTATGGGAAGAGAAAACTTTACGATTTGAAAAATAAAGTTCTTAGAAAAATGTTTGGACCAAATAGAGACGAAAAGATAGATGAATGGAGAAGATTACATACTAATGAGTTACTTAATATTTATAAAAATCAAGATATAATAAGAAGAGTTAAGTATCGTAGACTACAATGGCAGACGTGTGGCAGTAACGGAGAAAGTTCTTGTAGGAAATCCAGAAAGATTACGTTAAGTAGGTAAGTCAATATATACAGGAGAATGACATTCAACTTTATTTCAGGGAGGTAAATTATGCAGGGAAAGATTGGAAAAATAATCTCAGGTTAAGGATGCTTGGAGAGCTTTCGTCATGAACGTTCAGCTAGTTAGTTGGTTAATACAGTAAAACTTGTTAAAAGCGGAATTGCATGGGACCAATTTTTGTTTCCACATTAGACAAAATTCCGCATTATAAAAATATATTAACCAATCTTAGATTATAGATTACCTATGTATTTTTACGTATCTTGGATTAATTGTAGTTCCGCTGCGGTTGAAAAATGAAGTATGTTATGTACGAGCGATTTTGACGGTAACGCGCGAAGAAAACAGTGCATTTCGTCAGCGTTAAGAATGTCACTTAGGCCCGTATCTTGAAATTCAAGTATGCAGTTTCGGTTTCCACTCACTAACTACACTTTCGTCCACATCCTTTGATTTCCCGCAAATTTCATTCCACACTACATTGTGTCGTCTTTTAAAACTGTACAGTCAACCTGAAGATGTCTTGAAATCATTATTATCTAGGAATGTAGCAACAGTTAGAGCTTGACTTTGGAGCATCCGTCCAGAAATTTGGAGACTTTTTTTATCGTGCACTTGTAAAACACTCCCACACTATTTCCTTGATTTCTTTATTTATTTTATGTATTTATTATTTAATTTGCTTTCCTCTTCGTTTGAAAATTATTTTTCTCTGTCTTTCCACCTTATATACATTTGTTTCATGAATTGTGTAGAAATATCCTTCCGTTTCCGCGTTGGACAGATTCCGTTTTATACAAACGAAATACACGTAATATTACTATTATTTCGGCAAAACCAATACATTTGTTCACGTTGGACAGATTTCCGCATTATTCACGTTCCGGATTAAACACGTTTTACTGTATTTGGTTATATTAGTGTTTTTGAACATTAGCATTGCTATTATTTTTAGCGATATATATTTGTTACTACTTAATTTGGGATTTGTAAGTATTTGACATTCTTTAGAATGACTCAATTAAAAATGTCCGTGATACACTAACTCCATAAACCAAGCGAATTTCTCAGCAAGTTAATTTTATGGTCAGATGTTTCTGGTTTATGGAATATGTATTTTTTTTTAATTAAATCCTATGGATCCTGTTAAGTTGCGAGAAAACAAATATGGCGATCGCAACTGCTACTTTTAAATTATGGCTTTCAGCCAAACCTCGACTCCTAATTGCTGGATATCGTAGATTTTTAGTGAATATATTTTATGTATTATTGAAATGGCATATTTCGAGTTTCGTTCCAAAAATCAAAAATATGCAGCTACTAGACCGATTTTTAAATTTTAGCTTCAGTTGAACTTCCACTCCTAATGGTCCGATTTTTCTCGTTTTCAACCTTTCTTCTTGGTTCCGAAGAAACTAAAGATTTCTGCCGCTAGAACATTAATAGATGAGTGTGTGGTGTGTGTGTGTTTTGTGTATATATACGACATATATTTCATTTCATGATCGTTTTCATTGTATATTAAATAGATTCCATAATGCTCTATAAATCTTTTGAATTTTTCTATGAGAACATACCTTCGAATTAGCTAAAATTACATAAAAATCCCGACCCTGGTTATTATTATTATTATTATTATTATTGATATTATTTTTATTATTGTTATCTTTTTATTTTTATTGTTATTAATACATTGAAATGAACAGTTAATGATAAATGAAAGACATTTTGAAGAAGTGGCTGAATTCAAATAGATAGGAACAATAATTACAAACAAGAATAAGCTGCAGAGACAAATTACACATAGGCTCAATTCTAGAAATTCTATTATGCATTATGGGTCTCTTATCGTCCCAACTTCTCTCAAAAACATTAAACTCAAAATATAACTGTTACTTTTCTAGTTATATTATTTGAACACGAAATATGTGTTCTTACTATGAGGGAGGATAAAAGATTACGGGTATTTGAGAATAAAGTTCTTATGAAAATTTTTTGACTAAAGAGAGATGATCAGTCACGCGAATGGAGAATACTACATAAACTGAACTACGTGATCTTTATAAGAAACCACATATAATAAGAAAATTTAAGTATCATAGATTGATGGGCAGGATATGTGTCATAAATCAGGAATGAAAGAGGGGCATCCTAAACTCCTTATAGGAAAATCAGAGGGAAAGCGCGCAGTAGACAGGCCAAGAATGGGGTGGGATAATATAATATTAAATATGATTTGAGGGAAGTAGGTTATACAGGAGTTGATTGGAAAACATTAGGTCAGGATCGGGATGTATTGAGAGCTTATGTCCTCGCGGCTAAGAATGTAAGAGTTCGATAGTGCGCCAGTGAGTTAGTTTACTATTATTATTATTATTATTATTATTATTATTATTATTAATATTATTATTATTATTATTATTATTATTATTATTATCATCATCATTATTATAAGCGTAGGAAATATATATATATATATATATATATATATATATATATATATATATAGAGAGAGAGAGAGAGAGAGAGAGAGAGAGAGAGAGAGAGATCAGATTTTCAGCTTAAGACAGATTTTAGAAAATAAATGGGAATATAATGGTACTGTACATCAACTATACGTAGACTTCAAAAAGACATACGATTCAATTAAGAGGGACTATTTAACTCATGTTGCAAATGGTAGTCAGTGATCAATCACGTTTCAATGAATTCTGTTTTACACCAATGACAGTCGTATTTCACCTCGCTCTTTATCGATTTCTCTTTATCAGCTCCTGCTTTTGTGATAAAGAAAGCTCCTCCTTTTTTAATATTCTGAACAGGTTAGACCATTACTTTTCTCCAACAAATACATTGAATATAGCAAATAATGAATAGATTCAGTGATTTTTACTGAGTTGTTTATTCAAAATATAAATGATTAAAACCTATAACGTTGATTATAATAGTTTGATGTGTTTCATTATTTCTCCACTAGAGTGCATTCTTACAATATTGCGATCCTATTTGGCAATAAATAATATGATCGAGTTGCAGTGAATATACATAACCTCACATTTCTAATTTGTTTTCAAACATCGCCGTTTACATTAACTATATAAATATTTTAAAACACCGGTAACTATATTCAAATAATTATTTTTTTTTAGTAAAGAGCTTAATTTTATTCGTTAAATAGTCCTAACAAATGCCACTCTTGATTTCCAAATTATCGATAAATTCACGACTCACGAAGTGGCATTACTTATGAGAAGTTATATAGTATCCTGCTGGAGTTCGGAATTCCTAAAAAGTTAGTTAGACTTATACGAATGTGTCTAAATGGCACAAAGAGTAGAGTGCGTGTAGGCAAACAGTTTTTGGAGACTTTTGAAATCCAGAATGGGTTGAAGCAAGGAGATGCACTATCCCCTCTACTATTTAATTTTGCACTAGAGCATGCCATCAAATCTTTAGAGGATGAAGAAGGCCTAAACCTCAATGGTATTAATAAGCTGTTGGTTTATTCTCATGATGTAGTACTATTGGTCGATAGTCAGGAGACACTAAAGGCCAACACGCACACACTACTGAGTAACACTAAGAAATTGGGACTGGAAGTAAATATCAATAAATATAAATATATGGTCACACATAAAAATACATTATATAATGGAAATGGACAGCTAATGACAAATTATGGATTTTGAAGAAGTGGCTGAATTCAAATACCTAGGAACAATAATTACAAATAGGAATGAGATGCGCAAGGAAAATTAAACATGGGCTCAATTCTGGAAATGCGTGTTATAATGTATTACAGAAACTCTTGTCTTCCCAACTTCTTTCAAAAAACGTTAAAGTGAAAATATATAAAACTATTATTCTACCAGTTATATTATATGGATGCGAAACATGGGCTCCTACTTTAACGGAGGAAATAAGATTACGAGTATTTGAGAATAAAGTCTTAGTAAAATTTTTGGACCAAGGGAGATGAACATACAGGTGAATAGAGAATACTCCATAACAGTGAACTACATGGTATTTATAGTAAGCCAGATATAATGAGAACAGTTAAGTCTCGTAGACTGCAATGGGCAGGACATGTGACACGAATGGGGAATGAAAGATGTTCTTGGAAGCTTCTTGTAAGAAAACCACAAGGCAAACGCCCAGTTCGTAGACCAAGAATGATTTGAGGAAAGTAGATTACACAGGGGATGTTTGGAAAACATTGGGTTAGGATAGGAATATATGGAGAGCTTATGTCAGCACTGCTATGAACCTACGGGTTTGATAGTGCCAGTGAGTTAGTCATATATATATATATATATATATATATAGGGCGGCTCCATGGCGTAAGCGGTTAGACGCTCGCCTCTCACCGCTGGGATCCCGAGATCGAGTCTCGGTCACTCCATTTGGATTTCGTGTGAACGAAACTAAGCTTGGGCAGGTTTTTATCGGTGTTTTCTCCCGTTTTCCCCTGCCACAATTTCATTCCACCATTTCTCCATACTCATCTCATCAATTTCATTTGATTTCCTTCATCTGCCCCTGTAATGTTCGTCAGGCGTGATCGGTCAGCACCCTTGTCATTCACAGACCTCTATATAAGGGGCTTCATCTCTTATCATCCCTCGACCCGACCCTGAGTTGTACACGGATTGAGTATATATATAATCAGATTTACTATTCCTATATTTGATAGTTATACAGTTTCCAGTATAAATTTCTTTGATGATTGCGATGAGGTTTTTAGATACATTCTTGTTTTCTAATATGTTGAGTATGACATTTAATCTTACCCGATCAAATGCCTTTTCCAGATCCACAAAACATAGGAAGACTGGGATGTTAAATTCGATAGCTTTTTCTGTAGTCTGTTTTAAAAATATAATATGAAAATCTCAACAAAATAGTTAATAATATTCAGTAGTTAAAATTATTTTTAATACCGGTTATAGAATCCTAAAATAAATTTATGATTGAAAATCAATATTTTTACAATGAAACTAGCAATATCCAAGGACCCACGACGTGTTAAATTAGAAATAGAAGGGAAAAGTATACGTAGAACAGGTCATGAAATTCAAATATTTAGGAATAGAAATTAATAGCAGTAACAGAATAACAGATGAATTCCTCTATCAAGCAAGTAATGCAAACAAAATATTGGAATGTTTAAACAATTCTGTTTGGAAAAATAAAAATTTAAGAATAGATACAAAAGTAAGAATTTACAAATCTGTGATTAGACCTGTTCTAACATATGGTTGTGAATGCCGAACAGAAAGTAAAAAAAAAAAACAAATCAATGAAACAACCGAAATGAAAGTTTTAAGGAAAATCGTAGGAAAATTGCTGAGAGAGAAAATTCGCAGCTCTGTTATTAGAGAAGAATGTGAAATTGAACCTATAAACCTCTCGATAAATGATAGAAGACTAAATTGGAACGATCACATAGATAGAATGAGAACAGTAGATTAGTGAAGAAATTACGTGACTGGACTCCTCAGCAGAAAAGGCCTTTAGGAAGACCACAACTACGACGAAAGGACGTCACCTTACCCCGGACCTGTAGTGAATGAACACGCAACAAGCTACCAGCTTTCATGCGTAGAGGAAGAGGAAGAAGAAGGAGAAGAAGAAGACGATATAATCAGAAAAATGCATTACTTTTTTAACAGTAGGATTCTGCCCATATTAATATTCAAATCGAAAATATGTTTTTTTATAATGGAGATATTATTCATGTTTTTCATCAAATGGCTTTTGATTTGAGTGTTTGTAGCTCATAGATGATCTTGCATCCCACTGCAATTTGGCAATATCACAATTTGTTTTATTTGATGTTATCATGCTTTCTACATATGAGGATATGGTCAGTAGTAATTGATGTTCTTTCCAGATTGTGCATTCGTATGAGATAAATTTTAATTTACATAGATGGGGAGCCACCCACCATGTCCTGTTTTTTAATCTAAATCTTGCCACTGCATATAATTCATAATGCTCTTCTATGTGTGGCAATCATAACTATGACGTTTTTGGTCTTATTTTTACGAGCTAGACACTGTTTTACAACACGTTTTAATAATGATAATAATAAAAATAATAATGATAATAATAATAACAATAGTAATAATATGAATATGCTTTGTAACAGAACGTGAATTTCATTATATGGGTCCGAAATCTAGACAGTAAGTAGAAAACAAGCCAACAAGCTGTTAACAGTAGAAATGTATTTTTGGAAGGCGATCGACAAGAATTTCAAGAAGGGATAACGTCAGAAACAGCACAAGAAAGGAAATTATGGAAGTTAAAAAAATAGAAAAATAGAAGAAATCGTTTGAAATGGTATGGACACTTTATAAGAATGGAAGAATATAGGATACCAAGGAAGATGCTTATATATCATAATATGTTCTTTTCAACTTGCATAATTTCCCTTATTGTGCTGTTTCTGTATTATTGGATAATAATAATAATAATAATAATAATAATAATAATAATAATAATAATAATAATAATAATAATAATAATAATAATAATAATCTTCGAGGGTTAGACCTGTTGTTCTGTTTCGACTCAAAATTTTCTCATGCCATCTCTTTAAAGGTCGACTTGTATTTCTTGTCCCCCACGGATTATGATATAAAACAGTCCTTTCGGTCTCTCCAATTTATTCTATATTTTTCTATTATTGTTATTGGTTCTATGTTCATTTCATTTCTGATATAGGTACTTCTTTTGTGAACCAATAATATATTTCATTTACAAATAGAAGAACTTTCATTTCTGATATTTCGATTTATCTTATTTGATCAGAGGTAAGAAGATGAATATGATGATGATGATAATAATAATAATAATAATAATAATAATAATAATAATAATAATAACAACAATGATCATAATAATGATAATGATCATTTATTTATAAACAGGTTTACAATTTAATAAATCATCTTCCTGTGCCCAAAGCTTTTTAAATTTTTATCTTCTTTATCCATTCTTCTCAATCTTCCGCTCAAAATTCTTCCAGCTCCCTCATACCTCTTCTTACATCACCCATACATTTAAATCGGTGTGGACTTCTCTTTCCTTTCCCAGGTGGAATACATTCCAAAGCTTGTCTGACAAGCTGGGTAATATTTTCTCTGGCATCCTAAGTATATGACCATACCATTCTAGTTGCCTGTATCTCACAAATAATGATGATAATAATAATAATACTTACTTACTCACTGGTACTATCGAACCCGTAGGTTCATGGCCGCACGGACATAAGCTCTCCATACATCCCTATCCTGAGCTAATGCTATCCAATCATTCCCTGTATAATCTACTTCCCTCAAATCATAGTTAATTTTATTCTCCCTCATTCTTAGTCTACCAATTGGGCGTTTTCTCTCTGGCTTTCCTACAAGAAGCTTCCATGCATGTCTTTCATTCCCCATACGTGCAACATGTCCTGCCCATCGCAGTCTACGAGACTTAACTGTTCTTATTATATCTGGCTTCCTGTAAAGACCATGTAGTTCATTGTTATGAAGTCTTCTCCATTCACCTGTCTGTTCATCTCTCTTTGGTCCAAAAATTTTCCTAAGTACTTTATTCTCAAATACTTGTAATCTCCTTTCCTCTCTTAAAGTAAGAGTCCATGTTTCACACCCGTATAATATAACTGGTAGAATAATAGTTTTATATATTTTCAGTTTAACGTTTTTTGAAAGGAGTTGGGACATCAAGAGTCTCTGCAATGCATAATAGCACGCATTTCCAGAATTGAGCCTATGTTTAATTTCTTTGTGCATCTCATTCCTATTTGTGATTATTGTTCCTAGGTATTTGCATTTAGCCACTTCCTCAAAATTTCCCTCATTTGTCATTAGCTGTCCATTTCCGTTATTTAATGAATTTCTACATGTGACCATATATTTAGTTTTATTGATATTTACTTCCAGTCCTAATTTCTTAGTGTTACTCAATAGTGTGTGCGTGTTGGCCTTTAGTATCTCCTCGCTATCGGCCAGTAGTACTACATCATCAGCATAAACTAACAGCTTATTAATACCATTCAGTTGTAAGCTTTCCTCATTCTCTAAAGATTTAATTGCATGCTCTAGTACAAAATTAAATAGTAGAGGAGATAGTGCATCTCCTTGCTTCAACCCATTCTGGATTTCAAAAGTGTCCGAAAACTGTTTGCCTACACGCACCCTACTCTTTGTGCCATTTAGACACATTCGTATAAGTCTAACTAACTTTTTAGGAAATAATAATAATAATAGTAATAAATAATAATAATAATAATAATAATAATAATAATAATAATAATAATAATAATAATAATAATAAATATATCCTCAACTCGTGTTCAGCTCAGGGTCGGTTCGAGAAATGAGTTGAGATGAAGCCCCTACAAGAGTACCGGTAGACCATCCCAGATGCACCGTTACAGGAGCGGATGAACGAAATGAAACGAAATGGTTGAGATGAGAAATGGTGGTATGGAATTTGTGGGAAGGGAACACGGGAGAAAACCCCGAGAAAAATGTGCCCAAACTCCGTTTCTTCCACCACGAAACCCACATGGAGTGAAAATAATAATAATAATAATAATAATAATAATAATAATAATAATAATAATAATAATAATAATAATAATAATAATAATAATAATAATAATAATAATAATAATAATAAGAAGAAGAAGAAGAAGAAGAAAAAAGTTTAGTTAAACTGACAGAGTTAAGGCCATAGAGCCTTATCTTCCACTCAACCATTGGGTATAACAAGATATACAAAATGCTTTTATACACTGTAATTAAGATTCGAAGGATTATTAAATTCAACTTTTTTAAATATTACAGTCTTTTCTGCAAGGGTCGCGATTTCAAACCCTGAAGGGGTCAATGGATTTTTACGATGGAAAGGTCCAATGGATAAGTCCTCCGGGAGGGACTTCACCTCCTGGATCCTGAGTCTGAAGAATTTCAGGCTCGTAAAAGAACAGCAAGCCTGAATAAGAAGGCGTCTGTGCAAAACTAAACCGACTAGATTTGAATTTATAACGTTAAAGACCTTGGCTGTTAAAGAAATCAGTTGAATCTTATTGTTGTAGGGAATGTTTTCCTGTGTCATCATCACGTGCTTCAAGGATTGGACCACTTGATCCATTCCGTCTCCAGAATGTATAGCTCTTCTCTCCATCGCTTCCTTGGTCTTCCAATTCTTCGTTTTCCCTGTGGTCTGTATCTACATGATTGTAATGGAATTATTGATGGTTGTATGCGTTGTAAATTGAAATGCGAGTTTGACCGGTATTCGTCAATAATATCTAATATATTACCACATTTAGTTCTTGACAAATAGATTCGTTTGTTTTATGGTCAAGGAGAGAGTGTTCTACAAGGGGTCCAAGTAATTTATCTTTGCTTCAATTCCCCTCCTCTGGGATGTGGTTAATGTCTTATTTATTGTTTTATAGTATTTTTTAATTATTAATCTACAGAATGAGACTTTTTTATATCTGTACACATGGTTTTTCATGGATGAGTGTAGATGTGCATTAATATGTATGCAGTTGTAGACATAGATTTAATTTATATGTATTCATTGTTTTGATACGTGGGTGTAGCCATGTAGGGTTTTATTTACATTATGATTATTTGTTTTTATTCATGGAAAAATAATGCACGTACGGCCAAGCAGGCCGTGCGCAATGTAAATACATATGTATCTCCTTTCTTCTGAAAAAGGCAATAAATTCCATTCATTCATTTATTCCGATCCGATTGAGGGTCTTTTCAGCGGTTGCCCTTTTACCAGCCGGCTGCTGGCCCTTCACATCCACATGTGTCAATCACAGAGGTAGATGATCAACAGCCAGTGTAGGGGTGACATGTGGTTAGCATGTCGAGTCCCCCAGCCGTTATAGCTGGTTCCTCAACCTGGAGCCGATACTTATTGTAGCTACCCAATTGCCTCACAATGCTGGGTGGGCACCGGTCCCATACTGGCCGAAATACCATGAGAAAATTTCTTCCCCCATGGAGACTCGAATTAGCGCAAGTCCCGTAGCTCTGCGCCAAGGCTTCCTACCTTAACCGCTCGGCTACGGCGCGGGACTATTCATTCATTTATTCATTCATTAATTAATTCATTCATATAAACGACTAACAACAATGTTCAGACTAGCCGCAGCTCGATTATGTTGGAGAAGTGGTCTATATAGCCAGGCGCCATACAAGATATGATTTTAGCAGCAAATACATTGTTATCAATGCTTCCAGGTTGTCATTGGCTGAATTGTATCCCATTTTTTAAGTTACCCCGTTAATGATACAAGTGATGAATGATAATGAGGCGCCAGGAGAGTCCTTAAATCTAAACGTAACCTAAATCCAGACCAAGGGAGACCACATGATTAATTATATTTAAGAACAATTCATATGGTCTAATCGGGAATCGAACCCAGGACCCCATGAACTGCAATCAGAAACTCTGGCCAATAGTCAGTGAGGCAGTTCTCCTTTGTTAATTACACTGTACTTGCAAGATACATTCTGCATAGGCCTCATGCTGGAATCTATTTGATTGGTTAAAAATTGTGTAAAAATAGACTATTCCAATCTCTCGCTCTCTCGCTTTATGTATAACATATATCCTAAACATCCCAAGTGGGGAAGTGGTGCTATCTAGTTAAGTTTTTTAACCAAGCGAATTATAGTTACGCTTATTTCCCTACATGTAGCTTGTTCCGATTCATGCAGTGAATCAACTTACAGTTGATACGGCATATATGCAATATCAAGAACTGCCCAACAAAAAATATAATTAAATAAAGCTCATTTAATATTTTCTCAGACGATATAGTACATAATCATGTTCTAGATATATTTCTAATATTCTTATTTAAGTTTTACACTTTATTTACAAAGTCAATTATTTAATCAAGTTATTATTATTATTATTATTATTATTATTATTATTATTATTATTATTATTATTATTATTATTATTATTATTAATTTTAAAACAATGGCGCTCCCTGTCCTTTTGTATAGAAGTGAATCTTGGATTATCGCTACCAAACAAGAAAGTAAAATCCAAGCAGCAGAGATGAAATTCTTAAGAAGAGTAAAAGGATTCACGAGAATGGACCAGATAAGAAACGAGGATATCCGTGAAGAACTACAGATCTACTCCATAAAAGAAAAACATATTTTACAACAAGATTCAGTGGAAACAACATGTAGAAATAATGGAAGAAAGTAGATTAGCAAATAAAATCTTACATTATTTTCCGAGAGGAAGAAGAGATGTCGAACATCCTCGGAAGAGGTGGTCTTAGATCCATTAGTGAAGACAGAACAGGCAACTAATACCTAATCCAGGAAATGCAGAAGAAGAAGATTATTATTAATTTTAATGTTTTTTGTAGTTTTCCTCATGGGCTAGTGGTCAACGTTTTCTGACTACAGTTCATGAGGTCCCGGGTTCGATTCCCGGTGAAACCATATGAATTTTTCCTTAAAAGGAAGGAAATTATTCATGTGGTTATTAATTTTAATGATTTTTGTAGTTTGCCTCATGGGCTAGTGGTCAGCGTTTCTGACCACAGATCATGAGGTCCCGGGTTCGATTCCTGGTCAAACCATATGAATTTTTCCTTAAAATAAAGTAAATTATTTCTGTGGCTGTTCATGGTGTGGAATTTAGGTTAAGTTTAGGTTAAGAACTATCCTGGCGTTTCATTTTCATTTATCACCCATCATATCATGGGGGTAACTTAACTCCGCCTCTTAGGCGCCCCAACTTCGAAGCGGGTTACAATTAAGCCAATGCCAGGAGATAACACCGGAAATGTCGAAATGACAACCTGGTGCATTGAATATTTTTTTTTTTGTTTCTTTATCATGAGTATATCGTATAGCCTCTCTCAGTTATGTATAACACTGGTCAACATGATTTTTGTCTCATGAGTACCAATAGTTGTATTTAATGCACTTTTTTATCGTGTTTTCAAATATGTATTCGGAATTTCTCCATCACCCACAGTTTATTTTATTTCAATTTCACTTAATGGATTTAAATAATTATTTTTTTAATAAACGTTCTTTCGTCCATTTGTCCATTGTAAAATAAAACCAAATGAGCTAACTCAGGAGATTTCAGCTATGGAAAAGAGATATCAAGGCAAATTGAATACTAATACGCTGGCCGATTATTGTTGGACCATCACGAGGGATGCTCCAAAGGCGAAATATAGCAGAAAATCGTCATTTCTTACTTTCTAGGTGAGTCCGAATGTTCGAATATTATGTAGTTACGAATGTAGAAAATATTAAAGTGTTTGAAATTATAAATTCCTGTCTCTCGGAAACCTTGCGTGATAGAGAAAAACCGATATCATATTTGAATTCACGAGAAAAAAAGTACTACCAGAATCACATATTTTTTCTTTCTGAGAGAAAAAAGTTTTATTTTTTGTTACTCAGTGCTATTAATAAAGTTGTGGACAATTCTTTATTATTAATATCTGTATAATTTAACCCTGGTGAAGTGAAAGAGAAGATCTTAAGGTCTTAATTCCATCAGGTAAAATAAATCATTAACATCAAGGCTTAGGCCATCTGGTTTGTTCCGACTTTAAGAGATTTGGCCTCTCCATGTTGCAAATTGTCTTCCTTGACTTCTAGATCCTGTGGGTCTGTAGTTTAAAATGATTTTAGAAGGTCCATCATTTGGCATTCTTGGTAGATACTCGTACCTATTTTGTCATTGTTTGTCAGTTTTATCCGTCAATTTAAAAATATTTAATTGATCTCTTATCTCTGTACTTCTTTTCTGGTCCATAAGAGTGTAACCCGCCGTTGGTCTTAAAAATCTCATCTCCGCTGCCTCTATCTTTCTCCTATCTGTACGAGTCGAAGTCCAATTTCCACTGCCATAGATAATAGTAGGAACGGCCATGACTTTATAAAATTTTAGTTGAGTATCTTGAGTTGTTTTATTCTTTAGAGTTCTTCTTATTGTTCCACACATTCTTTGAAATTCCTGTATTTTTATGTTGATATCTTCTTTCTGGCAGTATGATACATTAAAACCAAGATAATTGTAGGATTTCACTTGTTCGATAATATTATTATTTATAACAATTTTGCATCTGGGATGATCTTTTCCTCGAAATACCATTAATTTTGTTTTTTGTACATGAAATGATTAAATTATATTCCTTGCCTACTTTTGCCAATTGATTTGCATAATAATAAAGCATTATTATTATTATTATTATTATTATTATTATTATTATTATTATTATTATTATTATTATGCCTATTAACTTTACGATATGTTACACTTTTGTAATAAACATAACGAACAGGTGTCTTCCGTTTTGTCGATACGAACAGAGAGGTCTGTTACACTTAGTTGCCTTGAACTCTCACAGGTGACAGCACAAGCAGATGTTATTTTTATTATTATTGTAATCATTATTTATACATGCCCACACGTGCTACCCCATGTTTTTGAACACTGGACAATCACGATCTCACATAACCTAACTACCATAGCATGATATTTCAGAAGGTCATTGACTGGTATATACAAGAGGGTGGTTCCACCCCACCAGTAAGGGTGAAATAAATTTCTAGGGGGTCATTTTAACTTTATGTGTGAGACACTCTAATAAAAGAGGGTGGTAGATTTTCTAGGGGATAGGAGAGTGAGGAAAAAAGAAGGGTATGTGAGGTGGTTGCCTAACCAGGAAGGGGAACGAAGCGACGCCCAAGCACCGGTCGGATCTTCGATCGGACGCTACTAACACCGCCTAGCGGCAGAGCGTGGAAAACAATATATATTCGAAAGGGGAGTGTGTTTTAGTACAGGTCCTGTGACAAAAATCTCGCCCGCCGAACTGTTTATACGTGTTTATGAATTGAAGTGGCATAATATTTTTGAAACCGACTTCTATCCTGTGTTGTTAGTGTATTTTATTATAATTCATCTGTTATTTGAGTCAAGGTTAACGTTATTTCTGATGTTAGCGGTTACCTTAGTAACGAACGTGTGTCAGTGTGGGTAGTGGAAACAGGAGGCCTTGTTTGTTTTGATTTATTCAGTTAAAGATCTTTTAAATTAAAATAGAGAAGACATTTTAGTGAAATATACTTTTAAAAGTTTGTGAAATTTGAGTGGATAAAGAGTAACTAATTTTTTGACTAAATGCGACCAGATGAAATAAGATAATAGAGGGTGAAGGAAGGGGGATGAGGGCGTGTGTAAGTGTGGTTGTGGTGGCCTGCACTTTACAAATACTAGGGGTTAAGATGAGTGGGGGTGGAGGGGCGTATTCCATCCCTCCAGCCTTAGAAACAGGTCAATTAGTATAATACTCAAATTCAAAATTTGATCTAAAAAATACGAATGACTGAATATACATTGTCTTAATCTAGTTTAGATGCTGTGCTCGATAGACGAGTTTTAATTTTCCAAAAAAAAATCAGAAATAATGTGGACTACATATTATAAATTTATATCAAAATGAACATTGGAAACGTACCAAATGAGAACACAATTAAAAATAATATGAAGTTATATAAATAATACTACACGTTTCTGAAAAATAATAACACTTTTGTCTGATATTCTCTATATTGAAAATATCTAAACTAGTTTTGTATTATTATAGGTAGTGTTTAGTTTTGAGATTTTCGAAATATATACAAGTAGTAAGATATTCAACGTGTGGTTCCACGGTATAGGTGCGTTGCCCCTAAGGCCGGACAGCCGTTCTGGCGGCAAGTCCGGGGGGGCAAACCCCCCGTCCGGATACTCAGCTAGCTCGCCTGGCTGATCCCACTCCGCAGATCCCCGAAATGATAACAGGTGCCTCTTCAAATAATCACCAAACTCAAGAAGTAGATAAATCTTTAAACCCTAACCTACAAACCACGGACTTTTTCTTAAAAAATAAAAGGAAGTTCAATCAGGCAGGTATAAAAACGAACGGGACAATTTTTCACCTATCAGATCCTAATTGTAACCCAAAACTACCTATAGGTGTGCATAGAACAAGTGCATTTAGAAACTATCCGATTCCTGTTAGCCCGCCTGTAGTACCAGATTTTATACCTCGACCCCCTCAGAGGACCACTAGTGATTCTTCACTTCCTGGAAGCAAACGATTGTCTACGTTTTCGGCGCCAGAACCGAAACCACAGCCTACTGTTACAAATCCTTCCGAAACTGCTCAAAACATTGAAGAATCTCCAACGCCTATTGTAACTTCAGACTGTAAACAAAAGTCCCTGCTGAAAGTCCAGCAGAAAGTGCTCAATTTAGTCAATCAAACCCTAAGAGATTATCTTTGACACAAATTGAATCAAAGACTGTAACTACTCCGATAACAGAAGAAAGGAAAGGTAGAGATACTCCGACAAGAAATCTACTATCGCCTTCTCCAAGAAGCTCGCAGTTGAGTTTACATCTTTCTACATTCACAGATCCCAGGAGATCTCCATCACCTGCGCCACCAATACCACCACTGCCAACCAATAAAACTTCCCTCCAGACTCTAGTTCCTCCAGAAGAAAAAGAAAACCGAAGAGTTCCATCGCCGATACAAAGAAGTCCGTCCCCAAGGCCTCCTCAATATACTCTTTCCATACCCAAGTCTCCACAAAAAGAAGGAACCGGGAGAAAGTCTCCCTTAACGGAATTCCTAGCGAAAAATATCCTCAGGAAGTCTTCAAGTCGGACGAGTATACAAGAATTGCGCGACGCCAGTCCATCTCCTTCGAAACAAGTCACAAAGAAAGAGTGCCACTGTGAACTGAGAAAGCAACCTTCTACTCCTATAAGGCCTAAAAGCGTAGCATTTTCAATAGACAACGAAACAAGCTTCATTCCACCACCACCCCCACCTCCAAGGGCTGCAACAAAACCAGTCAACAATCCTCCTGTTATCTCAAAAGCATCAAGTTGTCCAGGGATAATTTATTCTCCAAGAAAAGACATATTAATAGTGAAACAACCACTTGCAATAATCAAACCCACCCCATCCCCAGTACAGACTATCGGGTTTAAGAGCACACCAGGTGGTCAGATTTTCATAACAGGGGGTAGAGACATAGAGGCAGAGATTGTAAACGTGGTTACAGCAGGTGGTGAAATACTCAGTGTCGTTTGTGAGAAACAACAAGGTGGTACAAGTGATATCTGCAGTGGCTGTGTTAAGTCCACTGGTGGTAATTTCTGTATCATCGACGGTAGAAGTTGTGGCGAATTTAATTCCAACATCGTTGGAGGTGCTGGGAGAAGACCATCGAACGCATCTTTAAGTGGTTCTTCACTTGCTAATTTGGTGGTTGGTGGTTGTTGTGGTACATCAGAGTTTGGAGGGTTGTTAATAGGCGACGATATTGTCGTGATGGGTGCTAGTGGGGGTGCTGGAGCAGGTGCTAAGGGTGCGTCAGGAGGTAGTGAAGCGGAAAGTTGTGGGGGTGGAGCATGCAGGAAAATATTATCTGGAAGACATCACCATCAACAGCAGCAACAATCTGCAAGCAAATCACAACCTCAACAGCAGCAACAATTTCAACAACCTAAAGGAGGAGCAGGCCCAGGGCCTGGACCCGGTGGAGGAGGGACTCAGGTAAGGGGAATGATTTATTAAGTTCTATAGTCGTTTCCAATATGTGATCTGGAAGAGATTTAGAGCGATTTAAGAAAATTTTATAGTTTCATAGTGAATTCTTGGAAATAATAAGACATTGAGAAGGATTATGAATATAGTAGACACTTTACAATATCCGGTTTTAATTTGTCTATCTCAATATTTACGTCCCGCGCAGTAGCCGAATGGTTAAGGCAAGATGCCTTGGCGCAGAGCTACGGGACTTGCGCTGGTTCGAGTCCCCATGGGGGGAAGAAATTTTCCCATGGAATTTCGGCCAGTAGGGACCGGTGCCCACCCAGCATCGTGAGGCATTTGGATAGCTACAATAAGTAGCGACTACAGGTTGAGAAGACCAGCTATAACGGCGGGGGGACCCGACAAGCTGACCGCATGTCACCCCTACACTGATTTATGACCTTTTAACTCTGTGATTAACACATGTGGACGTGAGGCCAGCAGCCGGCTGGTAGGCCAAATAAATACCTGGGGGATAATACGTTTAAGAAAGTACAAACAGTGATTTGTTTTTATTGTGGTATAATCAATTGCTACAAATGTTTTCTATTATATCTCGCAAGCAGTATCTGGTCACATTCGTGCACTATATATACAATCTGGAAGCCACGTACATTCTAGGATTCTTACATCTTAATATATAAATTGCTATATTCAACGGATTTCTTAGAGAGCCAGTCACTGCAAAATAATGCTCTGACCTGTTCAGAATATTAAAAATGAGCTTTATTTAATATGATATACAGAAGCAGATAAATATCGAGGTGAAACATGGCTGTGATTGGTTGTAAAATAAAATCCATTGAAACGTGATTGGTTATTGACTCCCATTTGGGGCATGAGTTAAATAGTCATAGTAAAGATCCCTCATTGCTTTTTTCTACGTGTCCCAACCATCTTAATCTTCAACTTTTAATAACCTAAACTAATACTTAATAATTAATAAGTTAATATTTTTAATTATTTATTTACGAGTAATTAGTCCACCGCTGTGGCCTCGGTATAGCATCGCTGCCGGGTTCTATCCCCGATCGGGCAAGTTACAGGGGTGTTAATTTTTCGAGATTTTTCCTCACATGTAAGACTAATGTCAGGAACCTTTAAGGCCCAAACGGTCCCTGTACATAATATGGCCATCATAATCATTATTATCATATTCGTCATGTTTAATATGAAAGTGTGTGTGAATAGTGTGTTTCGTCTTAATGTTGTGTTGTTTCGGAGGAAGTCCTGTTCACTCATTCAGAAAGCCCCTCCATGTCCTTATGTGACCAAAAAAGTATGTGTGTGATCCATAGTTAAAAATCCCTCTCCCGATAGGTCGTGCCACGGTCCGGGTGGGACGTAAAAGTACGTATAATGCGAGAGATTAAACTGGGTTAATGGATTGTAATTTGTTTTATTTATTTGTTCTGGTGGAGTTCAGACATGTGGCCTTCTGTTCTACTCTTCCAGGCCATCCCTGTTACACTGAAGTACAGTAATCATAAGCAATGCCACGAGTGATTTCCAATTTATCTAGAGAATTTGGAAAATCAAGAGTGGCATTTGTTAGGACTATTTAACGAATACAATGAAGATGTTTACTCACAAATCATTATTTAACTATAGTTATTTTAAAATATTTATATATTAATGGTCCACCGCTGTGGACTCGAGGTAGCGTGCTGCCTTGTCACGCAGCGGGCCCGAGTTCGATCTCCGGTCGGGGCGGTTTTTCTGGGTGAGGTTTTTATAGGGGTTTTCCTCACCTGTAAGACAAATGTCAGGAAAACTTTAAGGCCCAAACGGTCCCCGAAATCATATGGCCATCATCATCATCCTTCACCGGTGTGGAAAGCAACGGGAAGCTACCACACCAACAATTCCCTAGTAAAGCTGCAAGCATAGCATGAAAATGCTATGATTGCAGTGAAGGACCTGCATTCGGCCAGGATTACTATGGATGGATATATCTAATGAAAACGACGATGTTTGAAAACAAATGAGAAACGATTGGTACGCTTCATTTGCTTCTTTTGTTCATCACTGCAACCAGGTCATATTATTTATTGCCAAAAGATCGCGATATTGTATGATTGCACCCTAGTGGAGAAATTTTTAACCAACATTATAGGTATTAATTAATTTCGGATGTCCTATGATGTAAATATGTCAATTATATTTTTCTGCAACGTTATTTCCTGGAAAATAATTCGTTTAAGAAAGTGCAAACAGTGGTTTCTTTTTTTTTTCTGTGATATACTCAATTGCTACAAATGTTTTTATTTTATCTCCCGCATGCGCTAACTGCTGACATTCATGCACTATATATACAATCTGGTAGCCGTATTTATTGGAGAGTCAGTCACTGTAAAACAATGCTATGACCTATTCAGAATGTTAAAAAGGAGGAGCTTTCTTTAATATGATAAACTTTCGTTGATAAATTCGAGGCGAAACACGACTGTGATTGGTTGTAAATAAAAAATCATTGAAATGTGATTGGTCATTGACTCCCATTTGGGGCATGAGTTAAATAGTCACAATAATGACATTACAGACTATTAGAAGCTAGTTAAAATCCATAGGAATATTCAAAATAAAGAAAAAGTACCTTGGTCTAAACAGTGACAATCTTTCACAGTAAATGTACAACCGTTAAGAAACGCGGACATGGCGTCTACTGGGTAAAATTGTCCGGAGGTAAAAATATAGTCACGCATTCAGTTCTCCAAGTGGGGACTGCTTCAGGAACCCATGCTTAAGGTTCATACACAGAGACATGTTCCTATGCACGTGGAATGTTAGGATTTAAGTATATTCACGTTATAAAAGCAGGAGCAACATCGAATAACTTCAGGTAGCTATAAATTGGAAACATATGGAGCCTTTGGAAATCCAAAGCGATTTAACAGCAGATAGCAATCAGAATAGAAAAGAAGTTTTTTTATTTGTTTATGTATGCATTTTCCCCTTCCTGACAGCGGATTGGACGTTCTCCAATTTCCACACTTCCTCCCCCCTAGGCTGTCACAAAACATTTTCCCTTACCACCACACATTTTTTTTACTGCGCATTATGAAATACCATTTAGTATCAGCATTGTATTTCATACAACTGGAGGAAGCTCATATGTCAACCCTTCTCTATGTGTGTGTGTTTGCAACCCTTCTGCAAATCATTTATTTTCATCTCTGTCTTCATCACAATAAAATATTTAATTTATTTTACTACATGTTAAGATACAATTTAATATATCTTTGAATTTTTCCTTTAACATTTTTTGAAAATTTCCTTGATTCATCGTACTTTGTAGAGAATTCCGAAAAAAAAAAAAGGTTTTTTCTTATGAAAAAATTTGATTTAACTACAGATCTTCATAGATCCTTCATTATTAAATAGGAATGAGATGCACAAACAAATTAAACATAGGCTCAATTCTGGAAATGCGTGCTATTATGCATTACAGAGAATTTTGATGTCCCAACTCGTCTCAAAAAACGTTGAACTGAAAATATGTTAAACTGTTATTCTCGCAGTTCTATTATATGGATGTAAAACATGGACTCTTACTTTAAGGGAAGAAATAAGATTACGAGTATTTGAGAATAAAGTTCTTAGGAAAAAAATTGGACCAAAGAAAGATGAACAGACAGGTGAATGGAGAAGACTACACCATGATCTTTATAGGAAACTAGATTTAATAACAGTTATACTGCAGCCACTGATTCTCCGGCCTTGACTTTTCACGACAGTGTTGCCGATAATTATCGATATTCTGTGGGAGTGCCCGCTTTATGTATGCGGTTAGCAGACATACAGCTGACAACATCTCAGCAATTTCAAACCTTACCAGCTCACTATACCTGCGTCAAGAGCAGTGATTGGTTGTGGCAGACATCTACTCCCACTTTAACCATATCCTTACTGGCTGTAGAGGGCGAATTCTCCCTTTACCCCTCGTATAACCTAAACTTCAGAGCCGGAGATATGATGGCTCGGGTATAAGTCACGTAGATTGGGATTGGCAGGTCATGTGGCACGAGTGGGTAATGAAAGAGGGGCTTGTAAACTTCTTGTAGGAAAACCAGAGGGAAAACGCCCAGTTGGTAGACCAAGATGGTAATAGGAGAATACCATTAACCATGATTTGAGGGAAGTAGATTTTACAGGGATGATTTGAAAACATTAACTCAGGATAGGATGTATGGCGAACTTATGTGCGCCCAGCTATGAACCTACTAGTTCGATAGTGTCAGTGAGTTAGTTTTATATGCGGTGTAACTAAGTTCATTATTCAAACTTCTAGAGATGGCAGAATAGACCATAATAACAATTGTTTCTTTTTTTTTATATCTATGACCATGGGGTCTGAGGCTCAATTATTATTTAATGAGGAAACGGAAGCTGTGATGTATTGTGATGAACAAAAATACTATTTATGACA
This sequence comes from Diploptera punctata, assembly GCA_030220185.1. Lineage (NCBI taxonomy): Eukaryota > Metazoa > Arthropoda > Insecta > Blattodea > Blaberidae > Diploptera > Diploptera punctata. The sequence goes on from JASPKZ010000450.1 coordinate 964,558, forward strand.
CTCATGCTTCAAAACCATTTCACTTTTGAATACTTCACAAAAATTGTTCAAAAGAGCGATCACCTATTTCAGTATAAGCTCTGAAACTACGTATCATTCCATGACACATACTTTCAACGGCTCCAGGCATGCGCTGCAAAATCAGCAACTCCAAACAACCGTGTGTTGAGTACTTCCTCGGATTCTATTTAATTCTCATGCAGCAGGCACTTTCCAAATGCCCCAACACACAAAAATGTAGTGAGGTCAGAAGACAAAGCAGGCCATCCAATGGACATTCTAAGGCCAATCCATTTCCCACCGAATTTACGGTTCAAATATTCTCAATATTTCATGAGAGTGTCATAAGTAGGGCCAGGGCTTTTGTACTTTTTCGCAGTTTTTTTGTTTATTGGTCATTTTTAACTTTTTTTTAGGTCTTAACGTCTTTTTTTACAACTTTACCTATTTTGACTACACTTATACCATTTGAATAATTCAAGAATCCGCAGAGTCTAGTCTTAATTCCAAATTCTTTTAAAACACTAGTTCTTCTTTGTTCTTTCTACAGACTTTTCACATTGCAAACAGTTTTTTTCCGCGAGAAACTATTGAACCCTCACAAAACATCACGTTATTTTAACCACCAACTACTGACCGCCTGAACTATTGTATTTAGAATTCAAATTTTATAACAAGTTGCCACTTTGTGAAAATTACTTCGAGCAGAGAGTGAAGGCAGCGAGGTTGTCTTTATACACTCGTTACCAACTGCAACACTTTTAACGTCTTTTGTTTTTAATCCGTCCATAGTAATTCTGCCCGAAGGCAGATCCCTCACTGCAATCATAGCATTTTCATGCTATGCTTGCAGTTTTACTAGGGAATTGTGGGTGTGGTAGCTTCCCGTTGCTTTCCACACCGGTGAAGGATGATGATAATAATGATAATGATAAGGATGATGATGATGATGATGATGATGACGGCCATATGATTTCGGGGACCGTTTGGGCCTTAAAGTTTTCCTGACATTTGTCTTACAGGTGAGGAAAACCCCCGATAAAACCTCACCCAGAAAAACTGTCCCGACCGGGGATCGAACCCGGGCCCGCTGCGTGACAAGGAAGCACGCTACCTCGATACCACAGCGGTGGACATGATGTTCAATAATTAACGATTTTTTAAAAACAAAAATCAATTATAATTGAGGAAGACGGATATAAAAAAAGATACTTATGTTATTATTTTTAAAAAATGACAAAAACCTGTCGTGTGATTCGCTGCCGGAAATAAGAGCGGTTCTACTGTCGTAGTTTTGACACTCTGTTTATGACTATGATTAATCAAGTTTCGTTTTCACTTTTCTACACGGTGAACTGATGAAGAAAGTAACTGAAACTTCTTGGAAGTTTCTGTTCTATGAATGCAAATATAATTTGATTTTTGATCGTGTTTAAACATAGCGTATGACATAATGATGTGTTGCTATTTACTGTTCGACAAGAGGAGAAAAGACCTGATGTCTGCTCCGAATAACAAGTATAAACAGGCACAGGTAAAAGACAGACTCTTTTTATAAATTTAACACTTGGATGGTCAAAGTAAAACTTTTTCATAAACATGAAAACACTTTCAAAATTATCTCTTACGCATCGTTTAAATCAAAACTTACATTCTTTACCGGGGGACCAAGTATTTTTCATAAAGGTATGTGTACATTTTTTCTCAGAACTGTTATATTTTTCTTCAAATTTTCTGAAATCATGTGAGATTGATTTTCTAAAAGTACATCCACTTCTTCAGCAAATTGATGAACACAGGAACAAGTGGATAGAGCATCTGCAGAGAATGACAGAGGATGGGATACCAAATATGACATTGATGTATAATCCTAGAGGATGAAGATCGGTAGGAAGACCAATAAAACGCTGGGCTGAACAAGTGTGAGACCTAATCCGTTAAATAAGATGAGAATGACTTTCTGAAATACCTCTAATAGTACAAGATGTCTCTAAAGTCACTATATATTTAATGAAGGAAGGCAATGATTGAAAATTCAATGTTATTGTGAAGTTTTACACATATTCTACTGCCTTTATACATGACCGCCATCTAGGCGAAAACACATACTTCATCTTTTAGCTGAGAAATGAAATGTAGCCCTTAGCATTTAAACCGTATAAAAGCCTGCTGCTTCTGTGATACGATTCTATAAATCAAGCAGACGTGATAAGGACGTTTTCATAGAGTGAAAAGTAGAATTTTCCACGCTGTGTTGCGAGAGGCATTCAATTCCCTATACTGAGGCGTCGAGTTGATGCGTTCGAACTAACACTGGCAATTTGAATCTGCTACATCTGTTTCTTCTGATACCCGCGGTCGTCCATGACGTGCCTCATCACTCTCTCTCTCTCTCTCTCTGTCTTTTTTTTCTCTCTCTCTCTCAAACTGCCAGTACGCTTAAATTTATTTACAACTAGACGAGTGTGTGCCTTGGGGCTGGTTTACAGAATTTATGGGTAAATTCAGCTTTGCCGTCTTCATATCACAATCCGCAAACCCGTTCACAAACAATGGCAACCCTTTCTTTTATGCTAAACATGTTGCACTAAGCTAACGGTGTATACTAAGAAAAGTTCGTCCTTTTTTTCAAAGAAAAAAATATGATTTAGGGGAGGCATTTAAGGGGGTTTTATGCAAGGTATCATGTGATACCTTTGGTCTCAACCAATTTTTTGCCTTTTAATTGATTTTGCCTTCTAAAGACTGCAATTGGAAACGAAAAAAAAAGTTTAGCATGAAGCTCTGAAGGTATAAAATATTATACCACCTATCACAGTGTGAAGTTATTGCCGAAGAAAGAAAAAAAAATAAACGTCAAAGGATGCCACATATAATACGGAACTATGCATACAACATTAAAGAACAAATCAAGAGGAGATACTACATTGAAGTTTTATAAAACATTGGCAATATCTGCATTGCTTTATGGGAGTGAAACTTGGGTAAAGACCAAAAAATTACGAATTAGAATACAAGACATAGAAGTGAACTTCCTTAGAAGAACAAAAGGATGCACAAGATTAGATCGGATAAAGAATGAATTAAAAGAACAGAGTTAACCCATTCAACTCAGAAGTTGAGGTACAATCGCTTTTAACTCTGCCTGTTATATATTTTGTAATATTTTGTACATCCGTTGGCAGGTCAATCTTTTGTTAACATTTACGGATAATAGGAGAATGTGTTTTGGCCTACGCCCTTATTGTAATCTCAAGTACCGTTATCTTTTGTTCGTTTTGAATATCTGAACTTGGACGATTGACTTAAATTCAGTTTCTGGGCAAATGCACTGAGCATTTTAACATGAAGCGAATGGGTTAAATGTAGACTATATCCACTGAATGCAAAATCAAAGAATATAGTTACGTATAAATTGTTTAGACATGTAAAAAGAATGAATGTAACAAGATTGCCAAAAGTGACATTTAACTACAGGCCAAGAGGATCAAGGAATGTAGGAAGGCCAGTGAAAAGATGGACAAAACTACTGTGAGGCGAAACAGGCAATTTGCCTGTGAAGAAGAAGAAGACGAAGGATTGACATATGATACCAAGGGGTCCAGGAGGCTAAGATAGTATACAGTGTGTGTGGAGATTAAATTGGATGTTATAATTAGATACACGTACAAAACTAGTTGATGAGCCTGTCTCATCTGAGAAGCTCATTAACCATGGACAGTCGCACGAGGGGTGAAGTGTGCAGACTGGTCTATAGACTGGTATTAACCCTTCATGTGTTACATCGCTCCACTCACATCCATTATTATCCGTCAGTTCGATTTGGTACTTTTATCACATAGGCCACTAGCATCCCATTTCCCTAACTCACCTCCATGGATATGTAACTTTTGTCACTTATAATGATGCGGTTAATAATTAATATAAACTTCAACATTCTTTATTTATATAATGTTAGATCATTGTTCTGGTGATCTAGGGGTTAAGCTCCTTACCTCTGGTGTCGAGGGTTCAAAACAGGCCAGAGTCGATGAATTTTTTTAGCATGGAAAACTCATGCCCCAAATGGTAGTCAGTGACCAATCACGTTTCAATTAATTTTGTTTTACAGCCAATGACGGTCGTGTTTCACCTCGATATTTATCGAATTCTCCTTATCAGCTCCTGCTTTTGTGTTAAAGAAATATCCTCCTTTTTTAATATCCTGAACAGGTCAGAACATTATTTTTCTCCAACAAATACATTGAAATATAGCAAATAATGAACAGATTCCATAATTTTACTGAGCTGTTTACTAAAAACTAAATGAATAGTTTATAATGTTGATTATAATATACAGTTTGATGTGTTTAATTATTTCTCCACTAGGGTGCATTCTTACAATATTACGATCCTATTTGGAAATAAATAATATGATCAAGTTGCAGCGAATATACATAATCTCACATTTCTGATTTGTTTTCAAATATCGCCGATTACATTGAATATATAAATATTTTAAAATACCAATAAATATATTTAAATAATGATATTTGAGTAAACAGCTTAATTTTATTCCTGAAATAGTCATAACAAATGCCACTCTTGATTTCGAAATTCTCTAGATAAATTCTCCTCATTTCGTGACTCATGAATTTATCGACGATTTGGAAATAATTCATGACATTACTTATGTCTATTTAACTCATGCCTCAAATGGGAGTCAATGACCAATCACATTTCATTGATTTTTTATTTACAACCAATCACAGTCGTGTTTCGCCTAGAATTGACCAACTAAAGTTTATCATAATAAAGAAAGCACCTCCTTTTTAACATTCTGAATAAGTCATAGCATTATTTTGCAGTGACTGACTCTCTAAGAAATACGGCTACCAGATTGTATATATAGTGCATGAAAGTGAACACATAGCACATGCGGGAGTTAATATAAAAACATTTGTAGCAATTGATTATACCACCGAAAAAAGAAGCCACTGTATGCACTTTCTTAAATGTATTTTTCCCCAGGTAATAACATTCCAGAAGAATATAATTGCCATATTTACATCATAGGACATCAGAAATTAATTAATATACAGTTTGATGTGTTTCTTTTTTCTTCACTAGAGTGCATTCTTACAATATTGCGTTCATTTGGCAATAAATAATATGATGTGGTTGCAGTGACGAACAAGAGAAGCAAATGAAGCGTACCAATCGTTTCTCATTTGTTTTCAAACATCTCTGTTTACATTAAATGTATAAATATTTTAAAATAACTATATTTAAATAATGATTTGTGAGTAAACAGCTTAATTTTATTCGTTAAATAGTACTAACAAATGTCACTCTTGATTTCCAAATTCACTAAATAAATTCACTCCTCATTTCGTGAGTCGTGAATTTATCGATAATTTGGAAATCACTCGTGGCATTGCATATGATAAATTCTCTGGCAGGGAGTTTGAACCGTGGGTTCCGAGTCTGAAGATTTTTGGGTTCATAAAAGAATCTCAAGTGCAAATTAGAGCCTGAGCTAAATATAATTTATCTTTACTAATACTAGGTGCCTCTTTGAGGAGATGAGCTAATCAGTTGTCATTCACTGGTAACTGTAGGGGGATAAGAGTATGTTTATCATAAGTAATGCCACGAGTGATTTCCAAATTATCGATAAATTCACGACTCACGAAGTGAGGAGTGAATTTATCTAGAGAATTTGGAATTCAAGAGTGTCATTTGTTGGGACTATTTTAAGAATAAAATTAAGCTGTTTACTCACAAATCATTGTTTAACTATAGTTATTTTAAAATATTTATGTTTTTAATGTAAACGGCGATGTTTAAAAACAAATCAGAAATGTGAGGTTATGTTCATTCACTGCAACTAGATCATATTATTTATTGCCAAATAAGATCGCAATATTGTGAGAATGTACCCAAGTGGAGACATAATGAAACACATTGAACTATATATCATAATCAACATTACGGGTTATTCATTTATTTGTTTAGTAAACAACTCAGTAAAATCAAGAAATCTGTTCATTATTTGCTATATTCAATGTATTTGTTGGAGAAAAATAATGTTCTGTCCTGTTGAGAACATTAAAAAGGAGGAACTTTCTTTATCATAAAAGCAGGAGCTGATAAAGAGAAATCGATAAAGAGCGAGGTGAAACACAACTGTCATTGGTTGTAAAACAAAAATCATTGAAACGTGATTGGTCATTGAGTTGCATTTGTGGCATGAGTTAAATAGTCAGCTTAAAGAAACTGAAATAAATGTACATCAGTCTGTAGTTTAATGTCTGGCTGTAGACAAAAATCAAAATTTGATGCCATAATTAGTAGCATTAGATATGGATTTCTTACCGGAATTCCGTCAGACAATCTAAACTGTACAGAATGAGAAATGAGGTGAATAAGCAACATATGAATAAAGACATTTCAGTTAGTGTATAGATTTTGTAAAATACAGTTTCAATGGAATAGACATGTAAAATGAATGGATGATGGAAATTGCCATGAAGATTTTTGGATTGGATTCCAGCAGAAAGGAGAGGTAGATGCAGATCAAATATACTTGGCTACAGCACTTAAAGAAAGCGATGAATAAAAAAATATTTAAAATATTTGAGAGAAAAGATTAAGAGTATAAAACATTGGTCACCAGAAGGTGTGATAATACATTGTAAACCTCAGCATTATGGTCATTATTAGTTTTATTAAGTACCTAACTAGAAAGGAGACATTTTAAAAAGTTTATAAAGCAATGGCCTCGATTTCTGTGCGTTGTAGTTAAAAAAGCCAGATAATTTTTGGGCATGGCCTTTGTACACCACAATGCTTCTCTGAGAGAACATTTGATGCAGATTTAGGCAAGCAATAGTTGACAGTTCTCTTATATATGTTTTAATTTTTCTTACGATCTAGTAGATATAAAGAGTAATTCACTGCCGATCGCACGATACTTCGTCTCCTTCATCCAACCAAACCTTAAGCCTATAGGCCTGTTACGTTCTCACTAATTAATTTTGTTCCCAGCGTTTCTTTGGATGACCTAAAGATCTCTTCCCTGTTGGACAATAACAAAGCCTTGGGAACTCTATCTGAACTCATTCGTAGCAAACGATTCATCCAGTGTATTGACCTAGACGTTCACGACCGGAGTTGCTATGATGATCTAGAAGAAGATTTTCGGGCTTTAGACCGTGTCGTGAGGCTTGTAGTTCCCCGACGTTTCGCCAGACAGACAACCCTTGAGGATGAGAGTCACAGTCTCTGGCAAAACGTCGGGGAACTACAAGCCTCACGACTGTCTCAAGACAACCCTTGAGGATGCCAGACGCAGTCTCTGGCGAAACGTCGGGGAACTACAAGCCTCACGACTGTCTCAAGACAACCCTTGAGGATGCCAGACGCAGTCTCTGGCGAAACGTCGGGGAACTACAAGCCTCACGACCACGGTCTACAGCCCGAAAATCTTCTTCAAGATCATCATGATTTATCCAGTTTTCTGGCATCTATGTAGGCTATGTATTCAATGATCGGTTCTAAACGTAGTTCCCTCGAGATGCTATCATTACGTTTGTGATCCCATTTGGTATATCCTGCTGTATATCTCATGAATCTCATTTCACTAGAAGTTGTCCTGCTCTCTTCTCCTTTCCTCAAAGTCCACGTCTCACTGCCCTACCACAGGATACTTAAAAATAAGAATTTTGGTGTGAGATGACAGCGACGTAGATGTTGAAGTAAGTTTCAAGTTTCGCCACTCGTCTTCAGGAAGCCGAGGAGCCTGAAACACTTCTTGAAAATGATAGTTGCAGTGTTTCAAATATTATACAAGGCCATATCTGCATTAAAATCTTTATAATGAATATTCTTGGAGAGGAGTGTACCTGGAAACAAAATGTCAGATGGTAATGGTTAAAGTTTGTTCCGTCTGAAAGACTAACCACATAGTAATCCTGTATAATGAAGGCAACTTTGAAGTATTACTCTCGTGTCATCTGTTTTTTATAACTTCATCACTCAACTCCACTGTTCCTACAACAAAATATACTACAGTTACATTTGAAAATTTTACGCCACTGCTGTTATTAGCTTCATATAGTGTTTTATTAATGTAATTGTAGATATATGTTAATATAATTTCGTGTTATCTTCTTTACCCGTTGTCTAATAATTAATTTTTCTCTATTTATTTAGATGTATACTATACCATTCATATATTTTCTCATTTTTTATATATCTTGTACATTTTATATTTAATTCGTTAAATCTCGAGTAAATCGAATACATTATAATTAATAATTGTATAGTATATACTTACTTACTCACTGGCACTAAAGAACCCGTAGGTTCATGGCCGCGCGGACATAAGCTCTCCATACATCCCTATCATGTGCTAATGCTTTCCAATCATTCCCTGTAGAATCTACTTCCCTCAAATCATAGTTAATGTTATTCTCCCACCTCATTCTTGGTCTACCAACTGGGCGTTTTCCCTCTGGCTTTCCTACAAAAATATTCCATGCACGTCTTCCATTCCCATACGAGCAACATGTCCTGCCCAAATTGTATAGTATATATTTAAAAAACGATTACATGTTATATATAATTATATAGTATATAACATGTAATTTTTTTGTTTATTGTAATTTAGATGTAAGACTATTTTTTTTTTGTATTTTTTAAAACCTAGTTGAGTTGCAGACAAAGCCTTAAGACCTTAATTCTGCGAGGTAAAATAAAACTATTATTATTATTATTATTATTATTATTATTATTATTATTATTATTATATCGGCCACGGTGAACTAGTGGTTATGATCCTTGCCTCTAGTTCTGAGAGTTGCAGGTTCAAACCCGACCGTGGTCGATGGATTTTTTTGGGACGGAAAAATCGAAGAAGCAAGTCCTCCGGGAGGAACTCCAAGCCGTGGGTCCCGAGTCTGAAGCTTTTCAGGCGCGTAAAAGGGCATTAAGCCTGAATAAAGAGGCCTCTAAGCAAAATGTTCAGACATCAACGTCCTAGTAATGCCTTAGTTGCCCGTTAGATGTCTCACTGGGTCGGTGTGTTGACATTCATGACAACTGTAAACAAATAAGGTAACTAAAAACTAACTTGGTCTTGTAACTCCTTACAAAGAAGAGACTATGGCTCGACAATGGCCTGATTGTATATATAGATGTTATAACATCTGAATATACAAGCGTCACTGCTATAAAGTAAATATTCTCTTTAAAAATTTGCTTATCTGTTATGGTGGCTACTAGATATCAGTTGGAACGACTTCCCGCTGCCTCTTGTGTGAATTGAGAACACTAGATATATAAGAAAAATATGTTGAAATACTTGAGTAGCTCAGTTGGTTAGAGCGCTAAACGTACAGAGTTTAGAGACTCGGGTTCAAATTCCGACTCAAGCATTCATTTTTCTTCTCATATCATGTATATATGTATATATATGTATGTATATGTATGTATGTATATATATGTTATAATTAAATGTTTAACATTGAGCAATGCAAGCTTAATATGGTATGATAAGAAAAATAAATGCCTGGACGGGATTCGAACCTGGACCTCTGAGTCTGTACCTCAGCGTTATCCATTACACCACCAGGCGAATCCAATTCAAACACTTATTTTTCTTATATATGTATTATATTCTCCATTATTACTAGATGTCGCAGGGAACACAGTCTTCACTGCCATCTAGTAGCTGACTATAAAGTAGACTGCTATAAAGTAAAAATATTATCTTTAATTTGCTTACTTGTTATAGTCAGCCACTAGATGGCAGTGAAGACCGAGTTCTCGCGACATCTAGTAATAATTGAGAATATAATACATATATAAGAAAAATAAGTGTTTGAATTGGATTAGCCTGGTGGTGTAATGGATAACACGCTGAGGTACAGACTCAGAGTTCCGGGTTCGAATCCCGTCCAGGCATTTATTTTTCTCATCATACCATATATATATATATATATATATATATATATATACACACACACACACACACACACACATACGTACTAGGTAATACTCGGCTTGCGTTGCTTCGCCTAAGAAAATGAAATATTAAAGTTTAATTAAATTGTATGATATATGCTGAGACGAACCAAACATGGCGGTTGCTAGTCAGTTTTTAATTTCGGATTTCAGGCAAACCTCCACTTTTAATTGTCGGATTCTGCTTACCTCGGTTTATTTAGATGGGATATAATGAGTTTAGTTGTAAGATCGAAAATTGTGACCGCTAGAACGATTTTCAAATATTCACTTCAGGTGAACTCCTACACCTAGTGGTTTTAGAGGGCCCAATTGTGAATCTAAAACATCCAGGGACCCACTCAAACACATACACACACATTTTCATCACAATTGGTCCAATCGTTCAGGCATTTTATAATTTCGAATTTAAAGTAAACCTCTACTTATAGGCCTATTTGTTAGATTTCGCTCATTTTTTGATAATACCTACCTCGGTTTATTTTAATATGCTATTCTGAGTTTCGTTGTGAAACATCGAAAAATGTGACCGCTAGAGCGATTTGTCAATTTTCATTTCAGGTGAACTCGTACACCTTAATGGTTTTAGAGAGTCCAATTGTGAATCTAGACCATCGAGGGATCCACACACACAAAATTTCATCAAAATCGGTCCAGTCGTTTCGGAGGAGTTCAGTGACAAACACACGTAATGAAATCTTTACATTGTATTAACTATTTTTTTAGGATCTATATGGAATATACCATATATATATATATATATATATATATATATATATATATATATATATATATATATAGGCTAAGTACACTCACATATATAAGTTACATGTGTGTGCGCATTTTCAGTTTTATTCGTGAATTAGGCCTATAAGAACTATTGGAACTAAAATCAATTATGTAGTGACATTTGACATGTTTTCCTTGTAAAACGAGTCGGACCTTTAAGATTATTATTTGACATAGGCCCAGCTGTTACACGCCTAGTGAAGTGCAATAAATGGAATGAGATGCAGATGGATGCAGGTCTGACAACTGTTTCACTATGCATATCGCGTCGGTGAAGCTACCAGGTGTTGTCAATAAATGTGTGGGTGGAGGAGGTAAAGATGCGGCGGGCTGTAAAACTCCAATTTTATCCACGTTAAACCCTTACTATTATCATTCATATGACGTATTATTGAACGAGTACGCCTCAATAGAGCGTTTATGTAAAGTGATCTCTAAATCGCTCATGGTAAATCTCTCGTGATAAATTTAAATATAACCCATTTTCCGTTCAGTGTTAATATCATATTAATACTTAAAAATATTACTTCAATTTTCTCTGTAGTGAGATGCGTCCAAGATATGTTTCGCCAACCGTTCCCTACAATATTTTCTCCACCTGATACTAAATTTTGAAGTTCCAGGTCGACGTTGGTGAAAAATTGTTTAAGGTTCCTAGATTCCTTTTAATAATAATAATAATAATAATAATAATAATAATAATAATAATAATAATAAGAATAATAATAATAATAGCAATAATAATACTTCTAAAATTCATATATCAGATACTTATATTAACATTTAAACAAATAATAATACAAGTAATAATACTAATAATAATAATAATAATAATAATAACAATAATAATAATAATAAAAATAATAATAAAATAATACTAATAATAATAATTACAATCATCAGACAACAAATGAAAGTCCAAAATTCAATATTAGATTTTGTGTGATATAGACAACTAGAATGGTATTGTCATATACGTAGGATGCCAGAGAAAAGATTACGCAGACAAGCTTTGGAATGGATTCCACCTGGGAAAGGAAAGAGGGCTCTATCTAGATTTAAATGGATGGATGATGTAAGAAGAGGTATGAAGGAGCTAAGTCTGAAAGACTTTGGAATATGAAGATAGAGAAGAATGGAAAAAGAAGATAACATTTTAAAAAGCTTTGGGCACAGGAAAAGTTTTATTACATTCTAAACCTGTTTATAAATAATAATAATAATAATAATAATAATAATAATAATAATAATAATAATAATAATAATAATAATAATAATAATGATAATATTTTTTAATGGAGTAGATCTGCAGTTCTTCACGGATATCCTCGTTTCTTATCTGGTCCATTCTAGTGCAGCCTTTTCCTCTTCTTAAAAATTTCATCTCGGCTGCTTGGATTTTACTTTCTTGTTTGGTAGTGGTAATCCAAGATTCACTCCCATACAAAAGGACAGGGACAGCCATTGTTTTATAAAATTTTAATTTTGTTTGTTTATGGGCTTTATTATTCAATGTTCTATTTATTGAACCACAAATAGCTTGAAACTGATGTGTTTTGTGTTCAATATTAGTGAAGACGGAACAGGCAACTCTTGCCTAAACCAGGAAGTGAAGAAGAAGATAATGATAATAATAATGTCATTACGTGTTTGTATACAGATTTTAAATGTTTACACATCTTTCTGCGTCTAAAGTTTTATTTTCCTTCTCCACTCGTCTCTATCCACTCCATGTCTTCCAGTCCTCTTGTTCTCACTCCAGTTCTTATTTCTTGCATTCACGAGTTTCGATGTCTTCCTTTCCTTCTTCTTGGACACGAGTCCAATGTTTTTCTGAGTAACAATAGTAATAAATAAAGGACATAAAATTGACTGGAATTACTCAAGAAGGTATCATGAACAGAGATATCTTTAAAATTAGGGTGCACAAGTGGCAGGTGAACCAAGAAAAAAACTTCAAAATGAGGGAAATATGACGATGTGGTTATTATTCAAGAAAATGAAAATAATTTGCAGTACTCTTTACATCAATTAAATCAGTTATGCCAAGAATATAATTTCAAAATATCAAAAGAAAAAACAAAAATAATGGCACGTCATACCGGAACAACAGTTCGGGTTCGTAAAAGGGAAATCGACGACACAAGCAATTAAATGTCTACAAGAGAGCATTGAAATAGCCTTTTAGAACAACCGAGAGGAAAACTACATGCCATCTTCATAGACTACAAGAAGGCTTTCGACCTCTTAAACAGGCAGCTGAAAATAAGAAGAATAGAAGAAGCAGCAGTGAGAAACCAAATAACTAAATTAATTGAGAACATCCTCTCCAGAAACCAAGTGCAGATAGACGATGGAGTTTCAAAAACAGAGCAAATAGATCAAACAAACGGCGTACTCCAAGGTGACCCGTTGAGTCCCCTACTCTTCATAATAGCAACAGCAAAAATACCCACAGAGATAGAAACAGAAAACGTCCAAATCTTGGCATACGCTGATGACATGGTGATTACATCCCAAGACATCGAAAAAGCTCAAACAGCGTTCGACAAACTCGTAGCATGGGCCGAAAAGAACGACCTAGAAATAAATGAGAAGAAAACAGTAAAAATGGCCTTCAGGAAAGGAGGAAGACTCGCAGCGAATGACTACATCCGGTATAAGGGAGACCCACTGCAAAATGTAAACCAGTTCAAATATCTGGGGATCACACTGCAGAGCCGAGGTGATACCTTCGATAAGCACATCAAAGAACACGCCTTAGCGGCCAGAATAGCAACGAACAGCATTAAAAGCCTAAGTAAACTATCCCTGGAGACAGCAATGACCATCTTCCGCTTAAAAATAGCACCAATCATGACCTATGGAATAGAAGTGATTTGGAAGAACCTAAATAAGGCAAACCTAGAGGAAATAGAAAAAAGTCAAAGCACACTTTTTAAAGATAGCGCTAAGCGAATCAAAATACACGCCTTCACGCCTAACATACTTACTGACAAAGGAACCATTCTTCATAGAAGAGCTCCACCTGGACCTTCTCGTGCTGGAAACAGATGCCTACAAAGAACTGCTGTGGGAACTCAACGAGAAGAGAGAACAGATATGGCCTGAGTTCTACGCAACGGATGCGATGATCTACAGGGAATGGACAGCAGCCAGATACGACCTGAGACACACCGTGACGAGAGTCGCGGTCCATGGTTTCCACCACAGGATATGCACAACAGTGAAAATTTAATTATAACATCGATATATATCCATCCATCCGTAGTAATTCTGCCCGAGGGCAGGTCTTTCACTACAATTATAGCATTTTAATGCTATGCTTTTCAGCTTTACTAGGGAAATGTAGGTGTGGGTAGCTTCCCTTTGCTTTCCACACCGGTGAAGGATGATGATGATGGCCATATGATTTCGGGGACCGTTTGGCCTTAAAGTTTTCCTGACATTTGTTTTACAGGTGAGGAAAAATCCCGATAAAAACCTCACCCAGAAAAACTGTCCCGACCGGGGATCGAACCCGGGCCCGCTGCGTGACAAGGCAGCACGCTACCTCGAGACTACATCGATGGACTATATATATATGACATAAAATGAAAGCCTGAGCCGGAATTTCAACCTGAGACCTCTAACTCTATACTTATATATATATATATATATATATATAAAATAAATATGCTAGGATACCTGGATAGCGTAGGTGGTGGCGCACTAACTATCGAGTTAGAGGTCTGGGTTTAAATCCCGGTTCAGGCGTTTATTTTTCTTTTCATGCCATATATAAGTATATATTTTATATTTCCATAGACAGAATTATGCTTTCTGTATAACATAGTATTTGCTCTCCTTGGAAAATATACATATACGCTATATTAATGGCTTCTCTTGCAACAGACTCATTGCAGATAGTTTTTGGGAGTAGAATAAAATATGAAAGGTTACGAGTTTATAACAATGAAGGAGATGTTTGAAAAAGCTATATTCATAACTTGGAACATGATGGGATGAAGTGCAACTCCCCTTGTTGACATTTTCTAACAAATCTTGCGACAGTAACCTAACCTCCCTCGCAGGAAAATCCTTTTGATCTTCATTTGTTAGCAGAAATTAATCATAGCACATCCGGAAAGTCAAACATTCCTCATTGTTAACTGTGAACCAATTACGTTAACTTCCTCTCAACTCATACAAAACTCTGTTAAATCAAGTTTCACCTGTAAGCGTATTTCAAACGCTCCAGAACTCTCGTTTTACAACACCTGCATTTGTTTGATAAAATAAAAATGTCGTCTGTGTTTGCATAATTATTACGATTTCATTTTAACACAAAACTTAAAAAAAAATATATTTCTCAGTTTTTATAATGTCTTTGAAAGTCCACCGCTGTGATCTCGAGGTAGCATTGTAACGCAATGGGCCCGAGTTCGAATATCAGTCCGAACAAGTTTCCTGGGTGAGGATAAAGTCAGGAAATTTTAAGGCCCAAACGGTTCCCGAACATCATATGGTCACCATAATTATCATATTTTCCTTAGATTAGGTCTAAGTTTAGGATTAGTAATAATAATAATAATAATAATAATGATAATAATAATCCATCCATAGTAATTCTGCCCGAAGGCAGGTCCTTCACTGCAATCATAGCATTTTCATGCTATGCTTGCAGCTTTACTAGGGAATTGTAGGTGTGGTAGCTTCCCTTTGCTTTCCACACCGGTGAAGGATGATGATGATAATGATAAGGATGATGATGATGATAAAGATAAGGATGATGATGGCCATATGATTTCGGGGACCGCTTGGGCCTTAATGTTTTCCTGACATTTGTCTTACAGGTGAGGAAAAACCCCGATAAAAACCTCACCCAGAAAAACTGCCCCGATCGGGGATCGAACCCGGGCCCGCTGCGTGACAAGGCAGCACGCTACCTCGAGACCACAGCGGTGGACAATAATAATAATAATAATAATAATAATAATAATAATAATAATAATAATAATAATAATAATAAAGTTTTATTTTAGCTGGAAGAGTTAAGGCCATAAGGCCTTCTCTTTCACTCAACCGGCAAATAGTAAAACTATTCAAAAATTACATACGTATTACAATTTTAAAATATTATTAAAATATAGACTAACAAAACATGGAATAAAATAATCTTCTTATATATAAAAATTAATGTTTGTTTGTTCGTACTTTATGCGCGGCCATACCGTTGATCCGATTGTGATGGGGTTTTTTGCAAAATGTTCAGGAGATTCCCGGGATGAATATAGGCTATAAGGGAGTTGTAATACTCAACTCCTACACCCTTAAAAATCGCCCTTTGTAGTGGAAAACGTGAAAAAAGTAGCTCTTTGGACGCTTAAATGGCTTACGCTGCCTAAACCATAAGAAATACACAAAATTAATGTACACAGAATTGAATATCTCAAAAAGATCTACAAAAAAGTCCGCGACAGCATATGTTTATCTCTTACGGATAACTCACAAAAACCATTTTTGTCTTTCATTGATACCAAGAGTCCCTGATCTCTTACGGATAACTCACAATAATCATTTTTGTCTTTCATTGATATCAAGAGTCTCAGGCAAGAAGTCTTAGCGGAGAACTGCGGGACTTACTGGTTCGAGTCTCTACGGGGGAAGAAATTTTTCTCATGGAATGTCGGCCAGTATGGGTCAGAAATGAAATCTAGCTGGGGGGGGGGACTCTTTTGACTCACTCTCATCAATTTATCTTTTTTTTTTTTCACTCTAATATAATCGCTATATGACGGTTCTTAACTTATCTTCAAAGGAGGGTACAATTCTAATGTTCATGATTATGTGACGTAATCATTGATACTTCTTGAGCCACAACAGAAGGCTGTAAGAGGTTTTCTTGCGAACTTATTTAATAATATCTAATTATGTCATAATTTCTGAATTTTATGGTAAAAAGTAACATATTTTTATCGTCCTCCCATGACATGAGAATTGAACGTTCGGGCAGGACAACGTCTGCCGGGTACGCTAGTATAAAATAAAATTAAGTAAGTTAAGTTTCCTAGATTAATATTTATAGGTATACACGAAATGCTGAAAATAGTTGTTATAATAATAATAAAATATAAAGGAGCACTCAGAAGAGCATTAGTTTTGAAAGTTTTACGTTCTTTTCCACTGATCACTTTTATTCACTCTTTGCTGTATTCATTAATTGATTTTGTTCTGTTTTTACACTCTGTGATATGATAAAGTTTACACTTATCACCGCACAGTGCACATCTGCAGTCTTCAGTTGGCTGGTGGAATTTTTTATTTTCGCAGACCTTGTGATGAAAGCCATGTATTGCTAGTCTGGTTACAACGTGTCTCAGTGTCTGACATTCTCTTGTCCAGTTTCTGTCTGTCATGGCACTGGAAGTGTAAAATTCCTCATTTATTTCCTTCCGTTTCTGTTCCCTCACTTTTACTGCTTTTTGATATGGTTCTGTAGATGGTAGGAGGTATGTTATCCTGATGTCTTCTGTGAAATATGTTTCTCGCATAAGTTCATAAATTAATCTGGATCGTGCTGTTTTTCCAGTTCCAGTGATTCTCTTCATGAAGCTTGCTTTCACTTTTTCTATTTTGTTGAGGTCACTGACTGTTAATTTCTGCCATATGATCTCGATTCCGTATGTAACTATGGGGGCTATCGTTGTGTGGAAAAGTGTCATTGCAGTGTCTGTTGTTAGTTTTGTAAGGTTCTTGATATTATAGATCGCTTTTATTGCTGCTGCTGTTCTGTCTTGGACGTGTATGCTGAAGGATGTTGCTGTGGTCTGCTTGGTGATACCTAGATATTTGTACCTGTTGACTGTCTTTAGAGGACTTCCTGCCAGTGTGATGGTATCTTCTGCTGCTCTCCTTCCCCCTTTTCTGAACGTCATATGAAACGTCTTGTCCTCATTTACTGCAAGTAGATTTTGGTGTGCCCATTCTTCTAATTTATTCACTGTTTCCTGCAGTTCTACTTTATTTTGGGATCCAATCACCATGTCATCTGCATACATTATTATAGTTGTTTGATCACCATTTATTATATTTTGGCAGTCTGCTGTGAGGATGTTGAATAGTGTAGGGCTGATGGGGTCCCCTTGTAATACCCCATTTGTTTGCTTGATGATTTCTCCGGTTTCAACGTCATTTTTTATTCTTATGTAGTTATATTTCATGATGTTCTCTATTGGTTTTATCAGTGGGTGTGTTTCTCCAATCATCATCTTCAGTTTCTCTATTAGAGTTTTTCTGTTCACCAGGTCGAAGGCTTTCCAAAAATCAACGAATATCGTGTAGAATTTTCCTTTCGGGTGTCTTAGCGCTTCATCTATTTGTTCACACAAACAAGCTACAGCTTGTAGTGTTCCTCTTCCTTTCCGAAAACCGAACTGGCATTCGGGTATCAGATGATCGACTTCAGCCTGTAGTCTGTTGTTGAGGATTTTTGTGAATATTTTAAATATCGTGTTTTCTAATACGATTCCTCTATACGAGTCTGGATTTTCTTTTTCCCCTTTTCCCTTATACAAAATTTTCATTGAGGATTCCCTCCAATTTTCCGGTATCTGTCCGATTTCTAAGCATTTATTCATTAAATCAGTCCAGAGGTCTTGCAAGATTTCTACGGATTCTTTTACATGTTCTATATATATATATATATATATATATATTGTCTGGGCCCGCAGCTTTCCTATTTTTTCCCGAAAAGATGGCATTTCTTAATTCTGAGGTACTTATGCGGATTGGGAATTGTGGGACTTCATATTCGACTGTTGCATTGAATGCTTCTTCCTCTACATTCAAGATTCTTTCGAAGTGTGCTTCCCATGTCTTCATAGTGATTGTCCCAGTTGTTGGTGCGGTTTTCTTTCGTAGTGCTGCGAAGGGATCTTTTTTTGCATCTTCTGCTAGTTTGTTGGCCTCTTTTTCCAGGTGATCTGCTCTCTTCGCTTGTAACAGTTGTTTGTATGTTTTTCTTCTCTTTGCGTATGTAGCTAGATCTTCTGTTTTCCTGCTGTGTTTAGCTATATTTAGTGCTTGTAGGGTTTTCTTTCTCTCACCATAACATTCACTGTCGAACCAAATAGTTGTTATGCAGATAATATTTTCATTGTGTGGTACTTAAGATACCAATTAATTTGGATTTAAATAATGATAATGATTGACAGTCTCTGACATGACTGGAAAGGATTAAGGGCTCTCGTGGTGCACCACTGACAGTATAATCACCCATCATATTATCAGGGTAGCGTATCTCCACATTCCAGGCGTGCCAACCTCAGAAGTGGGTTACAAATACGCCAATGCCAGGAGACAATACTAGAAATGTCGAAATGACAATTTGGGGCATTGAAAAAATATATGACATAGTTTAGTTTCTTGTACTTCATAGCTCTACGGTCCAAAATGAATCTTGGCTTCCGTTACAACAGCCTTCCAATGTCCTCTCTCCTTAGCTTTAATTTTCTAGTTCATTATGAAGAACTTATGATGATAGAATGCAGGAAATTGATAGTAACATAGAAAGAGGCCTAAAGATGCACTTATATAGAAATAAATATAAAACTCTCTATAAGACCCAAGAAACGCGGATAGGGGTTCCACTGTACAATTATGAGGACATAAGAAAAGTCCCCCATTAGAATTCCGAGCGGGGACTACTTCGGGAATCCATCACAAGAGCTTAATATACTGACACGCATCTTATACTCCCCCGCACACAACAAATGCACTAGAAAGCATTCAAATTAGACAATACTCATACATAATAAATTGAAGATCGGAAACAAATACCATATTGGACTTTTCATTATTATTATTATTATTATTATTATTATTATTATTATTATTATTATTATACACCAGATGAGCTAAAATGCAATTCAGGAAGAATACGTAATGTTAAAAGGTTTAAATATTTAGGATCTATTTTTGAAAAAAAGTGAGAATTCAACTACAGAAATTGAAAGAAGAATAACTGATGAAAGAAGAATCATTGGTATGTTGAACTCAGTGCTTTGGAATAGAAATATAATACACAGAACGAAGAAAACCATATTTCAAGTTCTGTTACAAATCATTTTATGACATGGGTCTGAAACTAGGACAGTAAGTAGAAAACAAGTCAATAAGGTGTTAGCAGTAGGAATGGATTTTTGGAGGCGATCAACAAGAATTTGAAGAAGAGATAAGGTCAGAAACAGCACAATAAGGAAAATTATGCAAGTTGAAAAAAAACAAATATTATAAAAAATAGAAGAAAACATTTGAAATGGTATGGACACCTCATAAGAATGGAAGAAAAGAGAATACCAAAGAATATCCTTAATTGGAAAGCTAATGGAAGAAGTAGAAGAGGCAGACCTACAGAACGTTGAATGGATGGAGTGAGGAAAAGTATGAAAGCTAGAGATCTGAGGGAAGAAGATGCTCTAGACAGGAACCTCTGGCGACAAATCACTTCGGGTTGAAGGAGAAACACTGTATTGTGGAATATTCCTAATAAAATATATTATTATTATTATTATTATTATTATTATTATTATTATTATTATTAACAATTGAATAGTTGACCCGAAAAGATATCTAACCAACAAAAATTCGAAAATTGAGCTTTCAGTGGATTAGAGGTCTAGCCGGTGGACACCACGGCATGGTGGATGTAAAATTATCCATACTCTCTTCCAGACCTGTTTTATTTAGTTTTAAAAGTTGGCTTTGAAGCGAATAGTGATCTATCTGTAACAAAATGGCGGAATCAGTTAGTCAAGTCATGAGAAGCAGTGCAGAAAAACAATTATTGTACAGGTGTAAATTCATTCTATTATAGTTCCGTGAATTCCATCAGAAACTTAGAGAAATTAAGTGAAAATAAGAAAGACACAATTAATGTAACGAATTAACATTAAATAGAAAATAAATATTGAACACTGATTCAGTTAGAATTTTTTCTAACCGGATCAATGTCCAATATGTGTTTTCTATTTCTTATTGTAGCATTTTTAGTTAAGGATGAGTTAGATCATTTTTCCACTCTATGAAGATAGATCAATTTTGCACTCAGTTCTGTATTAAATTGCTAATATTTAGTTAGTAGCGTGTTATTTTGCATTCAAATTAGCTATGTTTCCAATAGAATGAGAGATTGAAATGTATATGATATAATAAAGTAACAGCCTCAAAATGAATATTACGCGTTTTTTTTTTTATTTTCCCAACAATTTGTAGTTTATGGTTTGATCTGTTTTCGGGGATACTATTCAATTCATCATTCAGCCCCAATTTTGCCATCTCTCAATTTCCTCAGTGTATCCAAAATTTGCAAGTTTTGGTCTGCCTTGTCTTAAATGTTCGTCTTGTCATGGAGATGACCTGCATTGAGCTGATCACTCATCCAGTAAGACCCTTCATGCCCTTGCATGGTCAAAAAGTACGTATAAAAAACGAACTAACTTACTGGCTCTATCGAACCAGTAGGTTCATGGCCGCGCGGTCATAAGCTCTCCATACTTTCCTGTCATGAGCTACTAATGTTTTCCAAGCATCCCCTGTATAATCTACTTTCCTCAAATCATGGATAATGTTATTCTCCCACCTCATTCTTGGTCTACCAATAGAGCGTTTTCCCTCTGGTTTTCCTACAAGAAGCTTCCATGAACATCTTTCATCCCCCATATGTGCCACATGTCCTGACCATCGCAGTCTACGAGACATAATTGTTCTTATTATATCTGGCTTCCTATACATATCATGTAGCTCACTATTATGTAGTTTTCTCCATTCGTCTGTTGGTTCATCTCTTTTTGGACCAATTTTTTTTCTAAGAACTTTATTCTCAAATACTCGTAATCTTCTTTCCTACCTTAAAGTAAAAGTCCATGTTTCTCATTCATATAATATAACAGTTTTATATATTTTCAGTTTAACGATTTTTGAAAGGAGTTGGGACGAGAAAAGTCATTTAATGCATAACAGCATGCATGTCCAGAAATGAACCTATGTTTAATTTAAAAATTACGTACATGATCCAGAATTAAAATTCCTCTCCCGACATATTGTGTCCATATAAGGGTCGGGTGACGTAGATCATTAAAGTATCTACAAGGGAGAGGTTAAACTAAGGTAGGGAGAGAGAGATAAACATTAACTTCTACTATTTATGAGCATATTTTTATTGACGTGTTCATTATCTGTTAACGCTACTTAGGAGCAGCGAGGTGTGACTGTGATTTCAGTCAGCTAACAGCGTTATGCAGTTGACACTGTAAAACTACCCCTGGACATCAAAGGGAAATTGATCAAAATTTCTCTCTCCTCTATTATATAGCAATTATGTGCATTGTAATCCAGCGCCATTTAATTAATCATTTTTTAATTTGTGTCTCATGACAACAAAACCAGTTTTTATCGACGCCTGTTTATTCTATTGTTTGAATTTTGTGCAAAGTAATTACAATCTCTCATTTGGAAATAATTGAACTCGACAAAATTACAGCGAGTGGCCTGGGACTCTGAGTAGTAGAGGCATATATCTGATATATTTAAAAGAAGTTAAAGATTATCTTAAAACAAATGTAGGACTAAAACTAAGAGGAATGGAAAACAGAATTATGATATAAAGAAAATAGGAGAATTCTTTACAACACGTGACGCGAAAACTTTTTCTAAGTTCCTAGCACACACGATGCGCATGCGCCAACAAACGCAAAACGGTTTACACTATGGAATCACGGGATGCAGCCAACATATACACTATTTAATGAACCTAAAAGCAAACTTAACGCAATTTAAGTACTCTAACCTGTGAAAGACCAACCTAGAAGCTAACATAACGCAATTTAAGCACTCTAACCTGTGAAAGAATGCAACGCCCAAAACAAATATTAAGTTTTGAAATTCTGAAGTACATGTATACAGTTAATTAGTACATACTCTACGTTGACTGCACTGGAACACGACTTTGTTTTTGCTTAGAATATTCGCTAAAATCTATATGGTTGCCATGTCTTCATTATGTAGTTAAATATCATAGAAAAATACAATATATTTATATAATAATTAGAAAAAAATAAAAAATCATTGTAAATGGAATCCTAAGAATAAAATTTGACAGGAGTTTATGAAAAAATTTAAAAAGTCGCGTCACATGTTGTAAACAATAGTAAAAAATAGTATTTAAAAGAAATTCTACAATTAAAATGTTAAATTGTGGGACAAAAAAAGTATAAAAATAGAACGAAATGAACTTAATTTATTAGGATAAAAATAACAAAGGGTGCAAAGAATTTGAAACCACCTGCAAACTCATTAGAATGGTTAAAGCAACAATGGGAAATGGGTAGCTACTGTAAAATAAAAATCCAAACAGATCTGTCAGAACCCTTTTGAAACATTAAATGAACTAAGACAATGGGACACCCTACCATGTTTATTATTCAAAATTTACTTCATTTGTCATTAATGATAATAATAAAAATAATAATAATGTAATATTGAATATTATTATTATTATTATTATTATTATTATTATTATTATTATTATTATTATTATTATTATATATTTTAGTATTGATGAAGTGAAAGGAAATATCGTAGGGTCCTACCTCCATCAATTAAACTAAGTAATTATTATTATTTATTTTTATTTTTATTATCATCATATGGATTTTTGGCGAAGGGTATCAAGAAAATCAAGAAATGAGTAAATTCAGAACCAGAAAATCAGACAAATAATGGATGTTAAACATAATATTATAAAAGTAATAGAAGAACAAAGGTTGAAAAGGTATGGGCATCTGAAGAGAATAGAGAATAATAGGATCCCAAGAATGATGCTGGATTGGAATGCTGAAGGCAGGAGGAGGAGGGGGAAACGAAGGGAACAATGGATGTATGAAATGAGAAGAAACATAATCAGCAGAGACCTCAAAGAAGAAGATGCTGAGGAGAGAAATGTGTGGCGGAGCAAAATACATTTGGGCTGAAGGATAACTACTGTAATGTAGAGAAAATCCTTAATAAAATAAAATATCTTTATTGATGCTTCTGCCGCAATTTATGGTGGTGTTAATGATTCGAAATCATTAAAACTTTCATTACTCGTGTCTGCCATTTTCAATAGATGCTTTCAATGTGTGTTGCATACCAAATTAAACGATATCGGATATGCTTAGTTAAAAATTTATAGTCTATAATTCTTTGACACGTGTTATTAATCATGTTATGTCACATGTGGTTAGCAAACAGAGGGGTTTAGTAACTACATCATCAATTTAAGAGCGCACCGAGGGAAGGTGGACGCGCCTGTAACTTTCTAGTACTCTGTATACAATATGATGTACAGTAGAAAGATCTGCTCCCTGTTTTAAAAGCAGGTAGACTGCGGTTAAGGGTTATTAGAAGGGAGAAAACAATGTATGTTTAGCTATTTGTAGTTCATCATCATCATCATCTTCTTCTTCTTTCAGGGATTAGGTCTTTGCCTGTTCCGATCTCGCATCTGTACAACCCAGCGCTTTCTTGGTCTTCCTGCCGATCTTCGTCCTCCAGGATTATACATCATTGCCATCTTTGGTGTCCTATCCTCTGTCATTCTTTGCAGATGCTCTATCCAATTAGTCCTGTGTTCTTTTATTTGTTGAAGAAGTGGTTGTACTTTTAGTTCCTATCTAATATTCTCATTTTAATATGTTCTTCTCTTGTACAACCTTTCACAGACCGTAGGAAGCTCATTTCCGCTGCCTGAATTTTACTATTTTATTTTCCCTTCAGGACCCAGGCCTCACTTGCATACATCGCCACTGGTAGTGCCATCGTTGAGTATCCTTTCTAACTTTGTTCCTCAGTGTTCTTCTGATTGTTGTACAAATATGTTGAAGTTTCTGCATTTTCCTATTTATACCTTGTTCTTCTTCACAAGTTACATCACAGGCCAAATACTGGAAGTGTGAAACCTGTTCCGACACTTTATCTTCTATTAAGGTTCAAACATAGGGACATATTCCTAGTGACATGGAATATTAGGATCGGTGAGCAATTTGATCTTTATGGGAAACCAGATGTATTAACAACAGTCAAGTCTTGTAGACTGCGATGGGCAGGACATGTGGCACGAATGATAAATGAAAGATTCATGGAAACTCCTTGTAGGAAAACCAGAGAGAAAGCGTCCAATAGGCAGGTCAAGAAAAAGGTGGGAGAATAACATTAAACATGATATTAAGTGATACATTATAAGGGGATGATTGGTAAAGTTTGACTCAGGATAGGGATTACCGAGATGTTATATCCGCGCGGCCGTAGGTTCGAGTTCCACTGAATTAATTATTTAGTGATTCGGAACGACGGCCTTTGAATTCAATTCTACATCACACGTACTTCAGTTTCTTTCTACAATAGACCTAATTCAGTAGTGTACTTGGTGGCGTTTGATTCAATTATCATGCCGCTAGTGAAACGGGAAGTACTGAGTAGTCAAGCTAGGCAGATTATATACAGAGTGATTAAGTTTTGTGAAGTAAAGGTGTTGTACGTAATTATTTCGCTTTCCGTTCTCCACTTTTCATGTTTTGCGAACTGTACGCTCTAAGCCTGATCTTATGTTTCCTCGCTCGCTATACTAGCTACACCGTTCTATCCTATTACAGCCTTTGTAGGCTATGTTAATTGTGATAATTATGTTAATACAAGACTCTTCTTTACTTTGGGCATAATTGTCATATTTCTCTACTTGTCTGTATTGGTGAATAAATGGCAGGTGCCTTGTCTTTCACTCACTAGGTCAAACGTACGTTAAATTGGAATATAACAAACGCAATTAACTCTAATGTTAAATACCAAATGGAAATTTGATCAATAAGGTACACCAACAAGATCGATAACATAAAAATGTTAACGATAATTAAAATCAAGACTAAAAGACAATAAAATGTATACAAGCAAGATAACAAACTGTCGCAAAGTTATACAGTATTTTGTTTTTAAATGTTGTAAAACTTTGTGTTTTATACACTGTATAAACATGTATTAAATATTTTCATATATGCTGCATTGACATTTTTTGTATGATATTGCTTTCTGTCGTACTTACAGCAATGGCGACCATGATTGAAAGTTCAATTTCATAAATTTCAGGGTTGCCAACCTATAAATAACTAAATAACTATACTATAATATTGCAAATTAAGGTCGGTTTCATTAACAGAGGTAACTATGCATTATACACGGGGAAAACTGGCGTAATATAGTTACCTCTGTTGGTGAAATTGACCCTTAGTGCGGGAAGTAAACCACTGTCCTTTATATATACTAAGTACAATGTATATACAAAAATATATCCAAAAAGTAGTGTTATATATATATTAGGCCTACACGAAAGAAATCGCTGCATTTTAAATGAACTGAACTTTATCTGAAACAATATTAAACAGTACATTTGTACTTGCCACCATTTTATGACTGATTGGTGTCACGGCCGGTTGTAGTCTCAACTAAATTATTTTCGGCTTTTACCGTATAAACATTGGTCAGACTGTTAACGTTAGTCAGTTGTTTATAACGAATGAAAATATTTCCAACAAATATGTTATTATTTTACTATTATTCATAATTTTGAAAACACCACCGTGCAAAAAATAATATATTACACACATTTGTGAAGTGTTTTACAGAATCTCGGAAATTAAAATCCTCGCTTTCGCTCGGTTTTTAATCACTTCCTCGCTTCTGTAAAAACCACTTCCCATCCTCGCATTGTAATCTACTATTACTGGCGATCTTGCAGGAAAAAATACAAATGTTCTAGCTTATCGATATATTACGATATATTGCAATGAAAATATATAATATCGATCTTGAAAGAGCAGCTGGCGAGGTGGCATTAATATTCCACCCCTGGTAGTAATGTGGACCAGACCTACAACTCACCTCCTACTGGGGTGAGAGATACGTACGTGATAGTGTCCGCCCCTTGCTGATTCAAGGAGTTGTCATCTGACAAGGGGTTCTAAGGCTACTCAACAGTGGTCAAACATGTTACAGAAGCAACTTCGGCTATAAGCTGCTTATTTTAGGAATTGGAGAGTATTAAAAAAATTATACAAAATAAATCTAAACAGCGAAATAATTCACGTTCGACTCCATGTTAGCCCTATATATCTGATTTTTTTCTTTTTTTAGACATTACAGGTTTTTGTAATATGTCAACTGTCGAATAATATTTCTTTGGGCACATTTTATTTTTAAAAAATCAAACTTTTGATTGAATTTGGACATGACAACTTTTTAAAAGAAATTCGTAGTTCGTATTAATATTTTTTAAGATTTATTTGAGGAATAAATTGAATCATTTTGATTATTTAAAGTAAAATAATATTTTATTTTAGTTCAAATATAACTTTATAGTAGAAATTGTCATTTGCCCTAAATTAATATTAGTAATAATAATAATAATAATATTTTTCTTGTAAAGGGCTGACGAACTGTTTTCTATGAAACCAGCACAAATCTATACAAAAGTAGATGTACGGTTATTGTATTACATACACAACATTCAAACAAATTATAAATACATTAACAAATAAGTTCCTAAATACTCGTAATCTTTTCCCTTCCCTTATAGTAAGAGTCCATGTTTCGCATCCATATAATGTAACTGGGAGAATAACAGTTTTGTAAATTTTAAGTTTTTTTAGTGTAGTTGGGATGACAAGAGTCTCTGTATTTTTTAAAATCTGAAAACTATTTGCATATCTACACCCTACTCTTTGTGTCATTTACACATATTAAAATAAGTCTAAACTTTTTGTGAATTCCGAATTCTAAACAACTTCCCCCTTTTAATTGAACTGAGGTCTACATAATAGTTGATATAGATAGTCATGTTATATTCCCGTTTCTTATATGATATCTAAAAAAAATAATAATTTCAGTTGAGTGAAATTAGGAACCAATGGAGAGCTTTGATAACTGTAGCTTTGAAATTGCGCTTTAATAAGCCATAGTGTTATTTGAATTTGGTCTATTTCTTCTCCTTCTTCTTCTACTTTTACGTCATGGAATTAGGTCTTAGATCTGTTTCCACATCAAGAGGCCATCTAGTTTTGGGGCGCCCAATATTTCTTCATCCTTTGGACTGGTAGTGAAGCAAAATTTGTGGGAGTCTATTGGGTGTCGTTCTTTCTATATGTTGGAGCCAGTTAGATCTTGAATTTTGATTTTTATCTCTAACACTGTAGATGTTTAATTCGGTTCTTATTTCTCCTTTATATTTCTTATCTAACAATGTATAGTCTGCTATTGAACGTAAGAATTTCATTTCAACTACTGATCTATTAAGTGTCCAATTTTCACAAGCATGTGTTAACGTAGGTACCGCCATAGTTTTATAGAATTTTAATGTGTAATTTTTAATGTTTTATTTTTTAGAGTTCCTTTTAACTATTTATTTTGCAATAACTGAGTAATTTTTAAATTAATATCAGTAACAGTACCTATTCCTACTTGATTTTTAACTTTAATTTCATGTATCTACGTCATCAGAATATGTTAAAACGCAAAACAGAATTACAAGTATATGTCAAATGTAAAATTCTGTAATTGGTTATTGCGGTTAAATATATGAAGGATATCAGATCATCGCCATGTTGTTTAAACATGGGAACACGCCATTTTGTAACTAATTAAAAACAAAAAACATGCGAGATGCAATATTTATACATGTTTATTTTTGACCGCATATTGTTTTATGCGTTTGACAATATACAATTATGTCATGATGGTATTTCCCCATTGTATTTGTAACAAATATTTTATAAGAATTAAATTGCCTTGCGATTAGTATAATAACATTAAAAAAGATAAATGATAATCGGATATTTATAATGTTCATATAGGCTACTACTCGTAGCAAAAACCTACCAAAAGCGTAGAAGTAATAAAAAAGTTGCGTCATGGTGCGTTTTGTCGTACTTACAGCAATATACAATTATGTCATGATGGTTTTGAAAGTTCAACTTCCTACATTTCGGGGTTGCCAACCTAAATAACTATACTGTAATAAACTAACTATACTGTAATATGTGGAAAGCAACGGGAAGCTACCACACTTACAATTCCCTAGTAAAGCTGCAAGCATAGCATGAAAATGCTATGATTGCAGTGGAGGACCTGCCTTCGGGCAGAATTACTATGGATGGACTGTAATATTACATAATACAAAACGAGTGTGGGAAGTAAAACCACATCCCTCTATGTATACTAACACAATGTATATACAAAAAAAAATCCAAAAGGTAGTATCAGTATACATTATACGAAACAAATCACTGCATTTTAAATGAACTGGCCTTTATTAGAAACAATATAAAACAATAAATATGTCATCGTCATCATCATTGGCGTGACGGTCTTTTTAATTTGACCTTGGTCTCCCTCATAACAACCATCCATTCCCTTTGGTCAGTGGCCTTATTTCTCCATTTTGTTATTCCAATCTTCCGTAGGTCTGCCTGTACATCGCGCATTCATCATAACCTAGACCTCCCAATCTTTCTCATTCCAACCAGCTTAGCATTTGATATCATCCTAGGCAAACGTGCCTCTTTCATTCTGCAAATATGGTCCAACCATTTGATACGTCTAACTTTAATATCTATACACAATAAATACGTAGTCTACTTGCCGCCATTTTATGACTGATTGGTGTCACGGCCTGTTGTAGTCTCAACTAATTAAAATTGCCCACACTGTTAACGTTACTCAGTTGTTTTAATCAATACAAATATTTCCAACAAATGTATTATTATTTTACTACTATTTATTATTTTGAAAACACCATCGCGCAAAAAAATAACGTACAACGCACGTTTGTGAAGTGTTTTACAGAATCTCGGAAATTAAAAAGCTCGCTATCGCTCGGATTTTAAACATTTTCCTCGATTCTGTAAAAACCACTTCCCAACTTCGCATTGTAAACTTTCACGACCGGAGTCTTGATTCTTGTTAAGATGGTCTTCCGGTCTGAATGGCCTTGGTCCAGTTTTTCTTTAAACTTGACGTTTCATCTACCACTGAGATAGACATCATTAGGAGAATCTGCGTGCAAAACACTACATTACCGAACTAGACATTACAGAGAAGCTATTGAAATTTACAAACATAAAAATTAATTTAATAAGAAAGAAGAAACTATAAAAATCGACATGATTTGGATGTCAGCTCTACTAAACACAAGAATCAAGTGTATGACTAATTTTCTGTTGTCGGGGGCAGCCAATCGGAAAATAGTTCGCATGTAACGAACCGCCTAGAAAACGCAAACAACTGGAATCATCTAAATAGGAAGACCGTTTCCGTGTCAATGGTTGAACAAATGTATATTAATTAGAAAAAAGTGTCATTAAGATACTTAAACTAAATTTTTAGGGGATAATGGGCTCTGCTTTCGTCCCCATGTCAGAGGCTGACAGACTTTATACTCACCGCATCAAAGCAGCATTTTGTGTTATTTGATTTTTTTTATTATTTTTTAGATTTGACGCCTAGCCCAACGGTCAGCAACAGGCCAAGTCCGGACCGCAGAAGGTCAAAAAACTGGTCGCAAAATATGATATCATACTCAACTCACAAAAATATATGAAATGAATGAACTAAAACATAAAAGGAAAATTTCCAACTAGATTAATGCAAACAATATTTATTAAGTAGTCATATTTTTTTTCAACATTTCGGAACATAAAAACAATTTTTGTTACTCATTGTAGTTGCTAAGCTGTGCAGCGCAGGAGAGTTCGCTGGAAAGCGGGGGCGAAGGGAGAAGCTAACCAGCCGACACAGCATACTATCTTGCGTCGATCCACATAAAAGCTCTGTACACCCTAATGCAATACAAGATTTTCATTTGATAAAATAAGAAATTTTATAATGTATATCCGGTCCACCGCTGTGGTCTCGGGGTAGCGTGCTGCCTTGTCACGCAGCGGTCCCGGGTTGGATCCCCGGTCGGGACAGTTTTTCTGGGTGAGGTTTTTATCGGGGTTTTTCCTCACCTGTAAGACAAATGTCAGGAAAACTTTTAAGGCCCAAACGATCCCCGAAATCATATGGCCATCGCAATCATCATCATCACCACCCGTCATATCATCGGGGCAACGTAACCCCGCCTTCCAGGCGCCCCAACCTCAGAAGTGGGTTACAAGTACGATGCCAGGAGAGAAACCAGGAATGTCGAAAGACAAACCTGGGACATTTGAAAAAAAAAACAAAATAAAAAAATAATGTATATCCGAGTTTGGCAACGTCCTGAAACTTCTTTTAATCGAAGCAGCCATATTTATTTGAACACAATATTTGTGTTCGTAACTCGAGCGAAAACTTAACACCACTTTATGAAACTTATCTTTCGGACGGGAGAACTCGGCGCCTGCAACCTCTGATATGTGTATGACTCCTTTGGTGTATGCCAACATACACTTTGATATGTAAGCGGCTCCTTTGCGATGCGTCTTCACAAATATCGCCCAAGATTAACGACCGCCCACCTTGAAGACACTCTTCGCATAAGTTGCTCCCCGCGTGAACTTATCTTTAAAAAACTGGCTCAGGACCGCAAATGTAATTTCTCCCATTGATTTTTTATACAAATATGCCTAACTATTGTATTTCCTATAATTTTGTAAGTGAAAATGAAAACAAAAATTTAGGACCTCCTTCAAACGCACCTGGACTCTACCTAAAATTACTTGCCGATCCCTGGCCTAGTCAGTCTACAACTGAAATTGAGTTCACAGAGAGCACGCAGAATCCCCTGAAGATGTCTACCGCAACAGTATATGAAACGTTCAGTTTAAAGAAGACTGGACCCCGTCCATTCAGCCCGGAAGACCAACTTAA
The DNA here is from genome assembly GCA_030220185.1 of Diploptera punctata. NCBI lineage: Eukaryota > Metazoa > Arthropoda > Insecta > Blattodea > Blaberidae > Diploptera > Diploptera punctata. The sequence continues at coordinate 996,271 of JASPKZ010000450.1, forward strand.
TAAGAATCGATAAAATATAACCTACAGCAATATGAAGTATGAACAGATCGAAATTTATTTAAATGAATTCGAGGTCGTGTCTAAGGCTATTACTGGGCTGAAAACCTATAATTTATTTAGAAACACGTTTTCATGAACCCCACTGGAATCATGAGAGGGTAACTACCCCTCTAGGCGATATCCCAGAAGATGTGGAGCCAATAGAAGCAATTATTTCTACAAGAGAGAGGGTGTAATTGCCTTATCCATGAAATGACACGTCATTTCTCTTTCTATCACGATGCAATCTACAAGATGAAAAGAGGGATCATACACTCGTGCCAAGTCAAGCACAATTCAAATATAATAATAATAATAATAATAATAATAATAATAATAATAATAATAATAATAATAATAATAGCCTATTTATTATTATTACAGGGAGCGGATTTTTAGGTTTTAAAATTTAAGATTGCAACATAGTACAGTGATACAATTAATGTAATAAGTTTTTATATCCAATCAACCGAATTTTCTTTGTAATATAACTTACAAATCGTGTCTCAATAATTTTTGTTTGGAATCTAGCAATATTACATTTATATTACATATCTTACAATTAAATTAAAAAAAGACAAGTTCTTTTTACATTATTTCTATTTAATTTTAAAGTAAGATGTATAATATAAATATAATATTGCTGGATAATAATAATAATAATAATAATAATAGCCTATTTATTATTATTACAGGGAGCGGATTTTTAGGTTTTAAAATTTAAGATTGCAACATAGTACAGTGATACAATTAATGTAATAAGTTTTTATATCCAATCAACCGAATTTTCTTTGTAATATAACTTACAAATCGTGTCTCAATAATTTTTGTTTGGAATCTAGCAATATTACATTTATATTACATATCTTACAATTAAATTAAAAAAAGACAAGTTCTTTTTACATTATTTCTATTTAATTTTAAAGTAAGATGTATAATATAAATATAATATTGCTGGATAATAATAATAATAATAATAATAATAATAATAATAATAATAATAATAGCCTATTTATTATTATTACAGGGAGCGGATTTTTAGGTTTTAAAATTTAAGATTGCAACATAGTACAGTGATACAATTAATGTAATAAGTTTTTATATCCAATCAACCGAATTTTCTTTGTAATATAACTTACAAATCGTGTCTCAATAATTTTTGTTTGGAATCTAGCAATATTACATTTATATTACATATCTTACAATTAAATTAAAAAAAGACAAGTTCTTTTTACATTATTTCTATTTAATTTTAAAGTAAGATGTATAATATAAATATAATATTGCTGGATCCCACATGAAGTATAGACAATTTTTTGTAAGTTGTATTACAAAAAAATCAATTGATTGGATATGAAGACTTATTACATTAATTTTGTCTCTATACTATGTTGCTATCTTAACTTTTAGAACCTAAAAATCAGCTTCCTAAATAATCCTACTGTTATTATTATTATTATTATTATTATTTATTATTATTATTATTATTATTATCATCATCATCATCATCATCATCATCATCATCATCATTAAATTAAGAGAGAGAAGTTATGTAATATTCCGCTGTAATTCAGAATTCCTAAAAAAATGTTGGACTTATTCCAATGCTAAATGGCAGTTTTTTTAACCAAGCTAATTTAGTTACGGTTCTTTACCTTCAGATGACGATTGAAAAGTAGTTAGCACAATGAGACATGTAGTAGGCAATTAAGGTATTCCTTGAATGGGTGAAGGTTGGTTAAAATTTGCACAGAAGTCCATTTATTCATACTTGCGGTTCTTTCACGAGCATGAAAACCTTCAGATTCGGGACATACTACAGTATTATCATCATCATGATCATAGTACATTCACGAATTTAGGCCATTTGTTGGCCTGTTTCGGCCTCAAGAGAAACACTATCCAAAAGTCTTTTGAATGGACGTCCTGGCCTTCTTCTTCCTGCAGGTTGATATCTTAACATTTGTTTGGATATCCTGTGATCTTCCATTCGATGAACATGTTGCATCCATCTTGACTTGTAATCAGAAATTTTGTTTTCTGAAGGTTCCATGTGTAATTCTTTTAAGATGTCTTCATTTTTTTGCGATCTAGTAGTGTGTATCCTGCAGTCCTCCGAAGGTATCTCATTTCAGCAGATCTAAGTCTCTGTAGATCCTTCTATTACAACGTCCATACTTCGCTTCCATACAAAAGAATTGGAATATCCAGTGTTTTATACACTTTTAGTCTTGAATGTTTTTGGACTAACTGTGGCTTGAAGATAGAATTTATTAACCCTAATCCTTATTTTTTTTATATTTTTGCATTTACATCATTTTCTTCTTCATATGAGATATTGCATGCTAGATATGTAAAATTATTCACCTGCTCAAAAATTTTATTGTCTAGTACAATTTTACTTCTGACATGATCTACTCCTTGAAATGCCATAATTTTTGTTGTCTCTGTAGATATCTTCAATCCATATTCTTCTGTAATTTTGTTAAGTTCATGCAGACCTTTCTGCAGATTATATTCTGAATTTGCAATTATTATTTGGTCATCTGCAAACAATGTGTTTAATTTTGTATTTTCTGATATTCTTATTCCAAATTTATATTGATTGTTGCAACAACATTACTTCTTTGATATAGATCGCAAAGAGTGTTGTGGATAGGGGGCAACTACAGTACTAAATGCAACTAATACAATATTAAAAGCTTATTATTAAAGCTACCTTCACATTTAATTTAATTCACATTTTTAAAAAATATTTTCTTTAATCAAATGATCTTTACATAATTTACGTTTATCGACCAGAAGGCAAGAATTATTGTGTAATATCAAATTACTCCATTTATCTTATTTTGTCTTGCTGTGCAATGTGATACTGATTTTTTTCCTCTCGAACATGAAATCTTGGAGTTTACAAGCTTTGGCGTTAGCGACTGGCGATAGTGTTAATTTTAACGAAAATCATTGTTAGTACGTAGCTTCATTACATAAGCTGATTGTCTTTTGTGTTCACTCGTGTTAACTTTTCTATGTGGATGAGCCTTTACTGTTTAAAAAAATATTACGTTAGATTTCCTATATATATCATGTAGCTCACTATAATATATTACTTTCTCTTCCACTTCTCGTTTCTTCTCTCTTTCGTCCAGAATGTTTCTTAAGACTTTATTCTCATATATTCATAATATTATCTTCTCTCTTAAGGAAAGAGGCAATATTTTACATCCATATAGTATAACTGGAAAATAAAACTAAAACTATATAAAATATTAGGTTAATCTTTGAACTGAAGTATAGAAGCGAAAATTGGATACTAAATTCTAAAATCAAAATTGCAAGCGTCACAAATGAGATTTTTACATACAATCCTAGATTTGACATAACTGGGCAAGCAAAGAAATACAGATATACGCGATAAATTAAAAGTTCAAAATATAACTGAGAAAATTCAGAATTCTTCTTCTTCTTTACGGTTTAGGCTTATTTACTAGCTGTTCCGGCTCCAAATTGTTACTCTTTCCATCTTTTCTTTGGTCTTCCCAAACTTCTTCTTCCTCGTGCTGAATAGCTGTATACTGCTTTTGGTATTCTATTCCCAGTCATCCTTGCTAAGTGTTCTTTCCAGTTTGTTCTGTATTTCACTATAGTTGTGTTTAATTCCTCTAGTTAAAATTCAGAATTATCAAAGACATTCGTTACATGTCCAATAAATGGATCCATTTCGCTTTGCTACATTAGCATTGCAGTATCAACCTAAACGACTTCGAGATAAAGGAAGACTAAAATTATGATGGACTGATCAACCACATATTTTATATCTCATAGGAACAGGCTCAAACTATCTAAACCAATTACTTTTTGTGGTTTTAAGTATTTAAAATGTGTTTAATGTATTGGTTTCCTTTTTCAGGATTGTTTCTGTTATTTACACAGGTATCCTCAATCAAAATATACAATGTTTTCCTTCCACACTTCCCGATCTTGTGTGTCTGCTTCTGTCATATTTCTCTTCTTCATGTTGTCTGGAATTCCTTTTATCCTCGTTGGCTTTGGTCTACCACGTTTCCCTTTCCAGGAGGTATCCATTTCAATACTTCTTTGTTTCTGTGTCCATTCTTCTCATTATATGCCCATACCATCTTAGTTGTATTTCTTCAATCTCTTGTACAATATCCTTTTCTGCATTCATTATTTCTCTTCTTGTATTATTTTTTATTTTATCTAATTTTGATATTCTTGCCGATCTTCGTAAAAAGTCAATTTCTGTGACTAATCATTTATGTCCATGTTTGCGCGCCATATAATGAAATACTCTCCACAATTGTATTATATATTAATAATTTAGTCCTTTTGATTATATGCTTACTCTATAAAATATAATTTAATATGCCAATAACTGTCTTTGTCTCTATTATTCTTTTTTTCGGTGTCTAATTGAGGTGATCCATCTTTTTGAATCATTGATCCCAAATACTTAAAATATTCTACTGTTTTAATCTTTGTTCCATTGCTTTCTAATTCCTGGGAAAAATTTGTGCTCATATATTCTATTTTATTGTAATTAATTGTTAAACCCCATCTTGAGTATTCTTCCTCTAGTTTCCTACCCATGTGGTATGCATTTTCACATCCATCATTTTAATATGAGTTAATTTGGATTAACATTTTAAACTGAAGGAAGATATAGTCCTTACTTACTTACTTACTTACTTACTCACTGGCACTATCGAACCCGTAGGTTCATGGCCGCACGGACATAAGCTCTCCATACATCCCTATCCTGAGCTAATGCTTTCCAATCATTCCCTGTATAATCTACTTCCCTCAAATCATAGTTAATGTTATTCTCCCACCTCATTCTTGGTCTACCAACTGGGCGTTTTCCTTCTAGCTTTCCTACAAGAAACTTCCATGCAAGTCTTTCATTCCCCATACGTGCAACATGTCCTGCCCATCGCAGTCTACGAGACTTAACTGTTCTTATTATGTCTGGCTTCCTATAAAGACCATGTAGTTCATTGTTATGTAGTCTTCTCCATTCACCTATCTGTTCATCTCTCTTTGGTCCAAAAATTTTCCTAAGTACTTTATTCTCAAATACTAGTCATTTTCTTTCCTCCCTTAAAGTAAGAATCCATGTTTCGCACACATATAATATAACTGGTAGAATAATAGTTTTATATATTTTCAGTTTAACGTTTTTTGAAAGGAGTTGGGACATCAAGAGGCTCTGCAATGCATAATAGCATGCATTTCCACACTTGAGCCTATGTTTAATTTCTTTGTGCATCTCATTCCTATAGGCCTAATCCTATGTTACATTTTTTGAGAGAACTTGGGAAGACAAGAATTACTATAATGCGCATAATAGAAACCTTTTCCAGAACTTGAGACTATGTTTAATTTCTTTCTGCACCGTTGTTGGCCTCTAAATTCCTTGTAATTATATCGAATTTGTTGAATTTGGATTTTCAACACATTATTTGATGTTTTGAATTAATTATCATTAAATAGTTTAGAATTGAGAAATTAATTTTTGCTGTATGCCTACATCTTATTTCTTCTTCTTCTTCATCCATATAAGTCTTAGGCTGTTAGGATCTCACTTATGAATGTTGTATCCAGCGCTTGCATGGACGGCCCAGAGATTTCTTCCCTGTTGGACAATAAAGAAACGTGGCTTTGGGAGCTATGGCTACATTTAAAGTAAATCTATTAATATGCCTATCATGTTTCTCTTATTTTTTATTTGCTATGATAATAAACTCTTTAAAATCATGTCGATGCGAAAATTATTTCGTTTTGTAAACTCTTGATCAAATATATAATCAATTAACTCTTTTAATTAATAACTGCTCTTTTGTTTGTTCAAAACGTTTATGTGGCCATCTAGATCACAACGGTGCAACTAATTCGCCCGAGCAATCTGATGCAATAAATTATGTAATAGTGTATTTATGCAATCTACATAATGGAGTTGTATTATTTATTTATGGTTAAATATGTGAATTAATATGTTTATGAGAAATTGTTTGATCACGAGAGCTATGCCGGCGGTATCATTGCTGCAGAAATGATAGGCATGTCTAACAGGTCGAATGCGATAAGCTAGATGAAAAAGTACCTTGGTCGATAGAGTTACGATTTTTCACCATAAAAATACAAACTTCATGAAACTCGGACATGGGTTTCACTGGTGTAAAATTTTCCGGAGGTAAAATAGCCCCCCATTCGGTTATCCGGGCGGGAACAACTTTAGGGAATCCATGTCAAAGTCTTAAACAGAGGGACATGTTTCTAGAAACATGGAAAGTTAGGGCATTATATAATACTGGGGCACAAGAAATATTGGGGGCGCGCCGTAGCGTAGTGGTTCAGGCACTGCGCTACAAACCGGAAGGTCGAGGATTCGAATCTCGGTGTTGTCAGGATCTTTAAACTGATCCAATCCTCTAGCGGCACTGTGACCCTGGGATCGACTCAACCTCTAACATAAATGAGTACCAGACGCTTGTTCTGGGGTAAAGGCGGCCGTCACACAGGGCTGACAACCTGGCTGATATCAAGTGCCGATTGTCTAGAAAAAGTAGAAGCCTTAACCTCCTACTATCCCAAGGGTCTCCTGAGGTCTGTAGTGGGATCACTTTACCTTTTACAAGAAATATTAGCGCGGGAATTAGATAAATCACCTTTGGATATAGTCGCTTTACAGGTAGTTAGATGGTCAGGAGAAAGTAATCAGTAATCAGGAAGCTTTGCACGATACTATAGGGATTCAGCGAGACATAAATTCCGAACTATTGTTTTAATCCGAAGGAGGATCCTATCCGGTATCCAAGATATTTAGTTTGTCAGTGATCATGAGTCTAAAGACTACATAACAGTGAGCTACATGATCTTTATGGGAAACCAGGTATAATACAACAGTTGTAGACTGCGATGGGCAAGGGATGTGATACGAATGGGGATGGAAACTCCTTGTAGAGAAACCAGAGGGAAATCGCCAAGAATGCGGTGGGAGAATAACATTAACCATGATTTGATGGAAGTAGATTATACAGAGGATGATTGGAAAACATTAGCTCAAGATAGGGATGTAAGGAAAATATGGGTGGTACGCGAAAGTGCAACATACATACAACATACAACATTCCAATGCAGTAAGTGTCGTGAATTAAGTAATGAGGTCATAGCTCCTGGTATAGGGCCCTGCTCCATATATATGTGTGTGTGTATATATATCCATCCATAGTAATTCTGCCCGAAGGCAGGTCCTTTACTGTAATCATAGCATTTGCATGCTATGCTTGCAGCTTTACTAGAGAATTGTAGGTGTAGTAGCTTTCCGTTGCTTTCCACACCGGTGAAGGATGATGATAATGATAATGATAGGGATGATGATGATGGCCATATGATTTCGGGGACCGTTTGGGCCTTAACGTTTTCCTGACATTTGTCTTACAGGTGAGGAAAAATCCCGATAAAAACCTCACCCAGAAAAACTGCCCCGACCGGGGATCGAACCCAGACCCGCTGCGTGACAAGGCAGCACGCTACCTCGAGACCACAGCGGTGGACATATATGTGTATATATATATATATATATATATATATATATATATATATATATATACTAGCTAATACCCGGCATGCGCTCTTACGCCTAAATAAATTACAATGCATGTCATTTTATGTTTAGTTGAATAAGTAAGAGGAAAAATAATTATAAATTCATATTTTTAGATACCCCGTGCTGATTACCCGGCGTTGCCCGGAAATCTACTTATCCCGATCTTCTTGACATGAATGAGCTGAAATGCGAAAATTAATGTGCTTTTTGTTTAGTTAAATAAGTAGGAGGAAAACATGTATATCTTAATTATTTTTAGCTACCCCATGCTGTTTACCCGGCGTTGTCCGGGAATCTACTCATCCCGATCTTACTTACTTACTTACTCACTGGCACTATCGAACCCGTAGGTTCATGGCCGCACGGACATAAGCTCTCCATACATCCCTATCCTGAGCTAATGCTTTCCAATCATTCCCTGTATAATCTACTTCCCTCAAATCATAGTTAATGTTGTTCTCCCACCTCATTCTTGGTCTACCAACTGGGCGTTTTCCTTCTGGCTTTCCTACAAGAAGTTTCCATGCACGTCTTTCATTCCCCATACGCGCAATATGTCCTGCCCATCGCAGTCTACGGGACTTAACTGTTCTTATTATATCTGGCTTCCTATAAAGACCATGTAGTTCATTATTATGTAGTCTTCTCCATTCACCTGTCTGTTCATCTCTCTTTGGTCCAAAAATTTTCCTAAGAACTTTATTCTCAAATACTCGTAATCTCCTTTCTTCCCTTAAAGTAAGAGTCCATGTTTCGCACCCATATAATATAACTGGTAGAATAATAGTTTTATATATTTTCAGCTTAACGTTTTTTGAAAGGAGTTGGGACATCAAAAGTCTCTGCAATGCATAATAGCATGCATTTCCAGAATTGAGCCTATGTTTAATTTCTTTGTGCATCTCATTCCTATTTGTGATTATTGTTCCTAGGTATTTGAATTCAGCCAATTCCTCAAAATTTCCCTCATTTGTCCTTAGCTGTCCATTTCCATTATATAATGTATTTCTACGTGTGACCATATATTTAGTTTATTATTGATATTTACTTCCAGTCCTAATTTCTTAGTGTTACTCAATAGTGTGTGCGTGTTGGCCTTTAGTATCTCCTCGCTATCGGCCAGTAGTACTACATCATCAGCATAAACTAACAGCTTATTAATACCATTCAGTTGTAAGCCTTCCTCATTCTCTAAAGATTTAATGGCATGCTCTAGTACAAAATTAAATAGTAGAGGAGATAGTGCATCTCCTTGCTTCAACCCATTCTGGATTTCAAAAGTGTCTGAAAACTGTTTGCCTACACGCACCCTACTCGTTGAGCCATTTAGACACATTCGTATAAGTCTAACTAACTTTTTAGGAATTCCGAACTCCAGCAGGATACTATATAACTTCTCCCTCTTAATTGAATCATATGCTTTTTGGAAGTCTACGTATAGTTGTTGTACAGTACCATTATATTCCCATTTCTTTTCTAAAATCTGTCTTATACTAAAAATCTGATCTGTTGTAGACCTGTTTCTTCTAAATGCACATTGATGATCTCCTAGAATGTCATCAATATAGGGAGTAAGTCTGCTTACTAATATATTTGTTAGAAGTTTGTACGAAGATGAAAGTAATGAGATGCCCCTATAGTTGTTGCAATCAGTTTTATCTCCTTTGTTATAAATCCCGATCTTCTTGGCATAAATGACCTAAAGACAAAATTCGTTATTGTGAGTTATCCGTAAAAGAATAGCCGCCATATGCTGCTACGCTTTCACAGGAATCTACGTAATTGTCTCGATCTTCTTGGCATCAATGAAAGACAAAAATTGTTATTGTGAGTTGTTCGTAAGAGATAAACATATGCTGTCGCGGACTTTTTTGTAGAGCATTTTGAGATATTCCATTCTGTGTACATTAATATTGTGTATTTGTTACGGTTTAGGCTGCATAAGCCACTTAAGCGTCCAAAGGGCTACTTTTTACACGTTTTCCACTACAAAGGGCGATTTTTAAGTGTGAAGGAGTTGAGTATCACAACTCTCTTATAGCCTATTTTCATCCCGGGAATCTCCTGAATATTTTGCAAAAAGGTCCCATCACAATCGGATCAATAATGTTTCCCGTGTTGAGTCAAATTAAGCCGCAAGCTCCACTTGGTGCCCTTCCGTCAATTCCATAAGTTTCAGCTTTGCAACCATACTTCCCACGGAATCCAAAAGCCCTGCATAAAATACGAACAAACAAACAAACAAACAAACATTCATTTTTATATATTAGATGTGTGTATGTGTTTGTGAAGGGGAATATATTATGCTGTCAGGGGTCGTTCTCACCTTGTTTTCTTTTAATAACACAGCAGTTGATCATTTAAAATTTTCACAATAACTTTGATCTACGTAAACTTTTAGTGGCACTTTACATACAACTTGCTACATTAATTAATGTTGTTTTACATTTTATTTGTTGCACAATTATTTCCAATTACTGATGATTCCACTTGGCGCAATTTCTTCCGATCTCAGATCACTTTATCGCTGTCACAACACTAGTAGCTCACTCCCGACCCTGGAAATAGTTTTTATGACCGGGGAAGGAAATGTATTGGAATCCAACCAATACTTTTCTAGAATGGAAGTTTCTGACATCGAACTTCCCTGACATGGAGGGTAGAGGCAAGATAACTTTCCGGAATGGAAAGATAGACGCATTTCTGCGTGGGTCTTTCAACTCGCGAGTCGTCAACATTCACTACAAATGCGGCTCATAAACCGTTTTGTAATCCATATTAGGCCCTGGAATTTTCAGTCCCTCGTTAAGGTGCGGCCGGCGATTACTTTAACCATGCAAATATTTTCCTTCTCATTTTGCAGGCTTAGAACTATCTGTAATTATATGTAAAATTTAATACTAAATATGAGTAAATCTCACAAAATTATTATTAATATAAAGTTAGAGTGTGTTATTTTTGTAAGGTTTTTTAAGTTTAATGCCGATTATTTAACTCATGACCCAAATGGCAGTCAATGACCAATCACATTTCAATGAATTTTGATTTACAACCAATTACAGTCGTGTTTCACCTCGATTTTGTCACCTTCAATCCACCAAGTAGCTCCCAGATTGTATATATGGTGCACGAATGTAACTAGATTCTGCTTGCGAGATATAATAGGAAAACATTCGTAGCAATTTATTATACCATTAAAAAAAAGAAACCACTGTTTGCACTCTCTTAAACGTATTATTTCCCAGGAATTAACGTCGCAGAAAAATATATTTGACATATTTACATCATAGGATATCAGATATTAATTAATAACCTGTAATGATGTTTCATTTTTTTCTCTACTAGGGTGCATTCTTATATATTGCGATTCTATTTGGCAATAAATATGATCTCGTTTCAGTGATGTACAAATGAAACATAACGCATCTCATCTGTTTTCAAACGTCGCCGTTTACATTAAATCTATAAGTATTTTAAAATAGCTATATTTAAATAATGATTTGTGAGTTAACAGTTTAATTTTATTCGTTAAATAGTCCTAACAAATGCCACTGTTGATTTCCAAATTCTCTAGATAAATTGGAAATCTCTCGTGGCATTACTTATGATAAATATAAGATAAGTTTTTCGTTAGCTTTTTTTAAGTTTAATACCTACAAACATAAGGTTACAATATTTGGTTTTATATTTAAATTCGATAAATTTCTACTCTTCTTAGACCTAGAGACCTCTTATGAACTCACTGATGAATTTTGTATCCAGCGCTTCCTTGGACTGTCCAGAAATCTCTTCCCTGTTGAACAATAAAGAAATATGACTTTGGGAACTCTACCTGAACCCATTCGTCGCAAATGATTCAGCCAGTTGTTTTGGTATTCTTGTATGTACTTAATGACTGGTTCTGTGTATAGGGGATAGTGAAGTGCATTCTAAAAGCTCTCATATCCAAAACCTAACCTTAACCTGCCCGTGGTACCACCTGCTTATAACAGATGAGGCTCTAGGGACCAAGTGTTGGTGGTATAACCATAACGTCACTTACAGAGCAGAGGAACTTCGGGTAATTTGGACCCCTGTTTTGAATTTGTTTTTCTTCTTTTAATTAAGGGATTTGAATTTTGTTTAATTACAGTGATTATCATTAGTGTTATAACTATGAAGTATGGAAACATCTTCATAATTTATAAACTTTTTACGTTACAAGAAAGGTCCACTTTAACTTTCATATTCGGTTAAAGTGGACCCCAGAGTCCACCTTAGCTTTTTGTCTATTTTCTCTATTAGTTTATACAGACAGGCACAGATTAATCTGGAAATATTTATGACTGAGCATAATTAAAAATCGTTGATATTTATTTAACGTTTTGAAAAATTACTGTTTCATTATAATATTCACACGTCATTCAGCTGCAGACGGTCTTTGGGTTTAGTAAAATTACAAGGATATTAAATACAATTAATTAAGTGAATGGTTTTTACAGATATCATCCTAATTGATGAAATATATGTATTCGTGTAAAGTGGACCCAGAGTTTCCACATTAACCTAATTCCTTTGTTATGTTTAATTATTTTATACAGTCATCATGTCACATAATATCAAACCAAACCCATCAGTATATTAAAACAGCACCTACATAATATAATATATTTAGGAGTTTTTTTTTTCAACATTTGTAATATTCAATAGCAGAAATTAAGAATGATTGATTCTTAGCTTGACAAACTTTTAAAGTGGTAATTTTCATAAATATCACAAATAAACCCTTCTTCGCACAAATAATAAAAGAAACTGCCTTGAACCCGTCGAAGTTGATGAGGGGAAGAAGTTAAAATATTTTCTGTTCGAGGGCAGCACCAATTAAAGAAGATATTAACAGGGTCCACTCAGACAGAAGGGTCAACATTACCCAAACTTCCCTATAAATGCTGCATGGATGGAAACCCCATAATTTTATCCCCTCGGGCTGGCAACCTGTCGGGCAGTATTTTAGACGTTTTTTAAATCCTCATAACAAGCTTCGGAAGGACCGGAGGAATATTTCTGTGAAATAATTATTATTACTGGAGTGAAAGAATGATCTAAATTATGTTAAAATTGTCTAGAGGTTACATGACAGTTCTTGGTGTTTATGCCCCGAAAGAAGGTGAAGAAGATAGTGTCCAGTTTTATAAAGGTTTGCAGAAAATATTAGTAGTAGTAATAGGACTTTATTAGACTAGAAGTAAGATATACACAATGTTATTTACAAATATGGGTCGCACGGGCAGTAAGCCATACGTGCTGTTGACAGTCCGTTAAAATAAAGTAATATTTGGTAATAGTATAACGAAAAACAGAAATAAAACAATCATATTACAATTACATAAAGAAAATACAATAACTTTACAATTACATAATAATACAATAATATTATACATTAATTGAGTTATGTAGAATTATTAATAATTAATGGTGTTGCATTTTGATAACATGTATTTATTCATGAATGAGTATTGTTCTTATTTTCCGCGTTTTGTCCAGAAATTTACCGAAGTTTATCCAATTTTCTGGATTTACCATTAACTCGTAGCATGCCAATCTTTCACAATTTGAATTTAGAAATCTTTTCTGTAATAATTCACGCCTCCAATATTCTAAGTCGTTACATTTTCGTAATATATGTATCTCGTCTTCAAAGTTCCCGCACAATGGACATATTCGCATATCGTGATCGTCGCTAAATCAAGCAAGCCCTGATCTCTCTTTAAATCCTAGGTTGAGTGTATAATATTCTTTTCTCCAAACATGTTTTAGGTCTCTTTGTAAAATCAGTGAGCATTTTTCCATACATTCGGCGAAAATATCTTGTTGGTTTATATCTAAGTACCTCCTCCTTATTTTTCTCCACGCATTCTTGAAATTTTGAGTCCCTTTTACCCATACCCAACCCATCCCAATCTTTTGGAGTTCTCTCCTATCTTCGTCTTCCCAGAATTTCACATCTCAGAAAATATTAAAGAAAGTTAATAATTGAGACATGTTGATATTAATGGGCGATTTCAACGCTAGAGTGGGAAATAACAAGTTTGACCGATGTATGAGACCACATGGAGGAGACACTCGAAATAAAAATGGTTGTACGTTGATTGATTTTTCAGTTCGATAAATTTAAATCATTAAATACCTTCCCCTTTCAACGATTCGGACCACGATTACTAAAAGTGAAATAAGCAACCGCAGGAGTGTGTATATTCTGCGAATCGGCACCACGTGCCATGTAGACCTGCAAAATGACTAAGGGTGTCGTCACGTTGGAATAAGCTCGAGGTATGTAAACATGGTCGCAAATTGACCATGTAATAGGCCTACAATAACCTGGGCCGCTCTTAGACGTGTTTTCCAAGTAAACTTTTCTTCTCGATCGCTTTTGAACGATCCCTAAAAATATAAAGAATTATAAACATGCCAAGACCAGCCTCATGGGCTAGTGGTCAGCGTTTCTGACTACTGTTCATGAGGTCCCGGGTTCGATTCCCGGTCAAACCATAGGAATTTTTCCTTAAATGAAATTATTCCTGTGGTTGCCCATGGTCTGGAATTTACTTAGGTTAAGTATAGGTTAAGAACTCTCCTGGCGCTTCATTATCATGTATCATCCATCATATATCATTATCATCATCATCCTTCACCGGTGTGGAAAGGAACGGGAAGCTACCACACCTATAATTCTCTAGTAAAGCTGCAAAGCATAGCATGGATCATGGATCCATCATATCATCGGGGTAACGTAATTCCGTCTTCCAGGCTCTCCAACTTAAGAAATGAGTTACAATTACGCCAATGCTAGGAGAGAAAACCATAAATGGCATAAAAGACAACCTGGTAGCATTAGACAAAAAAATAAAATAAAGTAAAATAAAAACACCATTAACTCAGAATTTTCCAAGTGGCAATTTTCCATAAATATGTATTTGTGTACTTTAAGAGTTCTACTTTACTTTGAATTCAGTGTAGCAACTGTTTTCAAACATTAAATTTGCTATGTACATCGGGAAAATATATAAAGCAGTGATACGCCCAATATATATCCTATGCAACCGAAGCAAAAGCAGATATTGTTAAAACAAAACAAACTTTAGAATCAATCATAAAAATCTGCTTGCAGAAACCTTTAGATTACCCTACAAATTTAATTTATTTAGAATTCAACGTGCCAAATATTAAACAAATTTTCAAGCATACATTGCTTACTTATTTTCATAAAAATAAAAACGAATTTAAAGAGCACAATCGAAGTTTTGACAGCACCAGACAAAATACTACTTCTTTGCTGCATGTTACAAAATGTTATACAACTTTTGGATCTAAACATAGTAGACATCCAGGACCCAATTATATAATGTATTAATTATATATAATCCAGAACTAAGTAAACTTAACACTGCTAGTTTTAAAAAAAGCAATTAAATTAATTATTTTATATTAATTAGTTAATTATGTGAATAAAATTAATCATTTGAATATTTTAAAATAATAAATATAAAGCATCTATTTTTGTTTATAATATTATAAATCAATATACATTACTAATTACTTTCTTCTGTATTATTGGTTATAATCCATCATATTACATGATTTATATTATTTTATGTATATCATTCTCCATTGCATTAATTATTTTGTTAGAATAAGTCTTATTCCCAATACATTATTATTTTTTATTTGTATGTGTCATAATTTATGTAAAAATGAAACTGGCACCTAACTTTAAATGTATATATACTATTTGTATTATTTTATTCGTGTAACTGAACTGCACCCGAGCACGAGCACTTGCTCATTCGGGTGTCAATACTGTATATAACATTCATTTGTAAGTAAAATGTATTCTTATTATTAAAAAAAAAATGAAATGTATATTCTGAGGAAGATTGTACGTAAGTTAATGAAAGATCAAATTAGAAATTAAAAAATAAGAAGGCAGCTGAATATTCAGGCAATAGGTGAATGGGTGGATGAAAGAAGATATTGGAATCAACATGTATCCCGCATGACACCAGGTAGAATTGTTCGCATAACAAGAGATGGAATAGAATAGAATAGAATAGAATATGGAATTTATTGCCTTTTTCAGAATAAAGAAAATACATATGCATTTACATTGCGCACGGGCCTGCTTGGCCGTACGTGCATTATTTTTCCACGAATAAAAAAATAAAACTAATAATATAAACAAATACCTACAAATACACCTGTATCAAAAAACAATAACAGGCTACATATAAGTAAAATCTATGTCTGCACTAAATCAAAATAATACATATCTACATTCATCCACATTCCGTACATTAATATTAAAAAAAAATGCTAGAAAACAAATTAGAAAAAAAAAGCACACACACATACACCCACACACCCCCACACATATACACACCGCACGCTCATACCCCCCTCCCCCCGTCCCTGCAGACATTAAGTGCACTATCAGACTATTCAACTTATCAGACCTACTTATTATATAACATGATTAAAGATCGAAAACAAAGACCATATTGAGATTCTTCTTATTGTTAATACATATATCCTTAAGCTGCAATTTTGTTATATCTCAATTTTCTTACTGTACCCAAAAATTTGCACGTTTTTGATTCACTCTCGATCCGTCCTAAAAGATCCCAACACGCCACTCTCCCTCGATCCGACCTGAGAAATCTCTCCGGCAGCATCTGTAATCTAAGTTGTTCTGTCTCTCTACAGAATGCTATAATATGCTGCCAGTTTTCATGGTCATCGCATAGTGGGCATAGTTTAATGCCTTCCTCATTTGTTAAATTATGGGTCATCCATCCCCCCAAACGAAACCATGCAATAGCACTTTTATCATCCCCATCCAAAGAGTCAATATATTTCTCCCTTCCCCACGAAAGTTTCAGTTCCGTCTGCAGGGTGAGCGATATTTTCTGGCTACACTCTGCTTCTATATACTGTCTGTCTATATCGATTAGTCTCTTCTTAACTGTCCTCCAAACATTTCTATTATTCCGCGTACTCCTCTCCCATACCCAACCCATCCCTATGCCCTTCAATCCCCTTTCTACACCGATTACCCAATCTCCCGAAACACACTGCCTTTTCTGTTCATTGTAACACTCTGCCCTAAGCGAGTCCTGATTCCCGTTTATTATGTCCAACCAATACTTAATAGCCATAATTTTGCCCCTTATTGTGTCCGAAAATGTACCGAATTCCTTCAGTATGCCACAATTTGAAGTCCCCGTTGCTAATCTCATCGCTTTCTTAAGAAACATAGGTTGAATTTTATCTAGTGTCCCCGTTCGTTCCCAACCCCATAATTCTGAGCCATACAGCATGGTCGCTCTCACAGTCGAAGAATAAACTATTATAGTGTACGCATCGGTATGTTTCGCAATTTTGACATATTATTAAGCATTTCGCTTGTCCGGCACCTAGCTCTCATTGTTGCATTTTCGATGTGTCTCGTCCATTTTCCATTCATTGTCAAAGTCATCCCCAAGTAGACAAAGTTTTTAACATTTTCTAAGTTCTCACCACGGTATGTCCACCTTTCCCTCCCGCTGTATACCGACCCGTTTTTAAAAGTCATGGCTTTCGTTTTGCTAACGTTAACAGTAAGTCCCCAAGTCGTACAGTATGTCGATAGTAAATCTAAACCCTTCTGCATGCCATCTATTTTTGTGGAAAAGAGGCATAAGTCATCTGCATACATTAGAACAGGAATACTTCGCTCACCCACCGTTGGAGCATCGATCCCCTCTACTTCCAGCATCAAAGCTACATCGTCTATAAATAAGTTAAATAACAGTGGTGACAATACGCATCCCTGTTTTACACCCTTAAATGCCTTTATATTTTCTGAAACTTGATCCCTCCCATATTTAACACAGAACTCCACTTTTTTATAAATTCCCATTAGCGCCCTAATCATAGTTCCCGATACTCCTAGTTGCCATAATTTCTGCCATAGGACATTGCGTTAAGTTACCAGAGGATGGGAGAAAGGACACCTGGAAGACTAAAACAGAGATGGATGAACTCTTGATTCTGGATGGAACAATTCATGGATCTAAAACAAAGAGAAGAAGATCGGGAAAAATCATACAGTAATTTCACATTTTTTTACTTCTGAAATGTCTTGTATGACTATTGCTATTTGTCTTCAGTTATCACTTTTAATACTTCCTGTATTTGCTTGGTTTTTCTTTCTCGCAGAAGCTACATATTCCATGGCACAACGGCCTAGAAGACTCTTAGCCTACTAGTCTGCGAATTGCAATTATTGATAATTGCAAGCCAGATATATTCCAATTTAAATTCTACCCCCCTTAAAGATAAAACTTTTATAGAATCTTAGGGCCAACCGGAACCCTTATGAATATTATAATAATTGGTGGTCTCACATTCATCCATAGTAATTCTGCCCGAGGGCAGGTCATTCACTGCAATCATAGCATTTTCATGCTATGCTTTTCAGCTTTACTAGGGAATTATAAATGTGGTAACTTCCCGTTGCTTTCCATACCAGTGAAGAATGATAATGGTGGCCGGATGATTTTCGGGGACCGTTGGGCCCTAAGCTTCCTGACATTTGTCTTACAGGTGAGGAAAAACCCCGAATCGAACCCGGGCCCGCTGTGTGACAAGGCAGCACGCTACCTCGAGACCACAGTGGTGGACATATTCAATATATACATATATATATATATATATATATATATATATATATATATATATATATATACATTTTTTTGTATGTGTCTGATTGGATCCTTCGATGGTTTAGATTCACAACTGGACCCTCTACAACCATTAGTTGTAGGAGTTCACCAGAAGTGAAAATTAAAAAATCACTCTAGCGGTCACATTTTTCGATGTTTTGTCCTATTAAAATAAACCGAGTAGATATTATCCAAAAATGAGCAAAATCCGACAATTAGAAGTGGAAGTTTACTCGAAACCCGAAATTAAAAACTGCCTAACGACTGGACCGATTTTGATGAAATTTTTTGTGTGTGTTTGAGTGGGTATCTGGATGGTTTAGAT